>CADEPN050000001.1:0-600000 GCA_902829305.4 Spodoptera exigua | reverse complement strand
TCCTGTCTACAAACTGAGTAAAGACAAAGACTTCTGTCAATCAAAGACCTCAGTGTTGTGTGAAGTCAGCATCGATCCCTGCAAAAATCTGTGGGTAGAAAGCAATACAATCAATAATTATATTTATTTTTGCTGCGGAAAATGTTAACTACGAACAGTATGTGGAAACCAAGTAAACGCACATCAATTGACGCACTCCGGACTTATTACGGTAGACTTTGGCTGCATAATCAAATCTGATAATTTTGAGGTGATTGCACATCAACAAAGAACAAGCGATGTGAGTATCAGCGCAAAAGTATTTTCACCAGTCATTGCATCCATAAACCACGTCATAAATGTTACTATTCCTCAAGATGTATTAAACGAATCAAGCAAGGAAAGCGATCAGGAGCTGGAAAGTATTCAGGATAGAATCAAAACAATGAAAGAAAATGGAGTGATCGAAGAAAGCATGTCATACCATGACATTCATCATTACACTGTGATCTACGGTGTGATCAGTGTGGTAGCAGCAGGTCTCGGAGTGTACGCGTGCAGGCGCGCTCGCTGCGCCCGCGCCCCCGCGCCGGCAGCGCCTGCGCCGGACGGCGCAACCAGCAGCAATGTGCCACCCTCTCAGCATGTTGCGAGTGTTGGTGATAGTGTAGTGTATCAGTGTGTTAGTGAAAGGGCGAAGGTGGCGAGTGCGCGAGTGTTAGATAAAGCCACCTCCCCTGTTTTAGGTTTCTATACGAGCATTTCTAATCTATAAACAAAGTGTGTGTGTGTCTAGATCTGTGCATAGAGACATTAGCAATTAGGTTATCACTTTATCAATAATGTTTGCTCTACGTTGTATGTTTACCTTCCTGTTCCTAGGGGAGCATGTACGAGCAAAGCCGTACATTATAGTAGTATTAGTTTTATGCTGACATCGACGCGCAGCGAAATACATAAAAACGTGTAATACAGTAATCGAGTAGTAGTTGCTTTTCGCCGCGGGTCGATCATTTTTATCATTATTAATTGTGTAATTGAGTGTAAGTGAATAGACAATATAAGACTTTATCATTTCTATCAGTTTATCATTTCTAAATGTACCTTACCCGTACATTATCTATACATGTAGCCGAGGTGGATGTTACTCGGGTGGGCTCAAGGAATACATTAGACAAATCAAAAGATTTAAAAAGACTTACTAAATTAATACAATTAGAATTGTTTTCCAAGAGATCAATATTAAAATCGCCACATACTATTGTAAATAAAATTGTAAAATTTAGTTCTCTAATTATTCTGTTTCTCTCAGATTCGTTTCTGATGCACTCCACCAAAAGATGCTGAACATCCTCTCTTTTGTCGCAGACCTCACAGTTTGGAGAACTAACTTTTTGCATAAGATACGCAAAAGCTCTCGGTGGCATGTGTCCGGAACGAACTGTTATACCCTTCCATTGCACCCTTTCTGGCTTAGCCAGCAGCTTATGCTGCATTCCTCTCAGATTGCTGACACATCACTTCTTGACACGTAGTCATCCATCCCACTCATCCAGTCAGTTGCCTTCCAACCTTCGTCCCGTGCACTCATGTGTTGCACTCGCGCATTTCATTTGTAAAAACTTAAATAAATTAAATTAACTTCTTACAGCCAAAAGTGTTTCCTTTTTTAAAAAGTGTAACCTAGTGCGGTTTGTAACATTGGTGGCAGCGGAAAAGAGATTAGAAAAGTCCTGGTCCCCTCCGAAAATCAGTAAAAATCCAGTGAAGTGCAGTGAAGTGCAGTGAAGTGCAGTGAGTGCATAACACCCGAAGCGACTCGCATCATCCAGGTGTATTCTGTACACCACACCGGTGACCTCATAGCCGATCCACTGTGCAGTAAGCGGCAAGGACCTGTGACGCAGGTGGCGTCTCTCGTCTCCAAACCCAGCACCGACCTGGCTCAAGGTCAACTCCGGTTCCAGTATCCAGAACTCCAGCTCCAGTTCCAGCGTAAACATGAAAAACGCATGTTTGGTGGCGTTCCTGTGAGTTTTGTGAACATTCCTTATGAATAATCAATATTAACAAAGTTCCATCAAACTTACCTGTGACGACTTATCGCATAGCAACATTGTATCAGCGTCTAGACAGAGACCACGCAGTTCCGGTGCACAGCAATAAGAATAGTTCGACGTGATTTACCGTATAGACTTACATATAAGCTATACTAATTTTATTTCCAGGGTTTGCTTGTACAATTTTATTATTTTAAAATAATGTCTCAAAGTTCCAAGAATGTCAAGGAAGAGCCCAAGGAAGGCTTAACCTTAAATGTAATTTTAAAGTTTATAAAACCTTTTGATGGCAGCCGAGAAAAGCTCAACGCTTTTATAAACAATTGCGATAATGCGATTTCCTTAGCTTCCCAAAATCAACAGGAAATTGTATTTAAATATATCATCAGCCAGCTAGACGGCAAAGCCGAAATAGCGTGCTCGATAAAAGAATTCGAGACGTGGCCCTCACTTAGGGATTTCTTACAGAACCAGTTTGGAGACCGTAAACATTATGCCCATCTCTTAATCGAACTCCAAGATTGCAGACAAAGCGCTCAAAAAAATGTTAGCCAATTTTCACTTAGAGTAGAAACCTGCCTATCCCAGCTTTTGACAGAAATCGCGGTTACCAATCATAAGAAAAATGAAATTCCCGGGAGAGTAGCCGCTATGGAAGACCTAGCTCTCCACACTTTGACTATGGGCCTTACTCCTCGTATCGCTAATATCGTTAGATGTAGACACCCTAAAAATCTCAATGATGCTATCAATTGTGCTTTATCAGAAGAAAAGTTACAGCAATACTCATATAAACAGAATATGGTCGCGAAAACATTGCGTGGTAATGACGTAAACACTAGACCAAATAAAACCGGCAACTTTAGTAATAACCAAACTCAAAAGCCTTCTACCAGTCAGTCAGCTTCAAAAGATCCGTTCTGTCGATATTGCAAAAAAGCAGGACATCTCCTGGAAAATTGCAAACTCCGCGAGTATAATAATAAAAAGTTTAATGTAAATAAACCCTCTAACTCTAATGTCCAATCAAACACGTCCTTCAAACCACAAATTAACACCTTAACCGAAACCGAAGGTTATGATACTGTCGATTGTCATAATTTAAACTAAATAACATCCCGAATAGGTGTCGCGCGGGACAAACCATAATAGACGACACCAATATAGATACAATGACCCATGGACATGGTAATTATAAGCCCAAAACTCGTGGCCATTCCATTAGGATCAAGCAACAGGGTAACCAGCCCCAAATCGTAGATTCTAGTAGTTCCGTAAAATCACATGTTGTCAAGCAACAGGGTAGCCAGCCCCAAACTGTAGACTGCATCCTAATTCCTGAAAATGAAGAAAACATTAATAAAACCATATACGAATTCACTCAGAATATATCAAACAAATACTTACCTTACATACAAGTAAAATCTCCCGTGTCTTCTAAAGATCTTTTGCTCCTCGTTGATACTGGTGCATCCATAAGCATTATAAAAACATCAGTTATCGACGTTATGTCTGTAATTAATGAATCGATCAAGTTTAAGATCAAAGGTATCGACTCAACCACCGATAGTCCCCTAAGCACATTAGGACAAATTCCTATAACTATTTATACCCATAACGAAGACCACAGTGACAGCAAACTCTTAACTCACGTATTTAACTTAATAGATAACTTAACAATACCTTACGATGGCATTGTCGACAATGATTTATTTAATTCCATGAACGGCCAAATTAATTACGAGGAAAGCATGTTATATTTAAAAGACATTAACTTTCAAATGTATTTTAATGAACCCGTTTACACAATAGCAGCACGTAGCGAAGCTATTATCGAATGTACAGTCGCCAATCCAGAGATTGGAGAAGGACTAATAATCGATCAACATATATCTAAGAACCTACTAATAGCCAACTGTGTGGTTAAAGTAAAGAAAAATAACCGCGTTAATATGTCAATTTTAAATACCTTAGAAGCACCTGTACAAATAAATTCTGACCTTCAATTACATTTAGAACCTCTCCAACTAAAAGCTTGAATATTTATAGGTACCAAAGCCGAATCACATACCTTTGAACGCACAGAAGAAGTTCTAAAGGAACTTCGGGTGTCCCACCTTAATGCGGAAGAAACTGAAGCACTATACTCAGTGTGTTCCCAATTTTCTGACATCTTCCACTTATCTGACGATCAACGGACCTCTACCGACGCAATAGAACATAAAATTAAAACAACGTCAGATGAGCCTATCCACGTAAAGACATACCGATTCCCTGAATGTCACAAAAAGGAGGTCGACTCCCAAATCGATAAAATGCTTCGGCAAGGTATCATAAAACCTTCTATGTCTCCATGGTCATCACCAATTTGGGTGGTGCCTAAAAAACTCGACGCGTCCGGTCAAAAGAAATGGCGTGTGGTAATCGACTACCGTAAGCTTAACGATATTACCATCGGTGATTCCTATCCTATTCCAAATATAGCGGAAATACTAGATCAGCTGGGCAAGAGAAAATATTTCAGCACGTTAGATCTAGCATCCGGTTTCCATCAAATCAACATGTCTGCTGAAGACGCCCCAAAAACAGCATTTTCTGTACCAAAAGGACATTACGAGTTCACACGTATGCCGTTTGGACTTAAAACGCTCCGTCAACTTTTCAGAGGCTAATGAACTCAGCCTTATCTGGACTCCAAGGCATACAATGTTTTGTTTACCTTGACGACATTGTTATATATTCTTATGACCTTGCCTCTCACATTGATAACCTAACAAACGTGTTTGGCAGACTCCGCCAATTTAAACTTAAATTACAACCCGACAAGTGTGAGTTCCTCAGAAAGGAAGTTTCATACTTAGGCCATGTCATTACTGACAAAGGTGTAAAACCAAATGCTGCAAAAGTAAGTGTAATACTGGATTTCCCTGTACCAAAAACACCCAAGGACGTCAAGTCATTCCTTGGATTTGTCTCTTATTATCGCAGGTTCATTCCTGACTTATCCAGTATCGCAAAACCCTTAACAAACTTATTAAAAAAAATGTAGAGTTTGTTTGGTCAAATGAACATCAATTAGCCTTTGAAACCCTAAAAAACAAACTTATGACAGCACCGCTATTGATATATCCCGACTTTTCCAAACCGTTCATTTTAACTTGTGATGCATCAAATTATGTAATCAGCTCTATTCTGTCTCAAGGCGAAATAGAGAAGGAAGGAGTGACGTCACGGACGCCGGTAACAGCTAACTTGTTCACGCGATATAAAGTAAAATAAAAAAAAAATTTTTACAAAAAAAAAAACCGCCTTCAAAAAAAGTCAGACGATAAAAGCTCTTACACTAAAAAGTAAAAAATAAAAATTGGAATTGCTGTAAAGAAACTTAATTTATAGACAACAACTTAATTTATTTGACATTGATATTTTGCAAATATTCAAAATTTACTTATTACTTATTTTTGGAGTCGGTGCCAGCATTTTTGTTGTTGAAACTTAATGTTAGTTAACTTTTTAATATCCGGTGCCATTTTTTGTACACAATCTTTAAACATTTTGAATGTACTTAAAAAGTGGTAGAAGTTTTGTAAGCATATATATTTTATTAAAAAAAAATGCAAATCGGGTATTTTTTTAGAGAAGTCTAATCTGTTTTCATGTCTTAATTAATATATATTTGATTATATAGCAAATAGGTATTACTTAAGTAGTTTTATAATTAAGTTAGAGGTAGTTTTTCAAGGGATTGTTGCCCATTCGTATTTCCTTGCCCAGGCTGGCACCGACTCCAAAAATAAGTAATAAGTAAATTTTGAATATTTGCAAAATATCAATGTCAAATAAGTTTACCTATAAATTAAGTTTCTTTACAGCAATTCCAATTTTTATTTTTTACTTTTTAGTGTAAGAGCTTTTATCGTCTGACTTTTTTTGAAGGCGGTTTTTTTTTTGTAAAATTTTTTTTTTTATTTTTTGCCGTTTAGTGTTTTTTATTCTAATGTGTTATGGCAAAAAAGTCAATATCGTTCCTACATTTCTTTTGAAAAGGTTATTAATGACCATATGAGTAGGAATATATATTATAGGTACATTGTTACAGTGTTATCGTTTTGATCTCGTGTAGAGATGATATGATGCATGAAATAATTATGATTCTTATAGTTAAAATAAAAAATAATCCTTTCATAAATTCAAATTAGTTCTTGCAATTGAACCTTTTTTAGGTATTATTATTAAACACATACATGATTTGTATCAATTGTAACCCATAAAATGTAGAAACCTTTTTTATTTCTAAGAACATTCATATATATATAAGTCGGTAAAATACAAAAGACCACCGCTATTGTAAATTTATGACTCATTCAATGTATGAACCTTTTAGGTATTATTATTAAACACATACGTGTTTTGTATCCATTGTAACCCATAAAACGTAGAAACCTTTTTTTATTACTAAGAACATTCATATATAGACAAGTCGGTAAAATACAAAAGACCACCGCTATTGTAAATTTATGACTCATTCAATGTATGAACCTTTTTTAGGTATTATTATGAAACACATACGTGCACACAAAAGAGATGCATTTATTGTTTTGTTTTGTAACCCATTTAAAATTACTGTTTTGTTAAAAATTCCAATGAATTCTCTTAGTATTATTATTACCAGAAAAAACGATAAGAACACTATGACTCATTTCGCCACTAATGTGTAAACGCAGTCCACGTGGACTAATGCAAAATAGCCAATACTAGGTCAAACTCCGCCCCCAAACCCTAACTGATTGGTTATCCAAAAACACACAGGGTGCGTGGGGGTTCCAGATATTACTTGTAAACTAGTCAGCTAATCAGTATCTCTGAAGACGTCCCCGGTGCATCATTGTTTGCGATATTCGTCGCGTAGATTGCAGTGTAGACCTGTGACGTGTGATAGTGATATATTATAGTGTAATAAAGCAGAGCTGCTTCATTACATTGGTATGTAATAAAACTTTTGATTTTTGAATCGTTGAAGTATTAATTATTATAATTAGTAATTCGACGAAATATTTTCAAGTTGTTGTAAATCATCTTGAACCCAATTTTGTGCTAGAATTTAGACCAAATAATCAACGAAATTGGGTTAATAAGTTTTATTTCGAATTTGCAACATTTTTTATTTCAGCTTTTTTTTTGATATGTTTGCGTCGCCACAACGACCGATTCTGTATGTCTCGCATCCAACGCGTTCCTGTGATTCTCACCAGGTCGACGGTCCACCTTGTGGGAATGGCCTTCTAAAGCTGCGTCTTTCGGTGTGCGGTCGCCGCTCTAGAACCTTTCGGCCCCATCGGCCATCTGTTCTACGAGCAATGTGCCTTGCCCACTGCCACTTAAGTTTGGCAATTCTTCGGGCTATGTCGGTGACTCTGGTTCTTCTGCGGATTTCTTCATTTCTGATTCGAACACGCAAGGAAACTCCGAGCATAGCCTTTTCCATTGCCCTTGACAGCTCTAATAAGCTTAAACAATGCTAGGATGCATTATTTTAATTTGAAGTTACTATGCCAACCTTCCACCTTCCAGCTTCATCATCACATCAGTTCAATAGTACCTTACAGCCAAAGTGCATCTTATAACAATTCTAACAAGCCCAAACACGGCTAGGATATATTAATTAGGTACGCAGTTCCAATGCCTACCTTCCAGCTCCATCATCATCATTAGATTAGTTCGTCATTTCCAACATAATTATTTAAGATCATTGGTTTATAGCGCATTTTCATAGTTGCTTAACTACATTGATTGTGATATCTATGCGAGTGTCAAGTTTCATCACCCATTTCTGATTTTCTTCACCAGTTCCACCTCATCAAATATTACTTTTTGACTGTAAATGCTTGAGTGCTCTATGAAAATATTAAAATTACTATATAGTTACCTATAATATTTGAGGAGTTCCCTCGATTTCTCATGGATCCCATCATCAAAACTCGATTTTGAAAAGAATGGGACCAATCTGGAAGCATATCCTTTCAATCATAAAAAAAAATTTGCAAATCCGTCCATAAACGACGGAGTTCTGAGGTAACAAACATAAAAAAAAATAAATAAAAAAAAATAAAAAAAAAAAATACAATCGAATTGAGAACCTCCTCCTTTTTTTGAAGTCGGTTAATAAAATAAAACAACAGTGCAACTATCAAAATTTTATTCACAAAGTGCTCAAATATCTTTAAATAACAACATATATTGTGGAATAGATCAAATGAGTGATTATAATTAATTCAAGCGCAAGTTTTGATACATAATAGCTTCAGTGTTAGTAGTATCTACCTTAAAACAAAATAAAAAAATAAAGCACAGCTCAGTCCAAATAATACATTGGAAAGTGTAAAGAAATAAGGTCTAATCTAATCACGGCCGTTTGTTTATTAAAAATACCTATATCTAAACCATAACTGACCTTAACATCTGCAAAAAACATTTCTTATCGGTGTTTTATAACTCAATTGTGGTACCTGTATAGTTATACATATATATAAATATTGTGTTGACCGCTAGCGAAGTACACAGGATTTATTTAAATTTCAATATGGCTAAATGCGGTGGATGTGGCCAGTTCATTGCTGCGACAGCCAGCATCCGGTGCAGCAAATGCGCAGGCTGCTACCACCGTGCCTGCGTGGGTGTACCGGCCACAGCAACTCCCTCACCTGCATGGCTTTGTCCTGGCTGTAAGGCTAAAATGCCGAGGTCAGATAATTCCGCAACTCCGGTGAAGGCTATAGCAGAAGATAGCTCTGTGTCAGTGAGTCCACCCACCATCATTCCGGGGAGTCTGGATCTGGCTCTGGAGATTCGTAGCTTCAGAGTAGAGCTGAGCGCCCTGCGAGTGGAAATTCGCGAGCTGCGCCAGGAGACCTCTGATTTCAGGGCTGCTCTTAAGGGTTGCAACGACCGTATGTCCGAGGTGGAGAGTAGGGTCACTGACCTCGAGCAGCGCTTTGAAGCCAAGGGCCCGTCTTCATACGATCATTTGGAGCAGACGATTGCTGATTTGAAGGTTCAGCTGAATAAGCGCGATCAGGACCTGCTGCTTAACGACGTCATTATGTCTGGCATACCGGAGGCAGGGGCCGAAAACCCGACGCATTTAATTAAGGCCGTGTCACTAAAACTCGGCATTGCCCTCGAGGACAGGGATATAGTGCATGTCGAGCGCCTGGGCATGGTACGTCGGAACTTCGTCGCCGGTTCATCGGAGGGCGACTTGGCGGAGCGACCGCGGCCGCGTGCCATAGCGGTGCGCCTTTCACGCCGTACGGTGCGCGACCAACTAATTCGAGCAGCGCGCGTGCGCCGCGGTCTCACCACTACGGACCTCGAACTACCCGGACGGCCGCAAAAAAATTTCGTCAATGAGAATTTGACTCGCTCTAACGCGAGGCTCTTTCATATCGCACGCGAGATGGGGCAGCGTCTTCACTTAGGTATGTGTGGACGAAAGAAGGACGCATATACGTGCGGAAAGAGGACGGCGTCTCTGCACAGCGGGTCCGCTCAGAAGTAGATTTAAAAAAAATTTTTGGAGACGTCATAGTTTGATTTTTGCTGTTGTACATGTATGTTTGGTTCACATTGTTATTAATTATTCGTATAGTATTAACTTTGTTATTTCGATCGCACTTAGGATTCACTTATGTTTTGTTATTATTAGTGTTATGTTTTATTTACAATCCGAGATATCGTCGGTCTATGTATGGACTGGAGTTTCAGGCTTTCAGGCTGACGTGTTTTTAATTATCACAAATAAAAAACATGTCTTTTTCCTTGACTGTTCCCATTTACATATTTATTTTATTACTTTTGTAATTGGCTGTAGTGCTCTGATATATACTATACAATTTATTTTGTTTGCGTTTATCCTCGCTACTCTTGTATGTTTACGCTTATTCACATACATATATACACACTATTTAACATGACATCGAAAAAACTATTTAAGATTGGACTTCTTAACGCCGGGTCGTTAGGTACAAACCATGACGAGTTTATAGCCGCAATGGAGCGCCATGACGTTGACATTATGGCCGTAAATGAGACATGGCTCAGGGCGGGTGAGGAGGGGCGCGCGCCATCGGTTCCTGGTTACCGGCTGCGGCATGTTCCGCGTCCGCTGAGCGTGCGCGGCGGCCGCGGCGGCGGTGTTGGGTTTTATATTAAACGTGGCTTAAATGTGCGGGCGCACTCCCACCCTACTGATCCTTTACATACGATTATCGAGCAAATGTGGCTTGTACTGAACCTTAACGGCATCAAATTAGCAATAGGGACCGCGTATAGACCGCCGTGGCTAGATGTCGACAAGTTTTTGGACGCACTAACGTCCTCTGTCAACTCGGTGTCATTTTGCGACCACACTGTGTTGTTGGGCGATTTTAATATTAATTGTTTGAATATGTCGTCAACTGACTGCAAATTGAATAAACTTCGTATGTTTTTAGACTGCGTTAACCTAAGCCAGTTGGTGAAATCTCCAACACATTTCTAGACCAACAACCCGAGTCTTATAGATTTGGTGTGTACAGATGTAGGAGTCACCGACGTTACCGTGGATCCAATAGTGGCTCTTGGTGCTCATGCGTTTATAACTTCTACATTTCGCATTAAAAGAGAAAAACGGAAACCTATACACGTAATTTGTAGAAGCATCAAAAACATGAACTTTGAAAAATTTAAAGAAACTTTGGACACGATCGACTGGCGTGAGGTAATGACTTCGGGTGACGTAACTATATGGTACATTACCTGTCGAACAAATTGTTGTGGTTGTTTGACATATTTGCACCTCACAAGAAGATTGTGGTGAGGGATAATAATAATAATAATAAATCCGCAAGGCAGCTTGTGGCGAGCTGTTGGGCAGTGGCGACCCCACGGACCTGACTCCCGGGAGGTGTCTTGTTCTTCTCTCTCCGGTTAGTCCTCGTGACTAGCTGGAGTTAACACTGATGAGGAACAAGCCCTCTCACCTCATTCTTGCCTTAACTGGCTGGCTTGAGTGGAGATTCGCAAGAGTAGGAGTTGAAGGAGACTCGGGGGAAGGATGTATCTCAGTAAGATGCTGGTAGGGGTCTTGACCGTACTTCCGGGATTGCTCTGATAGCCGTGGGATGCCTCTCCTTCCCCAAGCAGCTCAACGTTTGTTGCCCCCGTGTCGCTACATGCTAGCGGCCGTTTCCGGGGGCCCATTAATTGAGTTTGCCAGTCACCCCCTGCCTGTTTATCCGTATATATCAATATTGGTCAGGGGCAGGGGCCATAGTATTTCCATAGTTTTCATCCACTAGTCCATAGCAACCCATATCCATAACCTTATAAATTTTTACCACATTTCGCAATAGTCCTCCATCAACCGGGGATTGTCTTTGGGTGCACTTTCATAGTGCATACAGGGATAACTGCCGGCTGATGTCCCATTTCACTTATCTTAAAGTTGTTCAAAGGGCCTCTGCGAGTTGGCTTCGGCCCCTCGTACGCCTTCCAAAAGTCCGGGACCCTGTGGTCCCGTGTTTTTATAATAAATAATAATAATAATAATAATGTTTATTTGTTATAAAAAGGTAGATTACAAAATGTATAATATCTTAAGTCTAAGGCAAAGTACAATGTTTAACATCAACCTGAACTAGGTGCAAACCTGTGTTTCAGGTAAAAAAGTGCTGACATACTTCTACTACAATATTATTGCTTATCAAACTAAACTTATGGAATATAACAATTAATTTAAATAATTAGTATCTAAGTGTTACAGGTGCGCGTGTAAAATTACATAAACAGACGTCAGCTATTATTATATTATTTGCAAACCTCAAGTAATTCCTCAGTTTGTTCATATGTTAGGGTGTTTATATAATCAGTTAATACTTTTTTACAGCGATAATGGTTAAGGCTATAAATACTTAATTGTCTATTTATTCTATTGTACAAAAATGGGCCTAGGAAAATGAAGAATCTTTTTATAAAGGCGTGTTTTGACACTGATGTTGAATTGCAAACTATGTCATTCCGTCTTTTGTTAGTAAAATGATTAGTATTGAAGGTGAGTAATGAGTGCTGTTTACGTATTAATTGTACTATGTAAATTTGGCGAACAGTTAATACATTGCAGGTTTTATATAGAATTGATGTAGGGAAAAGAAAAGGTAGGGTAAATGCTACTTTAAGGATAGCCCTCTGAGCACGTTCTAGAGGTAGAATAACCGTTTTTGATGCACCGCCCCATGAAGTGATACAATACTGTATAATAGACTGACATAAGGCTTGGTACACTTGCGTGATTAATTTCATGTCGCCGATGTATCTAATTTTTTTGAAAACGTGCATCAGCTTTCTGACTCGTGATACCAGAATGCTAATGTGCTGTTTGAAGCAAAGAGTTTCATCGAGTGTGATGCCGAGATATCTGATGGATGTAGTTTTTAGGATACAAGGACAGTTACATGTACCCGCCAGTTTATTTATACATTTATGTACAAATAATTCAGGTATAATGGTGGAATCTGGTATCTTACGCATAGAAAATTGAATAAATTTTGTTTTGTCTGCATTTAATGTTAGTAGGTTAGAACAAAGCCAACTATTAACCGAGTTAAAGGCCAATTGAGCGTTACTGTATAATTCAGAGTTATTATTGGACGAAAAAATTAGAGCAGTGTCATCGGCGTATGATATTAGTTTCCCATAATGCATATTAAGATTACACAGATCGTTGATGTATATTAAGAATAGAGTAGGACCTAGTATACTCCCTTGAGGTACTCCATACCTAGTGTTTTTCTGAAATGAGCTTAATACATTATCTATTTTAACACATTGATAACGGTCATCGAGATAATCAGCAAAAAGTTTGAGCTGCGTACCTCTGACACCTATGCATTCCAGCTTCTTTAGAAGCAGTGGAATAGACACAGTATCAAAAGCTTTGGCAAGATCAATAAAGATTCCCAGCACGTGGTTGCCTTTTCCCAGTTCTTGTGATATAAAATCATAGATGGATAGATCATATCCCTGGATCACGGATAATGTAGAACTTATGATGAGTCTCCGCGACAAAGCCTATAACGATTATCTCAGTCATAAGTCATTAATTCATAAAAAGCAATATTATCTAGATCTAAAGAGCTTGGTTAACAAATCAATTTATTTTGAAAAGGTGGCTTACTTCAAGGCTCATATTAATAATAACATAAAGCAACCGAAACGTCTCTGGAAAAATTTAAAGTCTACTTTGTTACCTAAAAAGTTAGATATGGAACTTCCCGCAATTTTTGATAATCCAACTAAAATAAATGACCATTTTTTGAATGTCCCTGGCAATGCCACCGCTCCCTTGTCACATAGCACCTTCTTTGAATTTCATAGGTTTACAGATTGTGTGTTTTCACTTAAAACTACCGACAGCACAAACATCTTACAAATATTAACAAGCCTCAAATCGAATGCTGAGGGTTGTGACCAAATAACGCTTAATATGTTTTAACTATTCCGCAAACTTTGGATGTCTTGACGTATATTATTAATACCTCAATATCTACCACAACTTTTCCAGACGTCTGGAAATTAGCTAAAGTGCGTCCTCTACCAAAAGTTAATAACCCCAGCAGTCTCAAAGATTTGAGGCCAATAAGTATTTTACCCTTACTGTCCAAGGTATTGGAAAGGGTGGTAAACCAGTGTGGTGTGAGTATATGCATGTTAGTGTGTAAGTATGTGTAAGATTATAGTAAGCATCATTATTGTGGAAAGTACTCAGTAATAAATGGATCGTGACGCTAAACAGTAGTTTGTCATTTGACACCCCTTAGTCCCGAGATACTACATGGCGATCCTGCCAGTGCGCGTTAAATAATAACTATGGGGAAACAATGCTCGAAATGTGCCTGTGAGAACAAAGAAGTTATCATAAATCAACACGGTGGTGGAGAAGCAAGTGCGACTGCTGATGCGTCCACGCACTTACAGACCAACAATATTATATTTTCTGTTTTCCTGGCAATCGTTGCTGCGTTTATTCTGTACATACTATTCAAGCAGTACAGAAACTGTCACTTGGCTATGGTGCAGAACCAGCTCAGAGAGGATGCATTCCGGCGGATCAGGATGAGGCTGTCTGGAGCACGGAGGAGTCAGAACGAGAGAGACGGTGATCAGGAAGCAGGACCTCGGGACATGTAATGACTTCGACTTCGGTTCGCATCAATTTTTTTTCTCTTTCTATTGTTTCTTTAGTAGTAATTAAGTCACATGTTCGACTACGTATATATTTTAGTTTTAAATGTGTTAAGTTAGAAATGTAATAAGCATCTAAACATTTTACAGTTATCAGATGGCTAATGATTTAATATCTATCTTAAACGAACTTGAAAAGATAAAGGTATCTTTAAGAAAGTTGGGTCCCAGTAAGCGGGAACTGAATGTTAATTACATTAAAAGAAAATTTTTAGATGCAGAAAAATTATATAGTGAAAATAAAACTCTTTGTAAGTTAATTTTAGAGGAAAAGTTGTTTACTAAAGAATTTACGGAGATATTTTTCTTAGATATAATAAGTAGGATAGAAGATACATTTAGCAAAATAAAAACTTATTGTGTAAGTTCCGAACAGACTACTAAAATGGAGAAATTTAATTTGAAAACTGCCGCTAGTTTAGTGCCGGTTATGGACAGTACAGAGGAAAGCGTTGAAAAAATTATCGATAGCGTAGAACTATATGATTGTTGTCTCACGGAGACCAGTTGCAAAAAATTACTTGCTTCTTTTGTATTAAAAACTAGGTTAACTAAAACCGCCAAACTTAAACTTAAGCGAGATTACGATTCTTGCACGGATTTGATTAAGGATATGAAGTTGTTTTTATTAACAAAGAAATCTTCTAATTCTTTAATGACTCAACTAAATAGTATACGCCAAAATGACTTGTCAATTGCGGATTTTGGTTCTAAGCTCGAAGAACTCTTTACTGATTTAACTATATCGCAAGCTAAATCGAATAATGAAGCGTTTGAAATTTTACAACCTATTAATGAGGAACTGGCAGTTAAGAAATTTGCCGACGGGTTACGTAACAGGAGGTTAAGCACTATTATTGCAGCACGCAATTACACCGACCTGAAGGACGCGGTGCGAGCAGCCCTGGACGAGGAGTTATCTCAACCCCAACCAACGACCTCAAACTCGATCCTAAATATTCGAGGTAAGTCACATACATTACAATTGCGTGGCCGGGGAAATTATCATTTTAGATCCCAATCGGGTTTTCGCGGTAATTTCAGCCAGAATAGAGGTAACAATAATTCTTATGCTAACAGGAATCGTACATTTCAGTACAATAATTTCGCATTTCGTGGAAGACAATCTCGTGGTTTTCGCACGCGACCAAATCGCGGTCGAGTTGTTTACAATAGTAGAGGCCAACAACAAATAAACGTTGCAAAAACGGATACAACTAAATCTGAGGGTACGGAAGGTTCGACTGATAATCAGGAAAATAATAATAATCAGTTTTTTCGATCCCAACAGTCCTAATATTTTAACATGTGACGTAAGCAGTGCTAATTATGTAACATTATATTTAAACGAGAACAGGTGTTCGTGGCTTTTAGATACGGGTGCGACCTTATCAGCCGTGAGTAGCTCTGTATTAGGAGATCAATTACATGTTTATGAAGATAGGATTACTATAAACGGGATAGGCGGAAAGTGTTCTTCAAAAGGTTATGTTTATCTTACTTTAAGAACTGTTGACAATTTTACTTTCCAACATAAGTTTTATGTATTTGAAAAATTACCTTGTAAGTCAGAAGGTATTTTGGGACAAGATTTCTTAGATCAATTTAGTTCAATTACTTTTGACTTAGAAAAATCTTTATTAAAACTCACTGTTGGTGACAAAAAAATATTTTTGCCGTTATATAGAATACCTCAAATAAGTAATTCATCGTTACATATACCAGCTCGTTGCGAATCTATTCATTATATAAAATTAGATTCAGATATAACACAAGACTGTGTTATACTACCAAAACAATTACATACAGATGTATTATTGGCAAGCTTAATAGTTAGACCTCAAAATAAAATTATTCCTATTCGAATACTTAATTCTAGCGATAAAAATATTACTTTACCTATTTTTAAACCAGAGTTAGATTTGCTAAGCAACTATGAAATTTGCGCATTTGAGAAATGTGAGTCCGGTTCCCAGCGCGCTAAGTTATTGTTATCGTTATTGAAATTGGATCATTTAGATTCTACGGAAAGACAAACAATAGAATCCATTTGTGTAAAGTACGCCGATGTATTCCAATTACCATGGGAAAAATTAACTACTACACCGATATGTGAACAGTCTATCGCCTTGAAACCTGATTCTAAACCTATTTATACTAAACCTTATCGTATACCTTTTAGTCAGAAAACTGAAGTTGAAAAGCAAATCAAAAAAATGTTACAAGATGATATTATTGAAAAATCGCAAAGTGAATGGTCTAGTCCTATTCTTTTAGTTCCCAAAAAGACAGATGGTGAGAACAAAAGTTGGAGGTTGGTTGTGGATTATCGTAAGCTAAATTCAACTATACAGGACGATAAGTTTCCACTTCCAAATATTACCGAAATATTGGACTCGCTATCAGGTGCTGTTTACTACACACATTTAGATTTATCTCAAAGTTATTATCAGGTGCGACTAACGTCAAAAGATGATAGTCGTAAAATTACAGCATTTACGACTAATACTGGCCAATACCAAATGAAAAGACTACCTATGGGTTTGAAAATAAGCCCTAGTGCTTTTTCACGGGTCATGACTGTTGCAATGTCCGGCCTTACGTTTGATAAATGTATTATTTATTGCGATGACCTTGTTGTTTTTGGACGTAATATATCACAACATAATAAAAACTTAATTGATGTCCTTGAGAGGTTAAGATTAGTCAATTTGAAATTAAACCCCAACAAGTGTCAATTTTTAAAAACGGAAATGTTATATCTCGGTCATACGATATCTAAGGATGGTGTTTTGCCAGATCCTGATAAAATTAGAGTAATTAAAAATTATCCTTTGCCAAAAAATTCTGACGAAGTTAGGCGATTTGTAGCATTTAGTAATTACTATAGAAAGTTCATTAAAAATTTTGCGGAGATAACAGAGCCACTAAATAAACTTTGTCGGAAGAATGTACCCTTTGTATGGACTGAAAATTGTGATCAGTCATTTCAATTTCTAAAACAAGCTTTATCATCGCCGCCTATACTTCAATATCCAGACTTTTCACCTAACAGCGAATTTATTTTGCAAACTGACGCCTCAGGTATTGCGATAAGTGCAATTCTTTGTAATAAAGATTTGCGCCCAGTAGCTTACGCAAGTCGACCATTAAATAAATCGGAACGTAATTACCCTACTATCCAAAAGGAACTTCTAGCTATCGTTTGGGGTGTAAAATACTTTCGCCCATATTTGTTTGGAAAATCATTTACGATAATGACAGACCACAAACCGTTAGTATATTTATTTGGAATTAAAGATCCTAGTAGTAGACTTTTAAAATTTCGATTGGCTCTTGATGAATACGATTACAAGATAGTTTATGTGCAAGGTAAAAATAATCCTGCAGCGGACGCGTTATCTCGAATAGTAATTACGTCAGAGGATTTGAAAGCGATGAATGAACAAATTATGACTGTTATGACGCGAGCACAAAAGAGGAGAATGGAAGAAAGTGATAGGATTGATATTGGATCCCCCAATGTATGCACAGACGAGCGGCCTGCGCACCCGCAAGTCGTGGAGATATTGAGGATTCCAAATAACTCTGTGGAAATGTTATTAATAGAAGGAGAAAAGTTAAGAAAAATGAGAGATAAACGACTAATTGATGTTGAATGGAAATGTTTTGCATTTAATTCAAAATGTAAGAAAATATACATAAACCTCGATTACAAAAACAATTTCACGCGAGACGTATTTGTGCTGTATTTGAGTGATTTTTGTAAGGATATAAACGTCGACGAAATATGTATTATTAAAAATGAAAGTAATGAAATGTTTATAAAAGACGTCATAAATGAAGTTAAAAATAATGAAAATTACCTAGGCCCTAGGATATGCATTTTAAGAGGTGTTACGAGAATTGATAAGAATGAAGATAAGGAGTTTATTTTAAACGATTTTCATCTACTGCCCACTAGCGGTCACGCAGGGGTACGTAGAATGATAAACAATATAAAAAAATGCTTTTACTGGCCAGGACTAGAGAAAGATGTCCAAAACTATGTTCGAAAATGCCAGAGCTGTCAAAAAATGAAGCACTCAAGGCATACAGTTGAGCCATTGGAAATTACAACTACGGCCACAACTGCCTTTGAAAGAATTTTCTTAGACATAGTTGGTCCTTTAGATAGAGACTTAGACGGGAATGGTTACATTCTCACATTACAGTGCGATTTAAGTAAATTCGTAGAGGCTTATCCTTTACCTAATAAAGAAACTATTACTGTAGCTAAGGCCCTAGTTAATAATTTTATTTTAAGGTTCGGTATACCAAAATGCATTGTCACTGATAGAGGTCAAGAATTTTTATCGTCAACTATGGCAGATGTTTGTAAATTACTCGAAATCGAAAAATTACATAGCACTTCATACCATCATCAAACTTTAGGCTCGATTGAAAATACGCATAAACATTTAGGAGCTTTTCTTCGCATTCAGTGTGATAAGCACCCGGAGGCATGGAGCTACTGGCTCCCCTACTGGTGTTTTTCGTACAATAATACTGTCCATATATCCACTAAATATGCGCCGTATGAATTAGTATTTGGAAAACATTGTGTAATTCCTAGTAGACTAAGTAATAGAGTTGAACCATTGTATAACATAGATAATTACTGTTTAGAATTAAGGTATAGATTACAAGTTGCGCAAAAAGACGCTCGTGAAAATTTGTTATCAGTGAAACAAAACAGAAAAAGTGTGTACGACCAAAAAGTGAACTCAGTGAAATATAATCCATCCGATTTATTATTAGTGAAAAGTGAAACCGGGACTAAGTTACAAGTACTGTATGATGGACCTTATTTAGTATTAGAGGATATTGGACCAAATGTTGTTATATTGAAAAACAATAAACGAGAAATTATTCATAAGAATAGAACTAAGCCGTTTGTAACTAATATTAAGTAGTGTATAGAATTTCTGCGCGCAGTACATTCTTTTCAGTAGATTGTTAGTTTTATTATTAAACTACATGGTTTTGTTTATTCTATATAGTTATAAAAAAAAAAAAACATTTTGTTTACCAAAAAATTTTTTTTTTCAAATCAACCCCTGTAATGTGGTGTGAGTATATGCATGTTAGTGTGTAAGTATGTGTAAGATTATAGTAAGCATCATTATTGTGGAAAGTACTCAGTAATAAATGGATCGTGACGCTAAACAGTAGTTTGTCATTTGACACCCCTTAGTCCCGAGATACTACACCAGCCTTATCCTACCAGAACTCCAGTCTGGTTTTAGAATGAGGCGCAGTACGGCAACGGCTTTGTTAGATGTTACTGATAACATACTTGCCGCGCAGGATGAGGGTATGTGCACTATTTTGGTCCTACTGGACTTTTCCAGGGCATCTGATGCTATCAATTTGCCCCTGTTGCTTTCCAAAACGGCTTACTATGGTTTTGACATGCCAACAATAAAATGGTTCGACAGCTACCTTAGTAATCGGGCCCAACTGGTTGAAATTTGCAATACTGATGGCTCCGCCATGACGTCGGCAGTGACCAAGGGCGTTCCTCAAGGATCCATTTTGGGGCCTACACTATTCCTTTTGTATTGTGCCGACATCGCAAAAATAATAAAAAAATGTAGATACCACGTATACGCTGACGATATTCAAATTTATTTGTCTTTTAAACCAGTGGAGTATATAAATGCAATTAAATCTATTAATGAGGACCTCGATAGGATAGTTGATTGGTCAAATAGTAACTGCCTTATATTAAACCCATCCAAGACTAAATACATGATAATTGGTACAAAACAACAACTGTATAAAATACCACCTAACAGTGCTGGCGTGCGACTTGGGGGTCAAGTTATTGAGCGTGTCTATAAGGCGAGAAACCTGGGACTTGTCATGGATCAAGATCTTAGGTTTGAGTCTCACATCGGAAACTGCGTCAGAAATTGCTTTTACCGCCTTAAAATACTTTATAAAATGCGACCGTATCTAAGTGAGGAGTTGCATGTGCAGTTGGTTGAGTCGTTGGTTTTGTCTAAGCTGAACTACGCTGATACGGTCATTGGTCCTAGACTTTTTGCACGGACTGAACGGTTAATACAAAGGGTTCAGAATGCTTGTGCACGTTTTTGTTTTAAAATACCTCCAAGGAACCATGTTACACCTTACTTAAACAAACACAGCCTTTTAAAGATGAAATCACGACGGAAGCTCCATCTTGCATGTCTCCTCTTTGGCATCATCAAATACAAGTGTCCGGCATACCTTTACTCGAAGCTCTCGTGGGTTAATGCTCATAGGCAGCGAGAGGGTAGACGGTGCGCACAACAGCTGGCCATACCGCAACACAAATCGGCTGCTTTTCGAGGAAATTTTCGATATGCAGCGTCCAAATGCTGGAATAACATCCCTCCGCCAATCAGGAACCTGCAAAGTGTACATAGTTTTAAAGTAAAGCTTAAAGACTGTATTATTAACTCACAAATCGGCAGTGAGGGAATCGGTACTGACATTTCTTTAATTTAATTTTTATTCCATTTGAAATTTCTGTAATTATTAGGAAACGCCTTGCAAACTTACCTATAGTTCCTTCGATGTCTGCGGTGGTCAATAAAAAAAACAAAATTGATAATTCTGCGATCACTTGTCCGTCACCCTCAATATTGTAACAACTACTGATATCATTTCTTTCTGATTTTTTGTGTTCTTTTTTTTTTATTATTGACGGTATGCAAATTGCTTATAATACGTAATATTTTAGTTGTTATTTATATTTATGTGTTTTATTTTTATTTTATAAATATATTATTTACATTTTTCCCTTTTCCTCTCTCTATCTTTAGAAATATCCATTAATTGTATAATTTTAAATTTACGTTGCTTCCGTCCGTACGTCACTGCAAGGGTGCCAACTGAAAACCAGTGCTGGGTTCTTATTGAGCCCAACTTATACTGAGATGGCAACCCTTTTGGCATGGGTATGCTGTTATGTCAAAATTTTTAGTTGTTTAAGCACTTTTTTTTAAATACATTAACACTACATTGTATAACCTAAGCAACTATTCTAATATTCACTTTATAGACACCAACAATTATGTTGGTCTTAATATATATAAGACAAAAGATAGGTACTATCTTTCAAAATATTATTTAAGACAAATAGCAATATCGCTATCATATTTTTTTAATATATCAGCCAATAACTTGGCTAAACAGGTTACTCCTATTGAGCAACCAAAAAATATTGACATTCATAATAATTCACCTAATACTGACATTCATAATAATTTAAATTATTAAATAAGACAATAGAGACAACCTCTTGCAAATTAAACAGTAATAAGGTTATTAATCTGGTTCACCAAAATATTCAAGGCTTTATGAGCAAAGAATTAGAAATTGAGTTATTTTTAAATTGTAATAATGTGGATATTTTGTGTATAACTGAACATTGGCTAAAACCTCATCAGCTCATGTTCAATTTTGGTAAGCACCAGATTGGTAGCTCGTTCAGCAGAGTAAACGCTATACATGGTGGCTCACTTATACTGATAAGTAATCAGCTTAAATTCAAAGATCGCAAAGATATAGTTAGTTACTCTGTTGAGCGTACTGTTGAAATAGCCTGTGTGGAATTGGAGCGGTTTATTGTATTAAGCGTGTATAGACCACCTTCAGGTTTGTATGACTGTTTTGAAACAGTAATGGATGAAGTATTAAGTAAACTTACAAATTCAAAGAAATCCATCATTACATGTGGTGATTTTAATATAAATTTATTAGAAAAATGTAGTTTAAGCACAAAAATTGTAAGTTTATTTTCTTCATTCAACCTTGCGAATTTGTTTCTGGAGCCAACTAGGATAACAAACACTAGTGCTACTTGCCTGGACAATATTTATACCGACATTGTGCCAGTTAACAAAGAAATAATTTCAGTACTTGATTCCGATCATTGTGGTCAGTTAATTTCTTTAACAAATGAAATAAATATAGTGTCAAAACAATTTATCACAGTTAATCCGAAGACTAAAAGACGCATTGAATTTTTCAAAGCTAAACTCAGCAACAAATTGCCTTTGTTGTTGAATTATAAGAATTCTAACACTTTATATGATAAGTTTTTTAAAATGTACCTAACAGAGTTTAAGTCTACTTTTACAGATAAAACTATTCCAGCTAATAGCAATGTGTCTTTTGGTGATTGGGCAACCACTGGTATCTATAAGAGTAGAAATCGCCTCTATGAGCTCTATAATGAGCGGACATATATTAATACTGTTGAATTCAGTGAATATGTAAAAAACTATTCTAAATTATTTTAAAAAGTTTGCTCTATTGCAAAATCTCTATTCTTAAGCTCTAAGATAAAGAACAGTACCAATGTTATCAAAGACACTTGGAACATTATCAACAGTGAGGCAGGAAGGTCTAAAAAAAGAATTAGTCAACATAGTCTAGTAATTGATAATAAGTTAATAAAAGCGGATGTAGAAATTGCAACTGCTTTTGAACATTTCTTTTCCGACATTCCTGTATCCACTACAAAGTCACTGAATTCATCTCCCACTGTTGCAGAGTCTTTACTCAAAGAACATGTTGTAGCTTGCGATTCAGGGTTTTCCTTCAAACACATAGATAACAAAGACATTGTTAAAATCTTTAATACTTTGAATAACAAAAAGACTGCAGATCTATGGGGTAATTCTGTGTACATTACAAGCTCTGTAATAACTATTGTAGCACCTGTATTGGCTCAAATCTTTAATAACTGTATTGACTGTGGTGTGTTTCCTGATCTTATGAAATGTAGTAAAATAATTCCATTATTTAAATCAGGTAGTACTTCTGACCCCACTAACTTTAGACCTATTTCAGTACTACCTACGTTCAGTAAAATTTTTGAAAAAATCATTTTAGATCAAATGCAAAGATTTTTTAATAGAAATAAATTATTACATGCGAAGCAGTTCGGATTTACAAGGGGTCGTTCAACAACTGATGCCGGTGTTGAACTTCTTAATCATATTTACGACGCATGGGAGGACTCAAGCGACGCCTTGGGAATATTTTGTGATTTATCCAAGGCGTTCGATTGTGTGCTTCATGATACACCGATCAGGAAGCTTTCCCATTACGGAATTAGAGGTGCATCTCTGGACCTTCTTACCTCATACCTGAGTAATAGGGTTCAGAGAGTCGAAGTAAACGGAATGATTTCTGCCGGGTCTGTTGTGAAGATGGGTGTTCCGCAGGGTTCTATTCTCGGCCCGTTTTTATTTCTTATCTATATTAATGACTTGCCTTACCTTGTAAGGGATAAACACGAGATACTGGTGCTGTTTGCTGATGATACCTCACTATTATTCAAACTCAGACGACGACAATCATTAATTGACAATGTAAACTGCTCTCTCAGAAATAGTTCACTGGTTTGGTGTGAATAACTTATTACTAAACGAAACTAAAACTAAATGTATTAAATTCACAACACCAAATGTTAAACAGATAAAAACCAGTGTGCTTGTCAAGGGCGAGGAGTTGAGTCCTGTAGATACAACTGTCTTTTTAGGTATAACCCTGGACGCTAAGCTCCAGTGGGGCCCACATATAGATGGCTTGTCGAAGAAGCTCAGTTCTGCAGCATATGCCGTTAAAAAAATTAGAAATTTAACAGATATAGATACAGCGCGGTTAGTTTATTTTGGTTATTTCCACAGCATCATGTCATACGGTATTTTGTTGTGGGGGAATGCTGCTGACATCCAGTCTATTTTTGTTCTGCAGAAAAGGGCTATTCGATCAATCTATAATCTTAGTCCGAGGCATTCGCTCAGAGAATTATTTAAGGAATCTAAAATAATGACAGTTGCCTCTCAATATATTTATGAAAATGTAATTCACGCTCATAAAAACAAAAGCTTATTTAAGAAATATAGTGATATACATAATATCAACACGAGGGGGAAAAACAAATATGTTGTGCCTGCCTCCAGGCTTCAGAAAATAAGTAGTTCGTTTAGGTGTCAATGTATACGCTTTTACAATAAAATTCCTAGCGATATTCAAAATTTGAGCCTAAATAAATTTAAAAGTGTAATAAAGGCTAAACTTTGCTGTAAAGCATTTTATAAAATAAAAGACTACTTAGAGGATAGTCAGGCTTGGGAATGAGCCGCTGTAATGTCTGCACAGGTCATGTTGACATGTTTGTAACATAAGTTACACTTTTATATACAATTTGACATTACGTTTATTTTTTTTTATACAATGACATGATCACCTATTTTGACATTTTTATTTTTTATTTGACATTTTTTTTTATTTATTTGTTGACATTTTTATTATTTTATATTATTGTTAGTGTAAGGACCGTGTGAGACTTGTCGTGCTTTTTATCACCAGTCATCTGCGTTCTGACAGTTTGAGTACTTGCGCGACCCACCCAAATGTTCTTTTGATCGGTATTGTTCGTCGGACAACTCAACAGCACTATGGTTGCAAACTGACACTTGCGTGCCTGTCTTCAGAACGGGTCCACTTAAACTGGTGTGGTTCTTTCCTCAAAAGACCACTACAGAATGAACTTGCACGGTTCTCTCACATTATGTTATTTTATATTGTCTGGACTTGAAAAGAGACTGACCTCTGAGTTTGTTTCGGCATTTCTTCTCAGAGTAGTCAGATAGGAAATGCCGGCTTCATCTAGTTTTTCACATATAATTTGACGTGTAAAAGTGCCGTTTTAAGGCCTATTTGCAAAAATAAATTCATTGTTTCATTGTTTCATTGTTTCATTGTTTCATTGTTTCATATTATTTTACATTTTAAGAAATATTTTAGTTCCTAAACTCAACATTGTTGTATTAGTTTGTTGTTTATTTTTTTTTTATATTTTTGGTACCTTTTTTTTATTGTTGTATTTATAATACTTTTCTTATTATTGTACATAACTTTGCAATATTTTTTTTTCTTATTGTTCATGCCAAATAAATTATTTTTCTTTCTTTCTTTCTTTCTTTCAAAAGATAAACCTATCGCCTATGCGTCCCGTACACTCAATAAAAGCGAGTGTAACTATAGTACAACGGAAAAAGAACTACTTGCGATTCTTTTCGGTTGTAAAACGTTCTGCCCATATCTATATGGTAGAAAATTTCTAATTGTTACCGACCATCGCCCTTTGCGTTGGCTCTTTAACCACTCTGACCCCAGTAGTAAACTCCAAAGGTGGAGATTAAAACTGGAGGAATACGAGTACGAGATAGTTTATCAGAAAGGAAAATTAAATAATGCTGCTGATGCATTATGCGTTATCCTCCAGTAAAAACTGTTAATGCCATAGACCCTACGCCTAGTACTTCAAGGCAAAATGTAAAATCGCCCAATTCCGACAAAACGATAAATTCAGACGATTTAGTCCAACTTGAAGATCTCATAGATCCTCTTGCTCCATCTTTTAGCTTACCAGAGTTAGGTAACCTTGACGACCTAGATAACGTAACTGATCAAAATACGCCATCATCTGCCGATCACC
Source organism: Spodoptera exigua (assembly GCA_902829305.4). Lineage (NCBI taxonomy): Eukaryota > Metazoa > Arthropoda > Insecta > Lepidoptera > Noctuidae > Spodoptera > Spodoptera exigua. Next base: position 574,134 of record CADEPN050000001.1, on the reverse strand, counting down.
AAAACCCTACATCACCAATCGATAGTTCAAACCCAAGTAGTCCTGGTACCCTAGATGGTAATTACTCGGATTTTCTGAAAACTACCTCTTAGGACTTCAATTCTAATGTAACTATTGTAGAACATAATGAATGCTTATCTAAAACAGATAAGAAATACATTATCATTCCTACATCCATAGATATGGATGAGTCTGTCCCATATATCCAAGAAGTTATATCTAATATTCCTAATTTAAGTGAATTTTCTTTACTAGAAAGAACCTTATATATACACAATCTGTTAAAAATGAAGTCACGTCGTAGGCTTCATCTAGCCTGTCTCCTCTTTGGTGTCATAAGAAGTAAATGCCCGTCATACCTCTACTCGAAGCTCTCGTGGGTGAATGCACATCGCCAGCGAGAGGGTAGGCGTTGTGCGCAGCAGCTGGCTATACCGCAGCATAAAACCGCTGCGTTTAGAGGTAGTTTCAGGTATGCGGCGTCAAAGTGCTGGAACAATATCCCCCCGCCTATTAGGAATTTGCAAAGTATTGGTACTTTCAGAAGAAAGCTCAAAGAGTTTGTGCTAACTTCTCAAATCAATAGCGCTGAAATAAATATTGACCTGTCTTTTATTTAATGTTTACTTTTGTATTATTTATTAACACTATCATTAATTTACAATTAAATATCTGCAATCACATATTACTAAAAGTATTTTTTCTATACCTACTCCTCACTATTATATCACATAATTATATTTATTTTATAAATAAAAGACTCACCGTCACCGCTCGAGTTTTGTTGCGAGAGTTGATCGCCGATTATCATAGCATTTGTTCAGTTTCACGTCACGCAAAATTCTGGTTTTTCCCTCAATAGTAACTCAATACCATCGTAGTGATGGTGCGCGTAGTCATGGTGCAAATGAGCGTTAAACTGTGCAACAGTATTTAAGTAACCAATGCGACACCCTGCTCACCCGCAACTTCCGAGATTATTGTTGCGATTTTATGGTGTATTATTTTGCAAGTACCAACATTAAATTATGACATATATTTACCTATATTAAAAAAAATATACTATTGAACATGTAAAAAGTAATCTTAAAAAATAATTTATATTTAACATATCACTATTTAATTATATTTTAGTATTATAATATTCTTATCTATTTCTTTTCTTTTATTTTCCCCTGGACTGATCACTAGAACCCGCAAGTCTTGAAACTAAGATATTTTGTCATAATGCAGATTAAGATGCTCTAATTACTAGTAACTAGTAGATAGTATGTGTTGCATTCGTCCGTGCGTCACTGCAGGGGTGCCAACTGAAAATCAGTTTTGGGTGCTCCGTGCCCAGCTTTTGCTGAGTTGGCGACCCATTCGGATTGGGCATGTCCGCCAACCCAGGGTAGTATTATTGTATTTTGTTGGGCTGTTTTCACGTTATTGTTTTGATTAATTTTATTTTTATTTTATTTTGTTGTCCTGTTACTTCAAACTTTTATTGTTTTGTTTTTTTTTATTGTTGTATTTTTTTGTTTGTTCTTGGCCTTCATGTCTCGGTCCGAATAAAAACAGTTTTCTTTCTTTCTTCTTTCTTTCTTCTTTCTTTCTTTTCCTCAAATATGAATCTGAAAATAAAACGTATTATTTTCTTTTTACCAAAGTCAATCATTTTGACACCTGCACTTATGAAGATATCTATAGAAGTCTCAAATCTGTAAGAAACGAGCTGGTAGTTAGCCTTACAGATCAAACTAATCCCGAAATAGCTATCTCAGACTTTAGTAACCCTTTTGATAGTCATCAATACCTAAAGGTTTACAATATTATATTATATTTATTTCACAATTCGGAAATAAATGTGCATATTTACAAAAATGCTATTATTTATCCATCGTTAAGCGAAATCCCTAAAATTATGAAAGAAAATCATGACATACCTATTGCCGGCCATTTAGGTTCCGCTAGAATGCTAAAACGAATCCAAGAGAGGAAAACTACTGGAAAAATATGCGATCAGACATAGAAGACTATGTTAGGAAATGTCCTCAATGCCAAACTAATAAAGCCCTTAGGAAAGTTAATCGTGCTCTTATGCAGATTACATCTCTTTCAACTCGCCCTTTTGAACGCGTAGCATTAGATATTGTAGGTCCACTTCCGGAAGCCGGTAAAGATAGGTTTAGGTATATCTTGACTCTTCAAGATGACCTTACCAAATTTTCAGCCGCCTATCCAATCACTAACACTACCGCTGAGGAGTTATGCGAATGTCTAGTCCATTTTATCACGTTATTCGGAATACCTAAAACAATTTTAATAGATCAAGGGACCAACTTCACGGCAGAACTGTTTAAGCAAACCTGCAAGCTACTAAAAATCAATCAGCTGTGGAGTATCCTTTATCATCCCCAGACTCAAGGCGCACTTGAAAGAAGCCATTCCACGTTAAAAGAGTATTTAAAATCCTACGTAAATGAAGAGCAAAATAATTGGCCCCGCTTTGTATAGAGCTATGCTTGCCTATAACTCCGCCATTCATTCAACTACTCATTTCTCTCCTTACGAACTCGTATTTGGAAATAAACCATACGTACCAAACTCCATCTACGAAGAAACTGCAGGCGTAACTTATCCCGATTATGTTTGTGTACTCCAAAATAGACTCAAATACTGCCGAACTAAAGCTATGGAACATATACAGAAATCTAAAGAAAATTCAAAAAGCTATTACGACAGTCGTACAAGGCCAATTAAATACAAGATCGGAGATCTTGTCTATCTGAAAAATCATCTACGGCTTAGAAAGGCTCTTTCACCGATATGAAAAGGCCCATACAAAATAGTAAAAATACACGGAAATAACACCCCGTCACTCTTAATAAATAGACGTCACGACGTTCATTTCATCAAACACCACTTTGATGAAATGAAACTACATACTAGCAATAGCGTATAATATACTAAATATAATCTAGTAAATTACAATTACTTTCCATTCCAGAATTGGTTACATTTATCCGTCCCTGGCGTCAAACAGTCAAACATATATCCAGCCAGCATCTGACAACGCGGGCATATATTTCGACCCTATTGGCTCTCTAAAGACTACTGATGATACATTAGATATTATTATCCCTATAGACATATCTTTTATCCAACCGCATCTAGATAACATTAGAGACATTCTAGGAACTTCGAAATATTTATGTAAATAAAGTAATGTATATTTTGAAAGTGAATGTCATTATCTGTTTCAACCATTGTCATCACGTTATCACGATTTAACAAGAGACTTTGACTCTATATCTCATCTTATGTCTAAATCTAATAAAAGATCAGCTTGGTTTGCTGGAATCGGTTCTGTTATTCAACAACTGTTCAGTAACATGGATGAAGATGACGCTATAAAATATAGCGAAGCCATCCAGACCTTAGAAAATGATCAAACTAAGTTAGCAACTTTGATGAAAGATAGCATGTTAGTTACAAAGTCTCCGTTATCGTCTCTGAAAGAAATAATTGACCAAATCAATGCAAATGAAGCTAGTTTAAACCATGCTATCGACACCTTAAACCAAGATGTAATTAACCTTACCTTAGTAGCAGATAAGCTACTTATGAGATCTAAGATATCAGGATTGTCGAATATCTTAGAAAGTACTATGTTAAAATTATCATTTAAGTTAGAAGATATTATTAATTCTATTATGTTTAGTAAGTCTAATATATTATATCCATCTATTATTACTCCTAAGCAACTTTTTGCAGACCTTGTCGATAATTATAGATTTTTACCTAGCTCTAAGCAATTACCTGTACCTCTAATCTTAGATAATATTCACATCTTAGAAAACGTATCTGATGTATCTAGTTACTATACAAATAACAAAATAATATTAAATAATATCAAATAACAAAATAATTAAAAATAATATTCGTATTACAAATACCTTTAGTAAACACAAAGGAATTTGATTTATATAATGTTATACCTTACCCTATTGAACTTAATGATGTAAATTCCACACTATATTCGACAATAATACCATCTACAAAATATATAGGCATAACCAAAGATAAATCATCTTATTGTAAATTAGACTCACTTAGCTTCTGCAGAGTTATAAATATGCAATATTATATTTGCGAAACGCCTAGTGTATATTCCACATCTGCAGTTCCCATATGTGAAAGTGAAATTATATCTAAAGCACTTACTTCTGTCCCACGGGTTTGTAATACTAAATTCGTAAACGGTAATTTTGAAACTTTTCATAAATTAGATAGAAACCAATGGATTTACGTAATAAGCCAAAATTCTAAACTCACAATAGAATGTAATAATCAAGATTTATCTGAGTTTTCTATCCATGGTACTGGAATATTAACTATACCAGAACATTTCATTGCCTATTGTAGAGATAACAAATTGGTACCCCAACATAATATTGTAATTAAAATAAAACCAATAATATTACACTTTGAATTAATAAATGATACTTGTTGTAGTCCTACTACTTACCTAAAAGACAATATTAGAGTTCCCTATGTTAGCTTAAAAAACGTTAATAATCTAGATTCATTTCTGTCAAATTATAATAAGATAACTGACCAAATTTAAACAAATCTCGATCAAATTATTGAGAAACCTCATTTTGTCCTTTACGGTAATTTCTATTCTTATGTTATTATTATAATAAGTTTAGTTATAGTTATAGCTATTTCATTTAAGTTGTATTGTTACTTTAAAAGATTTAAAGCTTCTAGATGTAAACCCGAACCTGATAATTTCATAGAAATGTCATCTCCTGACCCTGAAGACGTACCTGTTCCTCGACTCCGAATGACCTGAAAACCTGGAAAACTTACCTAAACCTGGAACTTCCATCTCTCCATCGTTAACTTACCTTTCCACCCGTAAGATTCCTCTTAACCGGGGGGCTGTTATGCCCTTCCATTGCACCCTTTCTGGCTTAGCCAGCAGCTTATGCTGCATTCCTCTCAGATTGCTGACACATCACTTCTTGACACGTAGTCATCCATCCCACTCATCCAGTCAGTCGTCTTCCAACCTTCGTCCCGTGCACTCATGTGTTGCACTCGCGCATTTCATTTGTAAAAACTTAAATAAATTAAATTAACTTCTTACAGCCAAAAGTGTTTCCTTTTTTAAAAAGTGTAACCTAGTGCGGTTTGTAACAGAACCCGATGAGCAGTTACAACAGTACCACGGCCAATGTCATCACCATCAAACCATGGGATAGGAGGCTCGTTTTGAATAATTTTGTACCAAATTCTTTTTAATTTAGATTGCTCATTAAAGTAATCTTTCTATTTGTCGAAACAATAAGTCTTAAATTTTGATAGTATTTCCGAACTAACTGGGAAAATGCAAATTTCAAAACCTAAAACTGACGCGATTTTCGCTAATCTATCAGCCTCCTCATTTCCCTTCAGACCAATATGTGACGGGATCCACTGTAAAACAATGTTGATGTTACTTAAAAGAAGTGAGTGTATTTTCCTCATCACATCATAGGCAATCGATACACCTGTGTGTCCATAGGCGCATCGTACCAGATGCTGAAGGGAACTAAACTTAAATATTACTACATTTGTAGTGTGAGATAAGGTTTCAACATAGGGCAGCGCTTTTGAAATTGCTAAAATTTCTGCCGTCATAATAGATACCGAGAAAACTATTTTAATATATATAAATACCTTTTAGGTTTTAAAACACTTTTTAAATCATTTCTAACAACATTATTAATCGCAATAAAACTACACCAAATATTTAATTTATACATATCTAACGGGCTAGTCGAATAAACTTTTTCCTCTTTAATGTTATTGAAGGTAGTTAATAACAAAGGTTTTTTCTTATTTACCCAATATCTATTCGTTGACAGTGCGCTATATAATAACCCATTAGTGATATCATTGGCCCAAGACTTAACTTTACAACAATACTTAATTGCTAAATACATTCGACGAATATACAATGGAGGCAAACATAATTCACTCTCCATTACATGTATAGGTGTCGACTTAATAAAACCACCTATAGTTCTCATGGCTTGGTTTTGGATCTTATCAATTTTATAAACTCTTAATTTAATACTATTGTCATACAGGAAACATCCGTAATCAATACGACTTCTTATCAAAGCTATGTATAAGCGTCTTAAATGTATGGGATGTACCCCCACCCCGGCCCTGACAGAACTTTGAGGATATTTAACATTTTCTGACAACGTTCATTCAGTTCATTTATGTGTGAGGAGTGAGGAGTCTAACCACATATCCAAGTATTTGATTTTATCGACTCGTTCGCTCGACGGCTTATCATTAACTTCTATATGAACTTGTTGTCTTCTATGTCCCCTGCTAAGTGGGGACATAATTGAGATTTTGAAGCTGTTAGTAGTAAACCTATGTCCAGTAGCATTTTAGTAATCATATTTATGGATGCTTGCATATGGATAATACTATCATTTAGTTTTTTACAGCTAGTTAATATTGCGAAGTCATCAGCGTATTGGCATATTTGTACAATGTTACTGTTATTGTTTATTGCAACCTCCATCGTAACAATATTAAATAACAATGGTGAGATTGGGTCTCCTTGTGCGAGGCCTCGACTAGTCCACCTAACAATCTGATTATCTAGAGCTAATTCGTCACCAATATTTAGATGCCTTTTGCACAAGAAGTCCCAAAGATAGTTGCATATTCTACTTCCCACCTTTAGTTTGTCTAATGTTTGGGTCACACTGTCAATTAACACATTATTATAGGCATTGTCAATGTCGAGAAAACATGCCAACGTCGGTGTATTAGAATTGTATTAGTAGATATGAATTGTGCACACGATCACATTCGATTCTGATTACAGCTGGTAAACTGCTGTTATTAGCAGGCACATTCAATCTTGTTTTTAAACGGTTTTTAATACTAAAAAGTATAGTAAACCGCACTCGTACTGATCAGATAAATGAAGAGGTTGCTGAAAATATGAGATCAGTTCTGATTTATTTCCAGAGATGGTAACCGTAGTAGACATGCTTGCATACTGAACTCTTTTAAATGATCCTGTTTATTTTGTGTCTTGTTTATACCAAAAATTCTTTAAAAAATGTAAACATAGATGTCCACAGTTGAAGGGGTGATCACGTTGTAGATTTTCATAATTATATTGAATGTTAGAACCTACATATTTTATAAATTCCTTAGGTTTAAGATTTCGATAACTGTTGAAATACTCAACATAATCATTATATTTTGAGTAGGCTACCCAATGAGAACCAGGATTTTTAGAACTATCTAAATTAATAACTCCGCATTCTTTTTTATACGGATATTTAGGGAGCTTATCTCTCATAAAGACACCTCTAAAATGAGGAATTCTATTTCCATACTTTAAAATGTCAAGGTTGGTTAAGGCTCGTTTGGATAGCCGATATCTTAGTTTTTTTCTTTTGATACGAAAATTCCAAGGCCGCCTTTATGTGGTTTAAGGTGTAGTCCTTTCCCAATACATAAGGCTTCCATTTTTTCATTGTGTCTCCTTGATTCATCATACAGCTTTTACGCCATTTTGTATTCATTTATGGTTTTGGCAATACCAGCTACACCGCCTGCTAAAGCTCCCGCCACTGATAATCCGGCAAAAATAGTAATCAGAGGTAGTACTCCCCCAGTTTTTGGAATAGGAATAACGCGAGGGAGCTTAATCGATGTATCATCAGCTAATTATCTGGCTGCGGCAATAGCTAATTTTATAGCCATTTTCTTGCTCTTAGGTTTTAATTTTTTTATGTGTCTTTTTGCTTTTGTAATAACAATTTTTAATTTACTTTTTAATCCTTTTCCAGGTGTAACTTTTCAAGAACGCTTTTTCCTCAAACAAGAACCAGTTTTAATTTTTGCTAACAAAGCCTTACTTACTAAGCGTGCCGCGAGTTTTTCGCCTGTACTGGCATCGGAAGCAACCGCTCGCTGTTTCACCATTTTAACAAAATTAGATCAGCCTTATGTCGCTCTTTCAAGTTTGATGACTTGTGATATGCAATATCGTGATCTTTGCAATATTCGTCCAACTTATTTAGACCGTTATCTCTTTGTACAAGTCTTTTTATTAATTTACTACCAGGACCGCAGTAATTATATCCTGGTAAGTGTAATTCAAATGGTAAATTATTAATAAGCCAATTGAGAAGACTGCTCTCTCCAAAACACATTATAAGACCGATGGTTCCGGTTTGAATACTTAATAAATAGTTATGCGATTCGAGTTTGTTGTTAATATCATTTTATTTATAATATAACATTCGATTTATCAATCCAACTGTTTTTAGCTGAAGGCAAACCTAGCCATTTTACTAAAACCCTGCTATCTTTTCTTCTAAGAATTTTCTCGACTAAATATACATTGGGGTGTTTTGTCTTCTGAAGTTCTTGTTCATAAAATGCTCCTAGGATAGGCTGTCCTCTAATCGTATCCTCAATCAAGTAAGTGATAGGAGTAGTATTCTGCTTGTATCTAATTTGAAATATTTCTGTTGACCAATTGGGAGTATAACCTTTTTCGTATGTTCCTTTGTACTTACTGATACGAACGTAATCACCTGCATTTTATACTTTCTTGCTTTTTCACTAAACTATTAAATCTTTTCAATATTTCTTTCTTATTTACATTGTTGACATTGGCTGGTATTTCATTAATTGTTCGATGATGGGTATGATTGTATTTAAAAACTACATTGTCTAACGTATTTTTTATCCAATTATAATTACCTTTTAAACTAAACTCTTTATACAGTTTAGATTTTAATGTTCTTATAAATCTCTCCACAATTGAAGCTTTTTTAGATGAAAATATTAAATAATGATTCATATAATAAGACTGCATAAGATATTTAAAGGACAATGCGCCCACCTTCCATACATTTAAAAACCTGGTGATGAAAGTAAATGCATAGTTATCAGATATAGTAGAAATGCTAGCTGTAAGTTAAAAAAGTAATATCTTATAGTCATTTCCGCTATTTAAACTCCACGATGTCCAGAAAATATTATTTTTTATTTTTAGGTTACAATTGGCGTCAAATTAGAAATAATAAAACAAACATGTATGAATTAATTAATTCAAAACGCTCGAAGTCTAAAATAGGAATATTAGCTTAACTTTGCATTAAAACATCTTTTTTATTTTGTAAATTCTTTGAAACATGATTCATGATTATTATTAAAAATTAGTGATATTGAACCAGGATTTCCTTGCTTATGTTAATTAGCCTCCCTAACGTACTACGTTACGGGGAGGTCAATGGGGTCGTAATAAAATGAAACACAATCAAAATCGCGCAGTACAAAACAAGACGCAATCACAACAAGGAAAGTCTATCAATCTCTCTCAAAATATTCAAAAATATTTAAATTAGTTTGTAAGCATGCTAAATCGCTCTATATTAGCAGTAAAATCAGGACCGCGGAAAATAAAATAAAAGCTACCTGGAGTATAATTAATTATGAAACAGGTAGATACAAATCTAATAACACAGAATTTAATTTAAAAACCGAAAAGGGATTTACTATGTACAAATTCGTTTGTTGCCCAGGAATTCGAAAATTTCTTTAAAAATATTCCTCTCAAAACTACGGAAACCTTGAAATCATCTCCAGCACTTGCGGTCGAGCTTCTCAGAAGTAACGTCAAAGAATGTCCTGCGGACTTTAGGTTTAAACATACAAACCCCCAGGCAGTAATAAAGGCGTTTAAAGATATCAAAGTAAAGTCCACTGAAGATCTCTGGGGAATGTCTGTTAGAGTGTGCAGGTCTTTTATAGAGACTATAGCGCCTTACTTAACTTTAATTTGTAATAAAAGTGTAGATCAAGGGGTTTTCCCCGATTTAATGAAACATAGTAAAGTAGTTCCATTACTTAAATCAGGTTGTAGGGAAACTCACGTACACACCTATGTAAATGCATGTGCATGGCTGTGTGCGTAGAGCGTCGTATCGTATTGCTATTCCCTCCTTAAATTAGAATATAAGCCAGTCTTCGTGTAACGGTGTGCTGGGCCGGAACTTTTGTTAAACTCGAACTTTTATATAATTCTGTGTGTCTTGGTATGAACAATATAATTTTCCAGTGGTGTTCTGAACTTTTATTTATCTCTGACATTCAAATAGATACAACCCAAAACAGGTGATAGTACAGAACGCAATAACTATAGGCCGGTCTCTATTTTGCCAGTGCTCAGTAAAGTGTTCGTCGCGCAGCCTACTAGCGCTATGTATGTGCTATGTAGGCTGCGCGACGTCGCCGCGTCCGCGCACGCTGCTCATGAGGAAGAACCCCTCTGTGGTTCGAAACTAGTAGAGCTTTTCTCAACATGTACACGTGAGTAACCCGCGAATTTTAGTTAATTTAGTATGTCTCACGATAGTTATTATAAAAACAAAGTTGATACTTACTCAAATACTGCGTCACTTTAACGCGAATTCTATTTTCCATGACCAACAATACGGGTTCACTAAGGGACGTTGCACTACGGACGCAGGAGTATCGCTTGTAAAACAAGTTTTCAAATCGTGGGAAAAAGAACAGGATGCCATCGGAATATTTTGCGATCTTTCGAAGGCTTTCGACTGTGTTGCACGAGACACTATTACTGAAGCTGCAACACTACGGCATTCGAGGGGTATCCCTAAATTTATTAAAGTCATACCTTCTAGAAAGACTACTTACAGTACAAGTAAACAGAGTAAACTCACAGGGTGCTAGCGTATCTATGGGCGTACCGCAGGGCTCAATATTGGGTCCATTCCTATTTTTGGTTTATGTCAATGATCTGCCCCATTTATTCCAAACTGAACCGCACATGGTATTATTCGCTGATGACACATCCTTGATTTTTAAATTAAATAGACGATCAAATAACTATGACGAAGTGAATAATGCCTTAATGAAAGTTTATAATTGGTTCACAATAATGATAAAAAGACGAAATGCATTAGATTTATTTTGCCAAATGTTAAAAGTAACGTATGCGATGATATATTATTAAATGGTCAGAAACTGGAATTTGTAAAGGAGACTACATTCTTAGGGATTACTGTAGACGACAAGCTGCAATGGGGGCCCCACATTAGATCTCTAGCAGGGCGGTTGAGCTCGGCAGCTTATGCTGTCTGGAAGATCCGTCAGCTAACTGACGTAGGCACGGCGCGACTAGTGTACTTTAGCTACTTTCACAGCATCATGTCGTATGGAATTCTGTTGTGGGGACAGGCATCCGACATTGAGTCTATCTTTATCTTACAAAAGCGTGCCGTCAGAGCTATCTATAACTTAGATCGTCGCGAATCTCTCAGAGAAAAGTTTAAGGAAATCAACATTATGACCGTACCATGTCAATATATTTATGAAAATATTATGTATGTTAGGAAAAACCTACAGCTATTTGTAAAAGTATCTGACAAACATGACTATCTTACTAGACATAGAAATAGATTAAGTCAGCCTTTATTTAGATTAGCAAAAGTGCATAAGTCGTTCATGGGATTATGTGTTAAATGTTATAATAAAATCCCAATTGAAATACAAAATCTTAATGAAAGTAAATTTAAATTATGTATAAAGAAAGAATTATGTAGGAAAGCGTACTACAAACTAAACGATTATTTAGAAGATAAAAATGCTTGGAGGGTGGCTGGTATGACTGCACAGGATAAAAATTGTTAAGGTTAAGAGGAATTTTGATCTCAGTTATTAAATTATTCACCATGTTGTTAATTGTTGATAAACTGGATTTTTGTAAATGTGAGAGCCCTGTAACTTATTATAATTGAGTTAGACTTATAGTAAATGTTAGGTTTGGGTTGATGAAATAAAACTAAGTTTATTTATCAAATAGCAGAGGTGGAATTTATTATTTTACTTTAGGAGGTGTGTGTTGCCTGAAGGCGTTAGCAGAACAGAATGAGGGCGAGATGCAAACATCTCAGTGAGGGTTAGCTGGCCACTTAAGGCACTTATAATAGTGGCGTGAGAATAATGAGTAGATTGATTTTTGTTATTCCAACACGCCCCCTGTTAGGTTTGGGTTGATGAAATAAAACTAAGTTTATTTATCAAATAGCAGAGGTGGAATTTATTATTATACTTTAGGAGGTGTGTGTTGCCTGAAGGCGTTAGCAGGACAGAATGAGGGCGAGATGCAAACATCTCAGTGAGGGTTAGCTGGCCACTTAAGGCACTTATAATAGTGGCGTGAGAATAATGAGTAGATTGATTTTTGTTATTCCAATATATTGGTACTTGTGTCAGTTGGGAGTTGTCATGCTCACTCAGGAGTCTCATTGGCGGTGGCACGGTCACTGGACCGCTCGGTTCCCTATAATATGGTTGAGTTGGGCGGTGCTGGTGTACGTGTCATGTTCGTGAACGGACGCCGCCTATTGGGACTGGTCAACTCGAGACTGTCTAAAGTTGCTGTCCCTGAGGTTCATTTCTTTTTCGGATCCTTTGGTTAAACACTAATGTTACACTGTTCTCACATAATGGAACTATCTAAATTATGTAACAATGCCTTGTAGAAAGTGATTGAAAAAGAGTAACCATGGAGTTTCTTGCTCGTTCTTCTCCATAGGAATCTACACTTTGGAACGAGCAAATAGCTTCACTAGAGGACAGACGGACAGACTGACACATATAAAGTTAAACCTTATGATATCTTTTTTGCTTGACGTTCAAAAGTGCCTTTTTTGATCTATTTGAAATAAAGAATTTGATTTGATTTGATTTGATTTGAATCGCAGAACTGTCAAATGTCAAAAAAACTCATTTCACTTGCGCACACTCAATGAAACACTGAATAATTAATTTTACTTTATGATTGTGTTTTTGATAAATAATTTACTTTATTCCATGGTCTCTAAAGAAATAGTTACTTTTCGAATTAAATGTAAAATACATATAAAACTAAGGAATAAAGTTCAATATGGTCAACGAGCAATTTGTAAAACGTAACGTTTTAAAAATTGATGATTTGGGTGCGTTCAAAATATGTCAATACGTTAAGTCAAATCAAGTAAATAAAATAAAAAATCTTTTTTTTCCAGCGTTACTTTTTACGTTTTGATTAGTGTAATAATTATACAATTTAATAAGATTTATTTTAAGATTTATTTCATTTATACAGGGTGTAAAAAAACACCTAACGAAGCCGTTAACTACGCATACTGCAGTTCTAACTAAGTAGCTTTACGCTAAAATTATCACTGGGAAACGACTTTTATTTTTAGGTATCAAAATAATAATAATAATTTTATTGCGCGCAATGTAAAGCAAACGGACTTTGTGTCATTGTGTGCGTAGGTTCACAGCTTAGCATTAAAACGCTGTGATAAGTACGTAGGTCGACGTTTACTTCGCAACAACAAAACAATTCTGTAAAATAAAAATCCTACTGAGATGCACGATGTTTTTTTTATTTATTACGTACATTACTGTTCGTAACTTCAAATACGTAATTTATTTAGAAAAATCGAAAATTCAGGTAATGTTTGTTTGGAAAAAAGTTTTGTAATAATACTTAAAATTCGATTGCGCAAAAAAAAAAAATTAAAAATGCATCTTTGACCTTCAATATCTCGAGAACCCGTGGATGGAACCTATGGTCTTAAAGAAAAAAATGATCAAAATAATGGGTAGAATACGTGGCTTTCGGCTTCGTTAAGTGTCTTTTTACACCCTATATACATTGTGAGGTCAAAAATGGGCATTCTTCTTTATTATTATAAAATTCTGTACCGTTATCTGTTTGTATATTTTTTGGCATGCGATTATCTTTCAATACAATTGCGAAAGCATTATACACCTCATCTTTGTTCTTACTTTTCAAAGGTATTATGGTAAGAATATATTTATAATTATTATTTTCCCTCGACACTGTTTGCATATCTGTTAAATCTGCTTGCCATAGATCATCTATATCCTTAATAATAACATGCCTTCGCGGAAAGTTCACCCTCGCATTTTTGTGAATTTCATTTACCACATTCGCTTTGCTCATTTTGTAATAATATATTTTTTTTTTATTTAGATATTCGTATGTACATAGTCTGGCCATAAATACTGTTACAATTAAAAATAAACAAAATATTACATTTGAATTTGGAATCTGTCATTTTTATATAATTTTTCATTGTGTTTTCTTATTTTGGCGCCAATAAATTGTTCAATATTTTGCGATATTAAAATGGACTTTATCACCCCACGATAAAGAGAACCGAATCGCTGTGATTGCATTACACAAAGTGGGTATGGAGCCAAATGCAATTTTTAAAACTCTCCACACGCTTGGCATTAGTCAAATGTTTGTGTACCGGGCTATTAATAGGCACAATGAGACCTCCTCTGTTTGTGACAGAAAAAGATCTGGCCGTCCACGTAGTGTTCGTACGAAAAAGGCGGTCAAAGCAGTAAGGGAAAGAATTCGAAGAAATCCTGTCCGAAAGCAAAAGACTTTATCTCGGGAGATGAAGATAGCACCCAGAACCATGTCGCGTATTTTAAAAGACGACTTAGGACTTGCAGCATATAAGAGGCGCACTGGACATTTTTTGAATGATAATTAAAAAAAGAATAGGGTGTTAAAATCTAAACAACTACTGAAGCGGTACGCAAATCGAGGTCACAGAAAAATTTTGTTTACGGATGAGAAAATTTTTAGAATTGAGCAACATTTTAACAAACAAAATGACCGTATTTATGCTCAAAGCTCTAAGGAAGCTTCTCAATTAGTCGACAGAGTGCAACGTTGGCATTATCCGACTTCAGTGATGGTTTGGTGGGGTGTTAGCTATGAAGGAGTGACTGAGCCATACTTTTGCGAAAAAGGTATCAAAACATCGGCACAAGTGTATCAAAATACCATTCTTGAGAAGGTAGTTAAGCCCCTTAACAACACCATGTTCAATAACCAACAATGGTCCTTCCAGCAAGACTCGGCGCCGGGTCATAAAGCTCGGTCCACGCAGTCTTGGTTGGAAACGAACGTTTTCGACTTCATCAGAGCTGAAGACTGGCCGTCGTCTAGTCCCGATCTTAATCCGCTGGATTATGATTTATGGTCAGTTTTAGAGAGAAGGTCTTGCTTTAAACGTCATGATAATTTGGGACTCCCTAAAATAATCCGTACGATTGGCAGTGAAGAATTTTCCCATGGAAAGAGTGCGTGCTTCTATTGATAACTGGCCTCAACGTTTAAAGGACTGTATTGCAGCCAATGGAGACCACTTCGAATAAGCTTTTTATGTTTTAAATTGTTTTATATTTATGTATTAAACTTACATACTGTAAAAGTAATGAATGTTATTTGCAATAGAAAAAAAAATATTTGTTACAGTATTTATGGCTAGACTAGGTATATTAGCGTCTCCACTTTTGTTATGGAGCGTCGCTGTGCTCTGGAAGGTCTTGTACGCCGTGGTACACAGTGACATTTTATAGATAACACGTTATTGTACTTCTCACTAAGCCAATAACTTATTTTATTATGGGGTGTTACTGTGCTCTGGGCGGTCTTGTATGCCGTGGTACACAGAGGACAAAGGAATTATAGGAAGGTCGATGCTGTGCTCTAAGTCTTTTAGACCGTGGTACACAGGGGCTCTGAACATAAAATGTGTGCAAATAGTAGTTTCTGTTGCTCTCTACCACAAAACTGTTTAGAAAAACGTTGCCCGCACACTAGGAATTTCTCCTGTGTCGTGGGTGCGTTTACCAAACACACAAACACAAACAGCCAGACCCGATTATCTGTAGGCCATACAAATATTTGTTCCGTGCAGGGTCGAACCCGCACCATGCAGCGCAGTAGCCAATTGCTCAGCCACTGCACCAACATTCTTTCAGAATGGTTTGAAAACTTAAAAATGAGAAAATTAAGTAATTGCTCACCAACAGTGGTAGAGCTATTCAGCCCTGTGTTTGGTGGTCGCCTGCAGTGGGAGGCAGCAGCTCGGCGGCGGCATCATCCTCTGCAGGTGGGTGCTCTGGGGAGATGTCATCAGGTCCCGCCGACACGGTGTTCTGTTGGCCCGGTGCTGGTGCTGGACGTAATTGGCCGTGGGCGACTTTTCTTGGTCTTCCACGGCCCACTACTTTCTTCACCAGATAGCGATCGTTGTCCAAGACCCTGCACACTTCATATGTTTCACTGAATTTGAGATCTAAATAAGTTTGGTTGCGGGGATTATTTTTTACTAATACATTGTCGCCTCTCTGAAAATAACGTATACTGGCTTTATTTCTGTCAAATCGCTGCTTTTCTTTTTCTGCGGCTGTGAGCATTTTCTGGTTCACGAGTCGTTCTAATTGATCCATGTCAAGGGTTTCTTCATCAACATTAACTAGGCTTGCAAGTTCAGGGGGTACACAGTGTTTACGTCTCGTGCGTAAAGTAAGTGGAGCCACACCAGTAGTCTTATGAGGTGTGCAATTGAGTGCTAATTGCAAACTTTCAAGTGCGGTATGCCAATTTTCAGTTTCGTAATTACTAATCATAACCAAGGCGTTTTTGAGTGTACTACCCGTTCAACTTGACCATTGGCTCGGCTAATTCCTGGTGATATGGCGTGTATGTCAATTCCTATTTGGTCACAATACAGTTTGAACTCACCCAGGAATTCTCGACCGCCGTCAACAATAATCTGGCCTGGCGCTCCAAAAAGATGTACGGCACGTCGTAAGGCTGCCAGTGTACTCTGAGGATTTTTATTAGTGGCATAATACAATAACACATATTTACTAAAGGCATCCACCGTTACTATGACGTATTCGTGATTGTTCGTCGTACCTAGGTTCCCAGTGATATCCATGTGTATATCTTGAAATGCAGCAGTAGGTTTTTTGATAGAGTGAAGTTGCGCCTGCACAGCACCGGATACTCCCTTGGACGTTCTACATACAACACAATTATCTAGGAATGTACGAATGTGAGTACTCATCTTATCAAACCAATAGGAGTCCCTTACCTATTGGAAAGTTTTCTCCCTGCCTGGATGTTTTAATGCAGTGTGGTACGTATTGATCAGACTCCACTGAAAAGCTTTAGGTACAACAATCGCCTTTTGCTGACCTAGAATTGTGTCAGAACACATCTTCATGAGGGTGTCATTCTCCAACACATAGTCATCCATCTGTTCGCCACGTGATAGAGCATCAATAATTGGACGAAGGAAAGTGTCACGACGTTGCTCTACTTTAAGCCAGTCTACATCTCGAGTCATAATATTTACTTGCATGGTACCTGGATTGCGGCTGAAGAAATCTGCATGTTGGATATGTTCTCCCTTTCTGTACTCAACTTCAAAATCATAATTTTGAAGGAAAGCCCACCAGCGGTTAACTCTTGGAAGTAGTTCCTTTTTATGTTTCGATGCTTTCAGCGAATTACAGTCGGTAATAACTTTAAACTTGCGACCATAAAGATATTGTTTGAAGTGTTTTATAGCTCTCACCACTGCCAGGGTCTCGAGTTCATAGGAATGATAGCGGCTCTCTGCATCTGTGGTCCGCATACACATGTAGGCCACGGCGTGCCGGCGTCCCTCGATGACTTGCATTAATACAGCTCCATATCCTAAAATGCTGGCGTCCGTGTACAGTTCAATTGGTGCATTCTCCTGAAATAAAGTAAGAACAGGGGAAGATGTGAGACGTTCAATAATAATATTACGAGCTTCCTTATGTCGCTTATGTCATTCCCACTTTGCATTCTTTTTTGTAAGCTCATATAAGGGTATCATTACACGTGAAAAATTTTATATGAAGCGTCTAAAATATCCCGCTAACCCATTAAATTGCCGTACTTGCTTAACATTAGTAGGAATGGGTGATTTCAGAACCGCTTCTACTTTGCGTGGACTTGGACTTACTTGACCGTCTGAAATGATATTACCCAAGTATTCTATGGACCGTTTAAAGAACGAAGATTTTTCCACATTAATAGAAAAACCTGCGGTTTGTAGAGCTATTAAAATTCTCTCTATGTCAGACAACCCCTGGGCAAAATTGGTACACTTGTTTAATACGTCATCAACATAAACCTGGGCAATTCCTGCACTTCCCAGCAATGGTTGCAGGGCTCTGTTGACACACCTCTGATATACTGAACAAGCGTTGCTCAAACCAAATTGCATGGTCAAATATTCATAGAGGCCGTCTGGGGTGACAAATGCAGTTTTCTCAATTGACTGTTCTTTAATTGGTATTTGATGGAAGCCTGCTGCCATATCAAATGAATTATAGTAAAAACCATTGACTAATTGGTCAATTTGGTCCGAAATGAGCGGTAGTGGGTTATGATCTCTTAAAGTGTTAGAATTTAATTCACACATAACCTATCATCCCCATTTTTCTTTTTGACAAGAATAATGGGACTGGAATACGGTGATTTGCTTTCTCGAACGATGTTATGTTTAACTAACTCATTAATTATATTCCGAACCTTTTCGCGTTCAACCAGACTCAGACGATACGGCCTACGCTCTACATATTTGTCTGGATTTTTCAATCGTATTGCCAATTCTCTCGTATTTACTCTAGTAGAAGGAAAACCATGGACAAATGTGCGTATTTATTTAATACTGTTCGTAACTGATCTGCTTCAAAATCATCCGTAAGATGACAATCTATTTTGTCAAATAATGCGCTGTTCGACCTAATATGAAGAATCGATTGCTGGTGAATCAGTTGCGCACCATTTGTTATAACTAAAATGCTAAGTGAAGTGTTAGAAATCAAATTCATACCGATCAAAACATTGGCGGTCATTTCGGTATCGGGAACAATATACAAAATAGTTTAAATGTTAACATTGTCTATCTTACATATAGTTTTTAGGGCCATTAGTGAAAATACCGGGAAATTTCCAATACCTCTCAAATAAGTAACGCCATGAATTCTTTTTCCCGGTAATTTCGCCGCGATTGACTCACGCATAACCGAGCACTCTGCGCCGCTAACGAAAGTCGCTTGAATCGAATATTTGCCGATATTCAGAAGCATAGAAGTTGTTTACAAATTACCTATGCAGTTGACGTTAGAAACTATAGACTTTTCACGTTTGAAACATTTCTCGGAAGTATGACCCGCCTTCATGCAAAATGTGCAAGTAGGTTTGTCTGCGTTGAGTTTGATTTACTAGAGGTTTTATTTTGTGATACATCTTTGTTGAGGGATGAATCATTCACGGAAATTTTGAAGCGACAATCGCGAGTGTGATGATTATTTTTCTTACATATAACACAGTGAAGCGATGTTTGCGAATCATAGCCGAGTACGTTTGTTATTAGTTTGCGACGGGTTCGTATTGGTGTGAAAGCGTTTCACTCGTATCGTTGACGCAACCGATATTAACTCTGCCACCGATGTCGCACGCGCGTTCATGAGATCAATTCTGAGGCGTTCATCATTAACACAACCAATAACTGCTTCGACCGCGTCATCGTTGCAAAGTTTATTTTTTGTCACACGTTTCCACAAAACCCAGGCTTGTGAGAGGAACTCTGTGATGTTTTTGGTATGATCGAAAGAATGTTCACGAAATTTAATAACATCACGTGAGTACCTATTTTCAAGTTCAAAAGTTAAGATTTAATTATCACGCAATTCTTCCCAGGAGCTACTTGAAACCAACCAATTGTCTACCCATAATTTTGTACAACCTTTTAATAAACTGCCTACCTTCATACGAATTTCGTAATCGTTAAATTTATAAATATCAATAGCTTTTGCAACATGTTGACACCACTCTCGAATGTCTACCTACGCCACCATCTGGATCGAATGAGGGTAAAAAAATATAATTAATTTTAACTTTTTCGCACTGTTGGGTAGACAATCGATCGGACATCTGTTTTATAGTTTGCATCATTTGTGAGAAAAAATCTGCCGAAATTTTATTCGAAATTAATTGATAGGCCGAGTCAACCGTATGTTCCTTATTAACACCAGAGGTAGTAGGATGTCCGGCAGAAGTGGAAGGGCATCCCACTTCTGATAACGGCGGTAAGCCGGGGAAATCATCTTGATCAGCGATCGTGATTTCGGTGGGGCCGACGTCACGATCAACCCTATCGGTATTCATTGCAATGATCACATTCATAACGACACTCTTAGTTATTAAATTAACTCACAAAGATACAAACTATGAACAATGCGTTTTATTACAAAGCAGCAAGACCGAAAAACTGGTTCTTCTTTGCCGGAGCCTCCTCTGAACACACATCTACTCAGGACCAACGCTCCGGAACGAAAAAGTCCTATATCCATGTATCCATACTTCCTTTCCTGTCCAAAGTGCTTGAGGCCTGTGTCCACAAACAACTGTCTCATTACATTTACAGGAATTCACTTGTCAGTACATTCCAATCGGGCTTCAGACCAGGCCACAGCACAGTTTCCGCTCTCCTTAAAGTGACTGGCGATATTAGAGTTGGCCTTGAGGACGCTAAAGCCACAGTCCTGGTTTTGGTTGATTTCTCAAATGCCTTCAGTATGATCAGTCACTATATCCTTTTAGCCATCCTATCCCATCTTGCGATCTCTGGTGGGTCACTGGCATGGTTTTTTTCTTATCTTCAGGAGCGTCAGCAGTCGGTCAAGCATGGTGATATATCATCAGGCTGGTGCGAATTAAAAGCTGGCATTCTTCAAGGCGGCATATTATCACCACTCTTAGTAGTGTAGAATTGGGGTTTCTGGATCAAAAAAATCCAGGAACCCCAATTCCACACATGAATTATACCTACTAGACTACCTATCAATCAGTTAGGACCATTCGGAAACTTATGATTCAATTTGTAATATTCAGATTCTAACCTGATCTGATATCTGGTGTGTGTGTGTGGGTGTGTGTAATTCTGATCTTATCTGTTTCTTGAGCTTAATATTTAGCAGGTGTTTAATGAAATACGGTCTTATTTTTACGATATCTTTATTTAAATGAACAGTATCGAGAATCATTTTTTTTTTTTTTTTGTCAGGGGAAAATCATCCAATGACTTCTCCCGCCTAGGGTAAGGCGAGAGAGAGTGTCAGACTCTTACTGACTAAAAACCCCCCCGTTCCTTTTCCTGCTCTGGGCCGAGGTCGCGGTGCCTCATTGCGCTTACCCCGCAGCCCCGGCTAAACATCAGCCCTTTAGGGCCCCGACTGTGGTGGTCTATTGGCTCTTTGAGGCGCGCGCGAAACGCTACGCGCCGTACGCTCGGGTCCGGTTCTGGTCGGGCGGCGAGCTACCCTTACTCGCCGTCCGCAGACCCGCGCTTACGGCGGCCGGAGATCATCTCTCGATCCCCGACGTCCGGAATGTCGCCTTCTGCGGCGGCTGGGGCGCGAGGAGGATAGTTCCCTCACGCGCTCCGCCTCCTCCTTTGCGAGCATAACTGCTTCGCAGAAGGAGGAGATAGCTTCCCAGTTCCTCTCACGCTGCACCATGGCCTCGATTAAGGCCGGGCGCGAGAGGTCGCCGCCGCCGATCACTTCCCTGAGAACACGGCGGTGCTCAGCCCAAGCAGGGCACTCCGCCACCGTATGCTCCACCGTGTCCTCCAGGTGATCCTCACAATGACGACACTCGGGCGTTTCCTCCCGCTGGATCCGAAACAGGAACCTACCAAAGCTGCCGTGCCCGGTAAGCACCTGCGACAGGCGGAAGGTGCCGTGGCGTCTCTCAAGCCACTCCTCAAAGAGGGGTCTTACCGCTGCTATAGTAGCGTGCCCGGCCCTCGGTTGCGACAGTCGCTGCTTCCACTCAGCCATGAGATCTCGCCGGAGCTCATTCCGCCACGCACTAATTTGGCGCGGCAGAGGATCCTCGCCCCGGCGACGCGCGTCTGCGCGCAAACTGTAGACGCGCGCGAGCGCCTTCGCTTCCAGATCCCATGGCGGTGATCCGGCAAGGAGGTTAGCCGCCTCCCCGGAGATCGTGCGATATCCGCGAATTATTCGGATAGCCATGACCCTCTGGGACGCGACCAGCGTACGAGCCGGCCGCCGCTTCAAATCCGGCGCCCTCACAGGGGCACCGTAGAGGGCCATGGATCGCACAATCCCCATGTACAACCTCCGGCAGGAGGCGTTTGGCCCCCCGAGGTTGGGAAGGAGCCGCTTGAGCGCGGCCCCAGACCGTTCCAACTTAGGAGCCAAACGACGAAAATGCTCCGTGAAGTTCCATCGGCTGTCGAGGACGAGACCCAGGTACTTCATCGCCGACTCGACGCCGATGGTAACTCCTCCTGCCATTATTTGGGACCCATCTGGAGGTGGCGCGTTCCGACGGCCATAAAAACACATGGCCTCGGATTTGTGAAGCGCCACCTCGAGTCCCAACTGCCGGATCCTTGCAACGACTGTCGCGACCGCTTGCGACATCAGGTCGGCCGCCGCCTGATGTGACCTCCCATTCGCCAGCACCAGCGTGTCGTCAGCATAACAAACAATGCTGACGCCGCTCGGGAGGTCGGTGCGTAGCACCCAATCGTACCCGATGTTCCACAGGAGAGGTCCCAGGACCGATCCCTGTGGAACACCGCGCGAAACCTCTCGCCGATTCCACACGCCCCGGTGACCGGGGTAGATGACGCATCTGTCCGTCAAGTAAGCCTCGACTACACGACAGAGATAGGCAGGCACCCGGTGATACCGGAATGCCTCCAGAATGCAGCTCCAGGGCAACGAATTGACGGCGTTGGCGATGTCCAGAGACACCGCCACGACGACTCGCCCCCTGGCCAACGCAGTCCCCGTCGTGAGGTCCCTCATGCGCATGATGGCGTCCACCGTGGAGCGCCCTCTGCGGAAGCCGAACTGGCCGTCCGCTAAATCCGGCCCCCTTCCAGACAGGTGCCCGACGAGGCGGTCTGATATTATCCTCTCGAACAGTTTTCCCACCTCGTCGAGCAGCACAATGGGCCGGTACGCGGACGGAGAGTCCGCAGGACGCCCCGGCTTCTTCACGAGGACCAGTTTACCCGTCTTCCACGACAGCGGAAACTGGCCCCTCTCCAAGCATGCGCTGAAAAGACCAATTAGTCGAAGCCTGAGAGCCTCCGAGGCCAGGACCCAAACCTTGGCATGCAGCCCGTCAGGTCCTGGGGTGATGTTCTTGCCGCTCAGCCGGCGCACCGCCACCCTCAAATCTACCTCGGTCACTTCCGGAGCGGATTCACCGTCGTCGTCGTTGTAGCCCGCATTGGGCACCGCAGGGGGCGGAGACATAGTGGAAGGCGTGTAACCTATCTGTGGTCGGGGGAATAGCGCCCCAACCACTTCGTCCACGACCTCCGGCCGGAGACTCTGAGTCAATGGGGGCGCCCAGGTGCGGAGCTTATCACGCACCATGCGGTAGGGGCGTCCCCACGGGTCTCTGTTCAGAGTCTCCAACATCTCCTCGCGGGCCCGATCTTTGGCCCACCGGATCTCCACCCTTAGGGTGGCCTTCACCGCCATGTACTCCTCGTACAGCTCCGCCTCTCTGGTTTCAGCGTCCAGAGGGCGGATACGGAGCCTGCGGTGCCTGGTGTATCGGCGTCGCGCTGCGGTGCACTCACCACGCAGAGCAGCCAGCTCCTGCGACCACCAATACACCTGGCGCTTGCGTTGGCACGGCCGGATCCAGGGCATCGCCACGTCGCACATCCTGGACATGGCGTCCTGGAGCCATCTCGCCTCCTCGTTAACGTCGGTAGGCCTGACCGGTGGTATCACCCAGGCCTGCACGACTGCGGCTTCCAGGAAAAGCTCCCGGTCCAGTTGCCTAAGCGCCCAACGCGGGCCACACGGGGCCTGTCTGACTGGCGGGTCTGCGGACTCGGCGGAAACGTCGAACCGTATATACCGGTGGTCTGAAAACGTCTCCACCTCCTCCATGACGCGCCAGTCGCCAACGCGCGATGACAGAGCGGGGCTAGCAAACGAAATGTCCACCACTGACTCGCCCCGCATCCGTATGCACGTGGGGACAGAACCCCGGTTCAGCACGACTAGGCCTGTCTCCAGAGCCCAGTCTTCGACCATCCTTCCCCGGACATCAGTGAGCCGGGAACCCCAAGCCAAATTCTTGGCGTTGAAGTCCCCGAGGACCAGCACGGGGAGGGGACGAAACCCGACGACGACGGTGACTAATTCCCTGAGGGAGTTGTGAATCTCGACGAGAGTTCGGTTCGGAGAGAAGTACACCCCCACCACGGCGATCTCTCCGAACCGAGCCGCGACGCAACCCCTGCCTCCCTGAGGCCCTTCGGGGGTTGGGGTACCGGCGGCGGCCGACGAGATGATGGTCACCGAGCCGTCCAGGTCTGACAACCAGTGTTCCCTGGGTGGAACGAAGTACGGCTCGGTGACCACAGCAACATTGATCGACCACTGCGCCATGCTCTGGAGCAGGAGATCCTGAGCAGCAGCGCAGTGGTTGATGTTCGCCTGGAGGAGGCGTAATGGAGCCATTTATTGGCAGTCCATCACGACCTCCTCTCTGGCACCGGCGACAGCAGCAGTCGCGGAGGCGGTGGCGATTGTGTCTGTATCGACGGGAACGGCGGGGGCAGTAGAGGCGGCAGAGGGCCTAACTTTACCCCTGAGCTTGGCGGGGGGGAGCAGGTTTTGCCCCCAACCCGGTGATCGGCCGGCTTACCAGCCGCCGCACATACTACGCAGTGTAGCGGTGCAAGTGCCGGCCCTGTGACCGGGCTGACCGCAGCGGAAGCAGCGGTCGCTACGGTCTACCTCCGAGGTGCATTTGGCACCCACATGGTGACCAATAAGGCAACGATAGCACCTCAGAGGCCAGGGCTCAAGCAGCTTCACCTGCGCCGAGACCCAGCCCACCAGGAGTCTTTTGCTCTCCGACAATTTTTTTGCCGCTGTGATGGGGCAGCTGACTACCACAGTCCGCAGCCCCGTGCTGTCCGGGCGGATGGTGCCTGCCTTCACCTGGTCCACAGGACACTCCCCCATCCTGGCGATAGCGGCCGCCACCTCATTCTCCGTCACAGAGTCGTCCAGGCCCATAATACGTAGCTCCAGGCATTTAGTGGGCCTGGACACTCGAGCCTCGTCCGCTGCACGGCACGTCCTGAGCTTCTCGGCTAGGGCGTCAGCGGACGACCCGCTGGCCGCGCCGGGGACCTCTAAGAGACGGGCTCCAGTGGCAGTGACCCTCACTGCGAACCCGTCGGGTGCCCCAAACTCCGCAGGTGATACCGCCCCCTTCAACTTTTTAAGTACGTCCCCGTACGTCACCCCCTTTTTAGCCGCATCCGGCTGTAGTGTAATCACTACAGCCGAAGATTTGGGGGCGAGGAGCATTGCCGCGGCGCGCTTCTCCTTGCGCCGCTGCTGCCGCCGTTGCCGCTGCTCTTTCTTGCGGCGCTTCCTCGCCTCCTTACCGACCCTCCTCGCTTGAGAAACAATTACAAAATCCAGACCCGAACAAATATCAACTCTTGTCCGTGTGGGAATCGAACCCACGACACTCGGTTTAGATGGACAAAGAACGTGTTATATTGCACTCAGTTGTGACCGGGGGTCTTAACCAGTAAGCCAAACGTGTCGTCGAATATGTAACAAAATAGCGAATTGCTTCATGCACTTTGTTTACAATAATGAGACGTGTATTGTATGACATCATTCATTCGATGCTCTTCCATATATAGTTTTCATTGCAACATGAAAGATTTCTCACTTACACAATTATTTACGATGTTTTGACAGTTATTGACATATTCTCCCCCTTTCACAGCGTTCAAATAAAAACACTGTGGAAAATTTATAGCATACTGCATCCAAGGATTTTTAAGGTCCCTTTTGTGTTATCATGTGCCTTAATGGAATAATACCCTAAAATTATTATTTATTTTCTTGTGTCCATATTATTTTTTATACAATTTCTTTTGCCCTGGGAATAAAGTTAGAGTCAAATAAAGGAATAAAGTTAGAGTCAAAGTTAGAGTCAAAAATAGACATCCGTTTGAAGTATCTGTAGACAGATACAATGAAAAAGTTGCCAGAAATCAAACAAAAATCGAATATAACGATGCTTAATAATCAATGGAGTAATCTATATCGTAACAAAATATCGTTAGATAACTATAAAAAAATGCTTTTGAAAAATGCAAATTTTTTATATATCAACATTTAAATGTTGTTTTGACAAATTAAAAATAGTAGATTTTAACATTATGTTTTCCTGAGATGAGTTTAGAATCGTGATAAGACTGTCTTTTTCGTGTACGTATTATTGTAGCATGTTATATCTGAAATGCACAAATATGTCGTAGGGAAAGTATGACCTTAATATTATGTAAAATATTTGAAATAACGTAAACTAGTGGATATACTCATTACCTACATATGAGAACGATAGCCTTGTTATTTACTTAATAATGCTATATTGGTGATTAGATATTTATTAAAGCGATTTACAGAAACCGAAAAGCCTTATATATTTTGGAAACGCCGTATTATCTTAACAGTTTTAATCGATAAACGATAAACAAATCGATTGACGATTTAATGATTAAAAATAATAAACCTGGCAACATTTACTGGCGTCTGTCACACTCGTGTCACAGTAATTCGGACTTCGGAAATTCTTAATCGTTACATTCGTAATTATTTTGTGTATATAATGAGTTTTGACACTTACATAGTACTTACATAGTCATTATTTACGATACGTGCCTTTTCTGCTATTGCCGAATTGAATTAATAGGTACCTCGGGTACTTAATGTTTAGTGAGATAACGGACGCTTATTTGTTGTGAACAGTCTTTTTGTTAAAACTATGTCTACACCAGCCAGAATTCGGGCACACCGTCTGCCTTCTTGACGCTGTATTAACTGTTCTATTTCATCAGCATCTAACTTACGCGATATAAATTTAGAAAAGTAATATTTTTATTATCCTTTACAGGTAACATTGGATGATTCTGTGTATTGAATGTTATTTGCTGTTGCAAGAATGGATTTTATCAAATAGTACCGGATCCCACATTGATGAATCCCCTGCATATGGTCATTATTAGAATATTTGTTATGGATGTGGCATTTCTATTGTGAGCCGGAGAACCCATAGCATTGAGTCAGACTACTCAATGTAGCATGATTTTAAGATGGACTCTAACACACCTGGTCAGTATATTTTTCAATAATATATACATATAGTCTCACTTGTAATCCTAAAATATAACCCAGCAACCCAACCTGGTAAAGAAACGGAGACCTCATGCTCCGCTATTGTGCTTTACATTTTCTAAATATGTTTCAGACAAAATGCTACATTGTATCTTTCTAATTAATAGCACTATTTTTATTCACATGCTTCAATAATAACAAAATAGTGTTTGATGCGCATAATGACATTCACTTATACTAACTTTTGTATTACAGGCTCCACATTTACAAAGAGTGCATTCCTTGCTGGTTAGCAGAAACTTTGATAAAACTATACCAGTTAATAGCGATGCGTCTTTCGGTGATTGGGCAACCACTGGTATCTATAAGAGTAGAAATCGCCTCTATGAGCTTTATAATGAGCGGACATATATTAACACTGTTGAATTCAGTGAATATGTAAAAAAACTATTCTTAATTATTCAAAAAGGTTTGCTCTATTGCTAAATCACTATCCTTAAGCTCTAAGATAAAGAACAGTACCAATGTTATCAAAGACACTTGGAATATTATCAACAGTGAGGCAGGAAGGTCTAAAAAGAGAATAAATCAACACAGTCTTGTAATTGATAATAAGTTAATAAAAGCGGATGTAGAAATTGCAACTGCTTTTGAAAATTTCTTTTCCGACATTCCTGTATCCACTACTAAGTCACTGAATTCATCTCCCACTGTTGCAGAGTCTTTACTCAAAAAACATGTTGTAGCTTGCGATTCAGGGTTTTCCTTCGAGTACATAGATAACAAGGAAATTGTTAAAATCTTTAATACTTTGAATAACAAAACGACTGCAGATCTATGGGGTAATTCTGTGTATATTACAAGCTCTGTAATAACTATTGTAGCACCTGTATTAGCTCAAATCTTTAATAACTGTATTGACTGTGGTGTGTTTCTTGATCTTATGAAATGTAGTAAAATAATTCCATTATTTAAATCAGGTAGTACTTCTGACCCCACTAACTTTAGACCGATTTCAGTGCTACCTAGGTTCAGTAAAATTTTTGAAAAAAAATATTTTAGATCAAAGGCAAAGATTTTTTAATAGAAATAAATTATTACATGCGAAACAGTTCGGATTTACAAGGGGTCGTTCAACAACTGATGCCGGTGTTGAACTTCTTAATCACATTTACGACGCGTGGGAGGACTCAAGCGACGCTTTGGGAATATTTTGTGATTTATCCAAGGCGTTCGATTGTGTGCTTCATGATACACTGATCAGGAAGCTATCCCATTACGGAATAAGAGGTGCATCTCTGGACCTTCTTACCTCATACCTGAGTAATAGGGTTCAGAGAGTTGAAGTAAACGGAGTGGTTTCTGCCGGGTCTGTTGTGAAGATGGGTGTTCCGCAGGGTTCTATTCTCGGCCCGTTTTTATTTCTTATCTATATTAATGACTTGCCTTACCTTGTAAGGGATAAACACGAGATAGTGCTGTTTGCTGATGATACCTCACTATTATTCAAACTCAGACGACGACAATTAGTTATTGACAATGTAAACAGTGCTTTCTCAGAAATAGTTCACTGGTTTGGTGTTAATAACTTATTACTAAACGAAACTAAAACTAAATGTATTAAATTCACAATACCAAATGTTAAACAGGTAAAAACCAGTGTGCTTGTCAAGGGCGAGGAGTTGAGTCCTGTAGATACAACTGTCTTTTTAGGTATAACCCTGGACGCTAAGCTCCAGTGGGGCCCACATATAGATAGATGGCTTGTCGAAGAAGCTCAGTTCTGCAGCATATGCCGTTAAAAAAATTAGAAATTTAACAGATGTAGATACAGCGCGGTTAGTTTATTTTAGTTATTTCCACAGCATCATGTCATACGGTATTTTGTTGTGGGGGAATGCTGCTGACATTCAGTCTATTTTTGTTCTGCAGATAAGGGCTATTCGATCAATCTATAATCTTAGTCCGAGGCATTCGCTCAGAGAATTATTTAAGGAAACTAAGATAATGACGGTTGCCTCACAATATAATTATGAAAATGTAATTCACGCTCATAAAAACAAAAGCTTATTTAAGAAGCATAGTGATATACATAATATTAACACGAGGGGGAAAAACAAATATGTTGTCCCCGCCTCCAGGCTTCAGAAAATAAGTAGTTCGTTTAGATGTCAATGTATACGCTTTTACAATAAAATTCCTAGGGATATTCAAAATTTGAGCCTCAATAATTTTAAAAGTGTAATAAAGGCTAAACTTTACTGTAAAGCATTTTATAAAATAAAAGACTACTTAGAAGATAGTCAGGCTTGGGAATGAGCCGCTGTAACTTCTTCACAGGTCATTTTGACATGTTTGTAACATAAGTTACGCTTTTTATGTACAATTTGACATTACGTTATTTTTTATTTTTTTTTAACAATGACATTATCACCTATTGTGACATTTTTATTTTTATTTGACATTTTTTATTTTATTTATTATTTTTATAATTATTTATTGACATTATATTATTATTACATTTATAGATATAGACATTATATTATTATTTTCTATTATTGTTAGTGAAAGGACCGTGTGAGACTTGCCGCGCTTTTGGACTACCAGGTATCTGCGTTCTGACAGTTTGAGTACTTGCGTGACCCAACCAAATGTTCTTTAGATCGGTATTGTTCGTCGGACAACTCAGCAGTACTTGCTATGCTGGTTGCAAACTGACACTTGCGTGCCTGTCTTCAGAACGGGTCCACTTAAACTGGTGTGGTTCTTTCATCAAAAGACCACTACAGAATGAACTTGCACGGTTCTCTCACATTATGTTATTTTTACATTGTCTGGACTTGAAAAGAGACTGACCTCTGAGTTTGTTTCGGCATTTCTTCTCAGAGTAGTCAGATAGGAAATGCCGGCTTCATCTAGTTTTTTACATATAAATTGACGTGTAAAAGTGCCGTTTTATGGCCTATTTCCAAAAATAAATTCATTGTTTCAGGAAACACGTTGATTGGAGGTTCTTCAAGATACAAACAGACTCGATAGTATCATGGATGTACCTTTATTAGAAGACAGTGGAATACCTGAACCACCTCCAATACCAGCTGCAAGAACCCAACCACTACAAACACTGCAACTACAACTACAATCTAAAATTAATTCACAAAAGTAGCTGCAGCTTCTTGTTGCTGCATGTTTGTAGGATGTAAAAATAATGAATGTCTTTTAGTGCCTATGAACATCAAGGAATTGTTGTTATTGCAGCACAATATATATACCCTTACATGCTAGAATTTGTCATCACCATTTACATAGTAATCAGTGGGATGAACTGACTGTAATTTTAAATGATTTTACTTGGTTTCAAGTCAATGATATGTTTTCTATCCTTGAAAGAGCTTGTCAAGAGGAGTATTAATGCTTGAGCTATTACTATTATAATTGTCTAGCAGATAACAATACTGTAGGGTGTTTTTTTTTGTGAGGGGAAAATCATCAAATGACTTCTCCCGCCCAGGGCCGGGCGGGAGGGAGTGTCAGACTCTTACTGACTAAAAACCCCCCTGTTCCTTCTCCTGCTCTGTGCCGAGGTCGCGGTGTCTCATTGGGCTTACCCCGCAACCCCGGCTGAACATCAGCCCTTTAGGGCCCCGTCTGTGGTGGTCTAATGGCTCTTTGAGGCGCGCGCGGAACGCTACGCGCCGTACGCTCGGGCCTGGTTCGGGTCGGGCGGCGAGCTGCCCTTACTCGCCGACCGCAGGCCCGTGCTTACGGTGGCCGGAGATCGTCCCTTGATCCCCGACGCCCGTAGTGTCGCCAGTTGCGGCTGCTGGGGCGTGAGGAGGAGGATTGCTCCCTCACGCGGGCCGCCTCTCTCTTTGCGAGCATGACTGCTTCACAAAAGGAGGAGACGGCGTCCCAGTTCCTCTCGCTCCGTACCATGGCCTCGACTAAGGCCGGGCGCGAGAGGTCGCCGCCGCCGATCACTTCCCTGAGGACACGGCGGTGCTCAGCCCAGGCAGGGCATACCGCTACCGTATGCTTCACCGTATCCTCTAAGTGGTCCTCACAATGACGACACTCGGGCGTTTCCTCCCGCTGGATCCGAAACATGAACCTACCGAAGCTGCCGTGCTCGGTAAGCACCTGATACTGTAGGGTGTTGTACTCATACTATGACAGTATTGTGTTATTTAAGCTGGGGCCGCTCCAACAAGTGCTGCAGCTCAATCTTTGTATGAAGAATAAAAATAGTTTGTCCTTGTTTTATTTGTATTATTTCCCGTGGTATGTACTGTTATTAAAATAAAATAAATATCAGTAATGTTAACGAAATAAAAAAAAAAATATCCAGTGCTGAAGCGAACTCATTGTGATTTTTGTCATATGTATATATAAATATGACAAAATATATAATATATGTATAATTCTACACAATAGGTAAGTACCTATTTACGTAGGTATATATACTGCTATTGAACAGTATAACAAAAAGTAAATCATCAATAAATGCTTAGATCTCTCATTGAAGCACGTAGGTACATTGGAATGATTACTTTATCATCCGTTTATTTTTATCTTTATGAATCTTTGTCTTTATTACTTTACATATAAACTTGCTTATACCATAAAAATATGCTAATAGTAATGGGATTGAGCCTCTATTACTTACTGCAAAGAGATTATATACATAATTCCATTCTCATAGTGATGTCAACGGGCAATTATAACCTAGATTTTTTAAACAGAAAAGTATCAATATCTCCTGAACCTCGGTGAATATTTGAAAAAATGTTTCTGATAAGTAAGATAAGTTTTTTTTTATTGCATAAAAAATGTATAACAACCATTATCTTCTAAATTAAATATATTACTATTACTGTTTTCTAAAATATGCTTTAACCATAAAACTTTTTCTAAACCTTTAATATAAACACATTTATTTTTTTTATTTTTTATTTTATTTTATTTTAATAGGAAAACAAACAGTTTTATTACAATCACTTAGATTACAAATATAAAAATCTAGAAACCAATTAAATGTTTTCACATATGAATAATAAGCTTATCTGTTTTAAAAAAAAACAATGAAAGTGTTACACTACGGCAATATAAAATACAAACTAACTTAAATTAACACAATTATTGAACCACATCAAACCAGTGTTTAGAAAGAGTTCTCGTGAATACCTGTGCCTTAGTGGCAAATAGTCACTGTCAAAAGTGTCAAGCATGTTTTTGGTCCCGACTGTTTTGGCGCCTGGTCTTTTAGGCAGCATAATTTTCATTGTTTTTATTTAATTTAATTTTATATCATCGTTTTTTTTTATATTTTTTTTTCTTCTTGGTTTTATGTTACAGTCAACCGGCAGGTTTATTATTATGCACATTTTTTTTTAATATATTATTATTGCTCCTATTTTGTCATATTAGTTGTTTTCATTTTATTACTTAGTTTAAAATCTATATACTTAGTCGGGTCATAAGTTCTGTCAAAACCTTATATTTTTAATTTTCGATTACTGGCCAGAAATTCTTCGACTTATTTTAAAAATAGAACTTTCGCGCTTGTAGAAAATAAAAAAGAAATTATTTTTTATTCATTTTTAAATATGGAGTGGTCGAATAAAGAAGACAGAATCGCGGTTATCGCGTTGCACCGCTGTGGTTACGCGCCAAAAGACATTTTCAATATTCTTCAAAATTTGAAAATAACGTTACGGTTTGTTTATCGTACTATCAAACGATACACCGAAGAGTCAAGCTTCGAAGATCGTAAGAGAAGCGGCCGACCTCGCACAGTTCGGACACATAAGGTCATCAAAGCAGTGAAGGCGCGAATCGAACGAAATCCCGTACGTAAACAAAAAATCCTAGCTCTGCAGATGGGGCTAAGCAGAACCACTGTTAAAAGAGTACTAAATGAAGACCTGGGACTACGAGCTTATCGTAAAAAGACAGGACATTTTTGAACGAGCGTTTAAAAAAAATTAGGCTAGACAGATCCCGCGCTTTGCTACGACGGTACGCGGGAAAAAAATACCGCGAAATTCTTTTTTCGGATGAAAAAATTTTTACTATTGAAGAAAGTTTTAACAAACAAAATGATAAGGTGTATGCCCACAGCAGTGAAGAAGCAAGCGCGCGTATTGCGAGGGTCCAGCGTGGGCATTACCCTTCCTCATTCATGGTTTGGCTTGGAGTCTCATATTCAGGCGTAACTGAGGTGTTTTTCTGTGAAAAAGGTGTGAGAACTAGTGCCGAAGTTTATCAAAATACTGTCCTAACAAACATAGTGGAACCTCTTTCTCAGACAATGTTCAGGAACAGGCATTGGATATTCCAACAGGACTCTGCACCGGCTCATAAGGCACGAAGTACGCAAGACTGGTTGATCGCTCGTGGAATTGACTTCATCCGGCATGAAGACTGGCCCTCTTCTAGTCCAGATTTAAACCCACTGGACTACAAGATATGGCAATATTTGGAGGAAAAAGTCTGTGCTAAACCTCACCCGAATTTGGAGTCTCTCCGAGCATCTCTGGTTAAAGCAGCGGCAGACATAGATATGAATGTGGTGCGTGCAGCGATCGATGACTGGCCGCGTAGATTAAGGGCATGTGTTCAAAATGGGGGAGGGCATTTCGAATAATGTAAATAAAATTATATTGTACATTTAATGACCTTTCATTTCATATATAATTTTTAAATAATTGTCAAAAGGCGTATAAGTTATTACATCAAAAGTTTGTGACAGAACTTATGACCCGACTAAGTAGTTTATATTATATATTTATGTCTGACGACGATTCTTTTATTACAGCATTCAACAGTTCTGCTGACTCATTTTCCTCCCTTGAAGACAGCTTGCCGATTAACCGAGTTTTGAATGAAGCATGTCTAAAATACCGCAAATGTTTAAATGTTTGCCACATTAATGCCCAAAGTGTTCCTCAACATCATTCGGAGTTAATGGACATGTTCTCTGACACTTCTTTCCATGCAATATTGATATCCGAAAGTTGGCTCAAACCTGAGCATCCTTCTACATCGTACAGCCTACCCGGTTTTGTACTAATTAGAAATGATCGCACTGGAAAGAGGGCAGGCAATATTTCTTCGCAACGATATCCCATATAATATTATTTTCTTTTCTACTTATGTGAGTGGATGTCCTGAATACTTGATCCTAGAAGTTGATGTTGGAGGAGCTAAGGCTGTTCTTGGAGTTGTTTACTGCCCACCTGCTATCAATTATTTTACTCATCTAGAGATTCTTCTTGATTCTTTCTCCTCAGAGTACAAGCATCACATTATCATGAGTGACTTTAATACCGATCTTGTGAAGGCTGGACCGAGGTCGCGTGGGCTGCGGTCGATCCTGGAATCGGCGAACCTGACGCTTCCCCCTCTAAATCCAACTCACTGCAATATTGATTCCGATGACTTCTGGTTAGACCTTATGCTTGTGTCCTCCTTGGAACTCGTGGCTAATCATGGACAAATTGCGGCTCCGGGATTATCAAGACATGATTTAATTTTTCTGTCATACAAAATTAAGCCACCGAAGCAACGCCCAGCTCTTGTATATTTACGGAATTTTGCAAGGTTGGACAAGGTCAAACTCAACAGCGAGGCACAGTCCATTGACTGGACAAATTTGTATCGATGAGAAAGTTCACTATTTTAGTCGGTCTATCGTGACGCTTCTTGATACATACGCACCATTAAAGGCGGTCCGTGTTCGTCGTCCACCCGCTCCATGGATCACTCCGGGAGTTCGTATGGCCATGAGGCGACGAAACAGAGCTTTCTCTCGATATAAACGAGATCGTAGTGACGAGAACTGGAGTCAGTACAAGTTGGCGAGGAATCGGTGTAATGGGATGGTGAGAGCTGCTAAACGCCGATACATTTTTGAAAATGTTCAAAATTCTTCTCAGGCTGACATATGGAGTTTCTTAAATCTCTGGGTTTTGGTAAATCATCAGGTATTACATCTTCAAATATATCCCTCGATGATCTCAACCAGCATTTTTCGACCACCTCTGGTTTAGCGGATAATATCAAACAGAGTACTATTTCCGAGATCACTTCCAAACCTGCGATGCTGCCTGCAACCTTTTCTTTTAGTCCCGTAAATGACCTCGAAATCCGCAGAACCTTCGCATCACTGAAATCCAAGGCCATTGGCTGTGACGGGGTGGGTCGTACCATGATTGCTCTCACCATTGAGCACCTCCTTCCCATACTTACTCATATAGTAAATTTTTCATTGTTCCACGGTGTATTCCCTTCAGTCTGGCAAAAAGCCTACATTATGCCCATTCCGAAAATTCCAAATCCCAATCAGGCTAGTCACTACAGGCCTATATCGATTCTCCCCTACCTATCTAAAATCCTTGAAACAGTAGTCCTTAAACAGATATCCTCGTACATCTCTAAGCACAAACTCCTGTCCCCTTTCCAATCTGGTTTCCGACCTGGTCACAGCACCTCTACTGCCTTGCTGAAAGTCACAGAAGATGTGAGGCGTGGTATGGAGAATTCGAAAAATTTTCTTTCTCCTACTATAAAAACTCTGCTTGTCCGGTCCCTTGTGCTTCCTGTAATTGATTATGCTGATGTTTGTTACTCTGATCTATCCCAAGACCTTCTTAACAAGTTGGATCGTATGCTTAATAACTGCATCCGCTTTATCTTCGGTTTTCGTAAGTACGACCACATCTCTTCCTTTCGCGCTCAGCTTGAATGGCTTCCTATTCGTGAGAGGAGATCTTTCAGATCCCTCTCCATGCTCTTTTCTATTTTAAACGACCCATATGCTCCCGGATATTTAAAATCATACTTTCGGGTTCTTGGCAATTCTCACAGCCGAAGTCTACGTGCATCTGAAAACCTGCTTCTAGAGATCCCTTCCCACCGTACTTGCTTCATTTCAAATTCTTTCGCGGTTGGTGCAATTAAGCTATGGAACAAGCTACCTCCCGAAATTAAAAAGGCTCCAAACAAAATTACTTTTAAGCGTGAGGTTTATAAACTTTATTTAAATCGTTGCAATGCTGATATCTAAGGTTTTTCGTCAATATGTTTTATTTGTTTATATACATTTATACAGTAGGCATATATATATATACATATTTTATTGTTCGTAATATGTAACATTCTATATACATATATAGTATGTATTATCTTATCATTTTTGGATTGTATATCTATTATCTATTTACTATATATCCCGATATATGTAGGTATGTATCTATATAGTATTGTCGTTTAATATTTTATTCTATTTAATTCGTATAAACATATTTCCCGTACCTATTTTTCGCAGATTTTCCACTTGACCCAAAGGTTGACTGGTAGAGAATGCCATATGGCATTAAGTCCGCCTTTTGTACCAACTTCATTTCATTGTGTACAATAAAGCATAAATAAATAAATAAATAAATAAATAGGTCAAGTTCCGAATAGTCCGTAAGTGTATTGAAGTACTTTACACTTTACAGCTCTTATAAAGTATGAATTTTGACAATAATTAGTACTGTAATGAGGGACATTAAGATTAAGAGATGGTATCCTGACCGACCTTTTTGGAACGCGTAAACCAATGTTAGAGAGAAGGGTAGGCGAGTCAATATGTGATTGAGCCAATTTAACAAGAAATTAAACATGATATCATCCTTCTCTCTTTAAGGGGCAATAAGTGAAATCTATTACATCTAGATTCGTAATTGCAATCATCTGTCCTACACTTGTATTGGAGATATCTGGTAAAGTTTTTCTGTATAAATTCAATTCTTGAGATATAAACATCGTACCGAGGATTCCAAACCTGTGAACAATATTCGAGTGAACTACGGACAAACGAACAGTATAACATTTTAATAACTTTGATCGTTCTTTGGCTTTATTTACTATGTAATCGATGTGCCTCTCATACGTAAGTTTGGAATCATGTATTACACCTAAGTACGTGACTTAGGTGTAATACATGATTCTAAATTGTGTACCATAGTATACCCGTGTGTAATATAGTATACCCGTTCTAAATTGTGGCTTTTTAGGGTGTAGTTATGGACTATGACGTTGGTCTTACGCGTAAATGAAATTAGGAAACATTTTGATACGTTGAGGTCTAGGTTATTTAATTTACAATAGTCCTCAAGTCTTGCCAGGTCTTGTTGCAATAGATAGCAATCCTCAATGTTGCGTATTTGTTTAAACATTTTCATGTCATCTGCGTAAAGTAAAAATGATGAGTTATGAAAGCAAATATTAATATCATTAATAAAAATATTAAATAACAAAGGACCAAGCAAAGATCCCTGGGGAACTCCTGAAGGAACTAAATGCCATGAAGATACAATGCCATTGATTGCGACAGCTTGCGAACGATTTTGTATATATGAGGTAACCCACCGACACAAATTACCATGAATACCTGCCTGCAAGATCTTTTGTAAAAATATCCTGTGATCTATGCGATCAAAACATTTACTATAATCAGTAAAGATGCAGTCAAT
The DNA here is from genome assembly GCA_902829305.4 of Spodoptera exigua. Lineage (NCBI taxonomy): Eukaryota > Metazoa > Arthropoda > Insecta > Lepidoptera > Noctuidae > Spodoptera > Spodoptera exigua. The sequence goes on along the minus strand of CADEPN050000001.1, from coordinate 536,410 downwards.
CTGACCGCCATGTTCCATACAAGAGGTAGTAAAATCAACAAATGACAGTAGGTTAGATGTGGTCGATCGGTTTTTTAGAAACCCGTGCTGTTCGGGAATGAATACAGAGGAAAAAGTGCTATAGACTTGGTCATATATAAGGCGCTCTAATATCTTACCAAACAGACATAATTTTGATATAGGGCGATAATTGGTAATGTCCCCTTTACTACCACTCTTGTGCACTGGAGTTATAAATGCTCGCTTCAATACGTTAGGCACAATTCCTTCACTAACCGAACGCACAAAAATAGTAGTAAGTGGTACCACCAAACTGTTAGCACACCTAACTATAAATGTTGGTGGTATGTCGTCAGGACCTGCCCCCTTATTAAGATCTAATGACTTGAGGAGCTTCAGCACAGTTTCGGTATTTATTTCGATGTCACTTATACTTTGAGCAGGACTGATATGAGATGCATTTCTTAGAGATGTATCTGCGCTAAGGCCCGAAGTCGCAAGAAAATTTGACTGAAAGTACATGGCAAAAGCATCGCAGATCTCCTCACCAGTGCCACACGATCGACCTTCGAAAGCCATAGAAGAGGGCAAGGAATTGGGGTCTTTCTTGTTGGATTTGATAAAAGACCAAAACATTTTAGGATTTTTTATTATTGCCTTCTCGGTGTTAGATATATAGGTCTTGTAACATTCTTCCTCTACAGCTTTAGCTCTAGCGCGAAGTAACACCAAAGAATCGAAATCCGATGTGTTACCGTAGATGCGATATTTTCGTAAATATTTATACTTTTCCTTTAATATCTTTTTTAGGCTCGCAGTATACCACGGCGGAAACGATGTAGGGTAAATAATTTTATAGGGAATATACTTATCTATTGCTTCATACAGACAATTATAAAAAACAGAAACCGCATCGTCTAAAGCGTTATTATGTAAGTGATCATCCCACAAATAACTGTTTAAATAACTATTGATTTTCTCATAATCACCGGACTCAAAATATCGTTTCCTAATAGGTTTTTGTTTCAAGGGTACTTCGTGATGTAAATTCAGCTCAATATCGAGAGATTTATGGTGATCATCTTCTGGGACTAAGGGAAATGCACAAGCCTTTATAGATAAATCAGTGTTAGAAAACACCAAGTCCAAGAGACGCCCTTTGGAGATGTTACGACAGTGATTATACTGATTTAAATTACATTCAGCTAAGATATTAAAAAAAAAACGTTTGTGATTCACCTGCTATACCACAGGGTTGAAGACAGTTGCTATCACCTAACCATTCAACATTCGGCATATTAAAATCGCCCATTAAAACAAATGTTTCATCTGGATTTTCCTTAATGATCGAAGACAGGCTGTTAGTTAAATTGCGCAACTGCGAATCATATGAATTGCCTAGATGTTCATGACAAAGATAGACGACGCAAAGATTTAATTGATTGTAATTTCGATCGTTACTCTTATACTTAATGGTAACCCAGAGATCTTCAGCTGAAGACATCCAATTAGAGCGAACATCAGCTGATAATCCATAACGTATAGCCAATAGCACACCACCGCCTTTGGATTGCCTAGTCTTTATGTAATCCCTATCTCGACGCCGCCAGGTTGAGTATCCACCGCCAAACAGCTCGCTGTCGCTAATACCATCTGAAAGAAAGAAAAAAAAACCATTTATTTCACACACAAATGACGCAAGAAACAAACACACACGAATATAGTTAAATAGGGACAAAACAAGCAATTAACATAAAAAAAAGAAAAGCACTACAATTGCGTCACTCATGCGTGAAAAAGGGCAGCGCTCAGCATAAATGCTGTGTCTCGCGCACGCAGGCACGATACAACAGCGCTGGTTTTCAGCACTGACCCTCCACGCGTCCTTGCCTCGGGACTATAAAAATACTGACGCCGTTTCGGCATTACTAAATAAAATAAGTATACAAACACAGATAATCACAGGTACACAATTAATAAATGTTAAAATGCAAAAAGTAAACTAAACAAAAAATAAAAAACAATGAATATTAAAACATGCCATAGACAAAACAAATCACAAGACGAGAATATCAAGACACAAAACATAGACAAAAAATTAAAGTAAAATAAAAAGTTAAGTTTCGAACCATAGACAGCTCGGCAAGTGTAATGTGTCAAAGATGTAGGTTAACCGGCCAATTGCACGAGAGATATATTGTTATCTATTAACCATGTCTCAGTAATCGCGATAATATCATAGGAGTTTAAGAAAACATTTCGTTTGAACATATGTGTCTTAGTTCGCAACCACCTCGCATTCTGATAGTAGACTTTAAGTGACGCCATAAGTATACTTAGCCAAATACAAAAGTAAATATCTTAAAAGTAATGAAATACACAAAATATAAAATATATTGGAAAGTTCACTATTACAATCCCCAGGGTACGATAGAAGTAATTTATTAAAGTATATATATACTCCCTACCAAACAATACAAGCATATGATTGGAAACAGAAACCATAACAATAAGAAAACATGATAAGAATAACGCAAATACAAATAAATATTGTTTAAAGTTACATTCAAAATATTTTATTAAAAAAAAGGTCGGTAGCAAAAAAACATTCGATAGCTAAGCTTCTCGAATACGCGTCAACACAAGCGGGAATAATCTTTATGTAGCCGTGCGTGTATGCACAAGCGATTGATAATTGCATGGATAGCCACAGGTAAACTAGTTTGTAATGACCCATACGGTTTGTTTGAAAAACAAGTTGAATAGAAAATAACTTAGAATTAAATGCACTTCGCAAACTTATTATATGAACTATATTTAGAAGTATTATAGCTAATATGTCTGTTGACGATTTGTGATTCTTTGTAGATCCTTTTCGCACTTTATAAAAAATGTTTGTGTCGTGTCTGATTGCTTGGCAAGAATTTTCCAATTTTTTACCCAAACATATTTAAAGTTATTATCCCTGGCCAGAGTTCTAGCCTTTAGTAGGCTGCGCGTGAACCCTCTGTGGTTCGAAACTAGTAGAGCTTTTCTCAACATGTACACGTGAGTAACCCGCGAATTTTAGTTAATTTAGTTCTAGCCTTACTTAATAGCGACTTGTTGGTTGTGGTTAAGTGATCGTTCACGTAGAAGTTCGCTGATGAAGAGAAGCCCAAATTTGAAATGTTAAGCTGCTTGCTCTTGGGGATTATGCGATCCATGGCCCTCTACGGTGCCCCTGTGTGGGCGCCGGACTTGAAGCGGCGGCCGGCTCGTACGCTGGTCGCGTCCCAGAGGGTCATGGCTATCCGAGTAATCCGCGGGTATCGCACGATCTCCGGGGAGGCGGCGAACCTCCTTGCCGGATCACCGCCGTGGGATCTAGAAGCGAAGGCGCTCGCGCGCGTCTACAGTTTGCGCGCAGACGCGCGTCGCCGGGGCGAAGATCCTCTGCCGCGCCAAATTAGTGCGTGGCGGAATGAGCTCCGGCGAGATCTCATGGCAGAGTGGAAACAACGACTGTCGCAACCGAGGGCCGGGCACGCTACCATAGCAGCGGTAAGACCCCTCTTTGAGGAGTGGCTTGAGAGACGCCACGGCGTCCTCACCTTCCGTCTGACGCAAGTGCTTACCGGGCACGGCAGCTTCGGTAGGTTCCTGTTTCGGATTCAGCGGGAGGAAACGCCCGAGTGTCGTCATTGTGAGGACCACCTAGAGGATACGGTGGAGCATACGGTAGCGGTATGCCCTGCCTGGGCTGAGCACCGCCGTATCCTCAGGGAAGTGATCGGCGGCGGCGACCTCTCGCGCCCGGCCTTAGTCGAGGCCATGGTGCGGAGTGAGAGGAACTGGGACGCCGTCTCCTCCTTTTGTGAAGCAGTCATGCTCGCAAAGAGAGAGGCGGCCCGCGTGAGGGAGCAATCCTCCTCCTCACGCCCCAGCAGCCGCAACTGGCGACACTACGGGCGTCGGGGATCGAGGGACGATCTCCGGCCACCGTAAGTACGGGCCTGCGGTCGGCGAGTAAGGGCAGCTCGCCGCCCGACCAGAACCAGGCCCGAGCGTACGGCGCGTAGCGTTCCGCGCGCGCCTCAAAGAGCCATTCGACCACCACAGACGGGGCCCTAAAGGGCTGATGTTCAGCCGGGGTTGCGGGGTAAGCGCAATGAGGTACCGCGACCTCGGCACAGAGCAGGAGAAGGAACAGGGGGGTTTTTAGTCAGTAAGAGTCTGACACTCCCTCCTGCCCGGCCCTGGGCGGGAGAAGTCATTTGATGATTTTCCCCCTCACAAAAAAAAAAAAAAAAGCTGCTTGCTCTTGCGCGACGAAGATACAAATTCCTCCTTCATGTACCGATTATTGAATGCAACTATAATTGGCTTGACTGCATTTGGGACACGGGTAGGAATACGAGCTATATAGTTGATGTCTTCTTTTCTGACGGTCACGTTGCACAGGCTGCCTATTTTCTGGGCGATATCGTACAGATTTTCATTACTCTTCTGCGGGATGCCTTTGATCTCAGCATTGTTGGCCCTAGCCCATTGGTCTCTGTCTTGTAAATCACGGCTTATTCTGTCAATGTGAGCCTGAAGGACAGTCACCTGGGAAGCTGCGTTTTCCAACTTCGTCACTTTGGATTCGACAGCATTAACCTTTTCACTGAAGCGATTTATTATCTCATGAGCCATTTCCTTAACGGACTTAACGTCTGCAACCAATGTCGCCAAGGGAGTCAGATCAGAGGTGATCTTGCTGGCTGTGGTGATAATGCCAGGGGAGAAAGAGAAGAGCCAGACTTACATTTAGGGCAGCGCCAAGCACTCTTCCTGGCGTCACCTAGTCTTCGGTATCCAGCCTCAGAGACACCGGAACACTGGTAGTCATATTGTTGCTTGCAAACACTACACACAGGGCCCTCCGCATGTTGAAAACCACAACTAGCACAGGTAAACATGGTGCGAATAATAAAATAAAACAATGTAGGCAACACTAGGATTTCACTTCAAACAGGCAAGCGTGCGCTCTCGGTAGGGGCCGGTAGGCGAGTGTTGTCATTTATCTCTTAATATATCGAAAACCAAAGTCTGGTAATAGGAATAAGGTACAAATCAAAGGTTCGTAGGGATAATATTGCGAATTCAAAAAGAGTGTTACGTTGGTCACTTCACAATGATCGAATAGTGAACTGTCTTTAGTCCTATTATTTCTCCTATTAGTTTGCAAGCAAAATATAACATATCTAAGCTTTTCCAATTGTGAAGCTGTTTTAACTGACCAAGAATGCTTTGTAGTTTTAGATAGCAAGGGATACTCATATAAATCCCAATTTCTAAAAGCCATCTGAATAGGTCTATCTCTGTCAAATTTTTTTAAAAGCGTTAGTCGTTCTCGATCTGACACTTTTATATGTGGCACCCTCCACTGAACCACAGTATAAATAATTTATACTGTGACTGAACTCTATTCAGGCCACAGGCCATTCTATTGTGGAATGCACTCCCCTCCGATGTCAGGACGGTGTCCAGTCGCCTGACCTTCAAGCAGAAAGTTCGAGAGCTTCTACTGAAGAGGTTAGCCGAGTCACAATAATATTTTTACATGTATGTTGTTATATGCACATATGTAGTATATGTAAATATTATATGTAGTGTATGTAAATATTATATGTAAGTTTATTTCCCATATATAATTTTATTTATTCTAATAGGATTTATGTAAGTAAGTGTATAAAATATATATTTATCAGTAATATCACGATTTTGCTTGCTTCTTGCACCTACTGCTATCTCTGCATCGCCCAAAGGTTCGACTGGGAGAGAATGCCTGTGGCATTAAGTCCACCTTGTACACACATGTATGTGCAAAAGTGTAAAATAAATAAATAAATAAATAAAACTCTTTGTATATCTATTTGAAAATTAACAACATCATCAGTAAAGATAACACTATTTAAGTTAGAGTTACTTCTACTCAAAATAAGTTCATGTTTACAATTTATCACAATTTTATTGTAATCTTCTTGCAGAAGATTACCCTAAAACCTTATTCAATGGTATCACAGCACTAAAATGTCCATCACTTTGGAATCCCGCTAATTTCCAACCCCATAAAGCCGCAACTTTATTTTCTGCTTCATTTAATGAAATGTATGATTTTATTGTTGACGTAATTCCCGAATTTTTAATACGGTCTATTTCGATACCATTCATTTCGTATCTGGTGTCTTGAAACAAAGAAATAACAGGGTTATTGATGAACGTAACAGTTTTCTTGATCGGATTCCCATCTTTACCGAACAGCCTTGCCTGTCGGTCGATGTAAATTGAACTGGCTGATGGTAGCACGTTTATGTCTTAACTAAAAATCGCGGGTTACTCACGTATAAATTGAGAAAAGCTCTACTAGTTTCGAACCACAGAGGGGTTCTTCCTCATGAGCAGCGTGCGCGGACGCGGCGACGTTGCGCAGCCTACTAGTTAATTTAGTATGTCCCACGATAGTTATTATAAAAACGTATATGTCTTGCTGATGTATGGGGATTCTGATTTCATCGTTTTCTCTTAAGCTGTTACTGTAGGGATTGTATGTGTGGATTTCATAACTTTCAATCGAACTGTCGAAATGCGGTAATTCAGTTATCTGTAGCATATTCATACTTTAAACCCAAGGGCTTTAAAGCTTTTTTAAGAAAGTCTTTATTTGCTTTAGTCAGTTTCTTAATTTTTGTATTACGTCCTTGCACCTTAGCGGTCGCAGAAGAAATAAACCGATTTATTTTCATTCCAGTGTTTTTATAATATGCTATCATTATGATTTTCTTAAATGCAGTCGTAACTGAATATATTCTTCTTCGAAGTTAATACAGTGACACATGAAAGATCCCGTTTATTTTATTGCTTTGTTGACCAAAAATTGTTTAAGAAGTGTATACAAAGATGCCCGTAATTAAAGGGATGGTCACGTTGTATATTTTCATAATTGTAGTTCACTTTAGAACCCACATATTTTATAAATTCCTTTGGCGGCTTAAGATTTCCGTAACTATCAAAATACTCAATGTAATCGTCGTATTTTGCATAGGCTACCCAATGAGAACCAGAGTTTTTAAAGCTATCTAAATCAATAACACCACATTCTTTTCTGAAGGGGTATTAAGGGAGCTCATCTCTCATAAAGACACCTCTAAAATATGGGATGCTATTTCCATACTTTAAAATGTCCAAGTTAGTTAAAGCGCGATTGGGTAGCCGAAGTTTCAGTTTTTTTCTTTTGATATGAATATTCCATCTTTATGTGGCTTAAGGTGTAGCCCTTTTCCTATGCAAAGAGCATCAATTTTTTCATTATGTCTCTTTCACTCAGTTAACAGTTTTTTAGCCATCTTGAATTCATTTATGGTTTTAGCAATGCCAGCTGCACCACCTGCTAGAGCTCCAGCAGCAGATAATCCCGCAAATATAGGAATTAAAGGTAGCACTCCACCTGTTCGTGGTATAGGAATGACTCGAGGAAGTTTGATGGATAAATTATCAGCTAATTCTCTGGCAGCAGCCATAGCTAATTCTATCGCTGTTTTTTTGCATTTTGGTTTTAATTTTTTGATTTGTTTTTTCGTTTTGGTAATAACGCTTTTAATTTTTTTTTTATCCTTTTCCAGTTGTATTTTTTGAGAACACTTGTTGCTACATTTCTTTAGACCAGAACCAGTTTTAATTTTCATTGACATAGCGTTGCGTACTAAGTGTGCCGCGAGTTTTTCACCTGGACTTGCATCCAAGGCAGCTGTTCGTTCTTTCGCCATATTTAACAAAGTTAAATCTGCCTTGTGACGATCCTCTAAGTTTGATGACTTGTGATAAGCAATGTCGTGCTCCTTGCAACACTCGTCTAATTTATTAATACCTTTATCTCCACGTTTAAGCCTTTTAATTATGTTTGTGCCAGGCCCACAATATTTATAGCCTGGTAAATGTAACTCAAACGGTAAATTATTTATTATCCAATTGAGAAGACAGCTCTCTCCAATACACATCATAAGACTGATAAGTTATGATTTTTTCAAAAGTTCCCTTATATTTACTTACTAGCTGTGCCCCGCGGTTTCACCCGCGTTTTTGTCGTTTCCGTGGAAATACCGAGATAAAATATTGCCTATATTATAGCGTCCCTCAATAAATGGACTATTGAATATTTAAACATTTTCATAATTATCAGATCAGTATTTCCCGAGATTTCCGCCTTCATAGCAAACAACCAAACTTTTCAGGTTTATAATAGTGAGAAAAATATAGATTAAGTTAAATTTTGTTAAGTCAAGTAAGCAATAGCTGTTTATTTGTTCGACATTCAGCCAGAATAAGAATTGCGACTACAGGTGGAAGTGTCCGTCCACTTTAAACCGGGTTAAAATATTATTTTAAAGTACTTCTGAGTAAATTATATTTTTCGTTTTATTTTCTTGTGGCAGAAGAATATATTGACTGTTTCCGCAACCTGGTCTTGACAACGCGACATATAGTTGGCCGTGCAAAAAACAGTTTTGCTGTAAATCTAATTCTACATATTTAAATGTTTGCCCCTGCAAATCATCTGGAATCATTAGGATCCGAGGTATAAATACTGTTTGACCAACCGCTGGACCAGTCAGAACTGTTGTAACGATCACGTTGCATTGTTGCGAAGAAATTTAACCTGAAGTCGGCTCCCGTTACATAAATTTCTAAATAAAATAATTGGGGCACCAATCTTTAACTTAAGAGAATGTGATGGGATGTGCCTCGGGTTTAAAGAATTCTGAAATTCCTGTAGATAATGGACTGAATATTGTTGATCCATTACATTATCAATGGATATGTAGGTGACTATATCCCCTGGAAGTTTAGTTAAAATTAAATCGGTAATTTTGTCAACACTACTGTTTCTCGTCGCCAATATTGCTCGTTAACACTTCCATTGATAATCTTTATTTTCTATTTCGACGATATCAGGGTAAATTGGGTATTAAACTCTCAATCCTAGTCACGTTTTCTCCTAAATCTTGATCAATGGGTATTTTATTTTCAAAATGAGGTACTTTTCCGTCTCTGACTAAAAGTAACTTCAAAGGAAAATTTGTACGAAAGGTATGAACAAATTTCCATAATACAGAACTTTTAAGGCAAATTTTTACAATGTCTACTCTAGTTCCTCTTACAACTACAGGTAAAGTTTGCCGAAAATCCCCAGCAAACATGACAAACATTTTATCACAGCCTCTAATATCTCTTAGAGCCCTATCTAGAACCTCCACATTGTAACATTAATTGTTACATGTCTTAATGCCTGAAATAAAATAATAATAATTATGAAAACTATTTAATAATGAACGCATCAAATTGGACTTCTAGCCAGTTACATTTTATCACCACGCACGTAATTAACGAGCGTCATATTAAGCACCCAGAAACAGGTTCCTTTGTTCTCGGCGCGGGGGCAAGGTCGATAGCGACAGAACGTCTCCACGTCGCCGGCAGAACGATTCCTGTTGTCGAGAATCATGGTACATTCAGCCCAGATTATTAAAGTGACGTCTTACAAAACTTTGCCTAAAGGGCCATTTTTACGAATAGAGCACACGCTATCTTTCTGTAGCGGAACGGTTAGGGGCAGTTTAAAAGTGGATTGAGCTGTGCGTCCGCTAGCTAATGTAGTAGCAGCGATTCCTGTTGACGCTTCTGCCAAAGCTAGTTTTCCATGAGATCTTACTTTTGCTAATGTCATATTAGTAATGAAAGTTTTGCCGGTTCCGCCTGGAGCATCCAAAAAATATTTTCCCCTCATTGAAACGAACACTGTGCATAACACTATTGTATGCCATTACCTGGTCATTAAATAACTTGGATGTATTTACAATAATATACTAATTTAATTCATTTACATCGTATGGCTTCCGCAACGACATTTCTAAAGGATCCAAATTAGGGTGTGTGTTATTCCTTGGATTTCCTTTTCCTTGTATATTTTCCTTCCAATAAATATATTTCGAAAAAATATATTACTGGATTTTATGTTGATAAAAAACTCTATGGTCCATAACTCATTAATAAGGTACCAACTCCTAACATCTTACACACGTGATAACTTTTAAACGAAATATCCGATTGAGAGGAAATAAAAAGAATTTTAGTGCTAAACAAACACTCTTGATAACATAATGCTTAATTTCGATAAAGATTAAAATTACGATGCATATTTAACACTTTTTTTTCTTCAGACGATTTAATAATTATTTTGAACACAAAATCGGTTATTGTGATTAAACCATGATAGCTAGATATACGCTCTCGCGGACTTTTTTGTGGGTTTTATTAGAATCTACAAACTCGTAGTATATGATTTTGTTCTATTGTCAATAGTTTTTGCAGCGCACACAAAAATAGGTTTTCGATTTTACTCCTCGTGTTACAAAATAGCAATTTTATTACAGATACTTAATTTTGAATTAAACAAAATATAGCCTATAGCCTTCCTCAATAAATGGACTACACAACACTGAAAGAATCATTCAAATCGGACCAGTAGTTCCAGAGATTAGCGCGTTCAAACAAACAAACAAACTCTGCAGCTTTATACATAATTAGTATTAGTATAGATACGCACATAATCGTCTACTTTAAACTTACTTTTTGTATTTTCCTTTTTTACTAAACTTATATATCTTTCCAATATATGTTTTAAATTTTTACTATTTACACTTGCAGGAATTTCATCAATTGTGCGATGATGAGTGTGATTATATTTATAAATAAACAACATTATCAAGAGTGTTATCTACCCATTTATAGTTTAAATTAAATTCTTAAAGATTAGATTTTAGTGTTCGGATAAATCTCTCAACAATTGAAGCTTTTTTTGTTGAAAATGTTGAATAATATGATAAGATTTCATAAGTGCTTTAAATGTATTGCTATAAAACTCAGTCCCATTATCAGTTTGCAGATTTTTAGGCACAAGTCCTTGGTTTATTAACGTCTTGAAAGTATTACTAACAACATCTTTGGTCTTACATTTCAAAGGAAAGGCCCATGCGAATTTCGAAAATGTATCAATAACGGCGAGAATAAATCTAAATTTTTTATTTTCCTTAGAAATTGATTGCCTATCTATTAAATCCACTTGCCATAGATCATCTATATCTTTCATGATAACATGTCTTCGTGAAAAGTTTACTCTAGCATTTTTATGAATTTCGTTGACCACATCGGCTTTACTCATATTTATTTTTTTCTGGTTTTAATATCTCTCTCTTAACAAGTTTAATGTGATACTGAATAAAAGGCACCATACTTTTACTATTTATTCTTTAATAATGTCTGCTTCCTTTAATTCTTCAATTATTGAAAAAAAATCATTATCATGGTTTGTGTTGTCAGCATCTCTTGATGCAACTAATAACTGCAATCTCTCAACCAGTTCATTTGGGTCATCCCAATAAACTAAATCAGTGTTCTTTTTGTATTTCTTGAGCTTTGGCAACTTTCCTTCTTGTTTAATGGGAGTTTTATCATTTGATATGACGAAAAGCAGTGGTTTGATGACTGCACGATATTTCGTTCTTTTATCTCCTCTTATTTGACCATTAGGATTAAAATCTCTTTTGTGTGCATTTGTAAAATGCAACATATCCTTATAGACAAGCTTATCTCTCTCAGATATTAATTTTAAATCCGGTTTTCTTCGAAGTAAAAGTTCTTTTAGACCAGGGGTTAAATTATAGGCTGTCGTCGATTTTAACCATAATTATATTATCGTTATTCAAGTTTTCCGTTTTAGAAAAGGATACTATTGAATTGCTCATCCATATTTTTTTATTTTCACTTCTTATCCCGAAATGTATATTTACACCATCATAAATATCATGGATGTCATGCCCTTCTAATGAAATTTCTAGGGCATCTGGTGCCCCCATTTTAGGCGACTTTTCAAATAATAGTTCAGAATCTTGTTTAGGATCGTAACAGTCTTCAAACTTTGCAAATGAGCCAGTATTATTGTCATTAGATTCAATGCTGTCATTATTACTGAAAGTTGTATTTTCCACATTCCTGTTTTTTATTTTAGATAGATTCGAATCAACAAGGGTTTTAAGAGGATCTGCAATAGGTTTCAGCATTTTATCGAGTGACAAATTCATAGCGTATTCCTGGGTCTTCATTTGTTTTATTTTATTCTTAATGGAGTCTACTAACTTCATTAATTCTATTCTAATATTTTTCTCCATCTTACGTTAAACGACTGCATTCACGCATGGAAGAAATAAAACTAGTTTTCATTTATATGGTATTCATAATTATATTTTGTATCAGTTTCCACCACCAACATCCATCAAATTTCGTAAATACATATATCAAAATTATTTCTGTACCTTCCATGACTCATTACTCATACAAAGTACAAACGTCCCTTGACCATATATTTTCTTACATGCACTTCCTATGTAAATGTGAAGCAATCATTAGGTATATGGTAGATCAAGATAAATTTATTTATTATTCAAAGTTAATGAAATTATCAAATGATTTTCTATATCTGCCATGTTTCAAATCACAGTCTTTATTGATAGTCAAAAATCGTATACCGCCATACTTCTGAACAGAGATTTTTGAATTTAGACCATTCCATATCTAAACTTACGTGTTCATCATAAATATGTTTTAAGTTTATATCATCTTGTTTGAAGATAATCAGAAAGTTAACATTGTCGCGTAACAACTGCTTTGGTACTTTTGAATATGTCTGAGATAAGTAAAAACAATCTATTGCTCTGTGCCTTCCCATTGTAAAATAATTACGTATGTTTATTTGTTTTTCACCAACCACATCATCAAATATTATTATAGAATTAGGTAATGCATCGTTAGGATGAATCACATCTTCATTGAAAGTAAAAATAAATAGTTTTACACTTGGAACTCTATCCAGGATTTTTTGATTGTGAGCTTGTTTTGGAATACAAATATACGTTTTGAAATTTAAGCCCATTTTCATGAATTAATAAGCTTAACATGACGTTAGTTTTTCCACAATTCGAAGGACCACATATTATACTGCGGATGTTATTCGGGAGAAGTACGCTATGTTTCGAGTCCAGCGTATTCTCCTTCACATCAATATTTTTAACTGCTAAGGATACCGTGTGTTTAGTCCACTTCATTTTTGTGTCTGACATAAATAATATTTGTTCTGGTATTTATATAGTAACAAGAGATCAGGGTTTTCTTTTCCTTTCATTACAACTAAGACTTTATTTTATATAAGTATAAAATCAACTGATAAAAAAATATTAGCCAGTCAATCAAGATAATATCGAAATTAACCACCCTGGATGCGCCGAATATACTAATTTACTCGAGGAGGTTATTTTCACGCAACGCTTATACATTATAAAATCACTTTAAATATCGTAAATGCCAAATCCTCAGTAGGTAATTAAATAAAACACATATAATTATGATTCATATCACAATCATTTATTTCCATTTATGAGGTATTCCTCGTAGCGCTCCCGTTTTGAAACGCTCCCATCTAAGCGCTCCCGTTTTACTCTTCCTCTAAGCGCTCCCAAAAGGAGCGCTTAGAGGAATGATTAAAAATATTAAAATTTATTTCCTCGAAGCGCTCCCACGTTTAAAAATAGGGAAAAGCATGAAGTAAACGTAATGAATTATATCGATAATTTTTAAAAACTCATGTGACACAGTACCGTGGCGTGGAGCTAGTCGCCAGTGGTACACACAAAGTACTCTTGTAATTATTATATAGGTCCTGCTGTAATGTGATAATTATGCGTATATAATTTATATTAAGTATATCTATGCGTCTACCGTCTACCTATTCTACTACCGGGAGGGCGAACAACTGTCCAAAGGTGGTGTCGGGTTCCTCGTCCACAGGTCCCTCGAAAACAACATTCTTACCATCGAAAGTGTGTCGAGCAGGGTGGCTTACCTGATACTCAGGGTATCCAATAGATACTCTTTGAAGGTTAGCCAGGTTTATGCACCGACCTCGACACACCCAGACGAGGAAGTAGAGGTTATGTATGAGGACATAAGTAGGGCCATACATACTAATAAAACCTACTTCAATGTTGTTATGGGGGACTTCAACGCGAAACTGGGAACTCGAGGCGATAACGAGCTGAGAGTGGGGCAATTCGGGTATGGGCAACGGAACCACAGGGGACAGAGACTGGCTGAGTTCCTGGAGAAGGAGGACCTCTTTGCGATGAACTCCTTTTTCCAGAAGCCGTCTCACAGGAAATGGACCTGGATGAGCCCGGACGCTTCCACAAAAAATGAGATCGACTTCATCATGACAACAAAGCGACAGATGTTCAATGATGTCTCTGTGATCCATAAAGTAAAAACCGGCAGCGATCACCGACTGGTCAGAGGCACATTGAATATCAATATAAAGCTGGAAAGATCACGTCTGATGAAGTCTACGCTCCGACCTTCAAATGCACATATCGGTTGTCCCGAGAGCTTTCAGATCGAGCTATCGAATCGTTTTGAGTCCCTGGAGAATTGCGAGTCAGTGGACGAGATTAGCAACAGGTTTGTAGAAACTGTCCATGCGGTCGGGTCGAAGTTTTTTAGACCCCGCCGAAAAGACAGACCGCAGAAGCTTACCGATCGCACCCTCAAACTCATGACAGAACGACGTGCTATGGTACTCCAGACCTCTGCCGATGCTAAAGCACATCGGCAGCTCAATAGACAAATATGGAAGTCCATGCGACACGATATCCGCAACTTTAACGCCAATAGGGTTAAAGAAGCGATAGAGCGGAACCAAGGCTCCAAAGTGTTCGCTAGGGACATGTCTATTGGGCAAACACAGCTGACGAAGCTGAAGGCGGAGGATGGCAGTGTGGCGTCGACGAAGGCCGAAGTTTTGGGTGAGATCGAGAGGTTTTATGGACAGCTATACACATCGGTCACTAGACCTGTTAGCTCAGTCGCCGATCCAAGAGCTAAACTCACCCGACACTATACCGAGGATATCCCGGACATCAGCCTATACGAGATTAGGATGGCCCTCAAGCAGCTCAAGAACAACAAGGCGCCGGGCGAGGACGGAATCACATCAGAGCTTCTGAAAGCGGGCGGAACGCCGGTACTGAGAGTCCTTCAGAAGCTCTTCAACTCCGTCATATTCGAAGGAGCAACGCCGGCGGCATGGAGCAGAAGTGTGGTGGTACTATTCTTCAAGAAGGGAGATAACACTCTACTGAAAAATTATAGACCCATCTCACTTCTGAGCCATGTCTACAAGTTATTCTCGAGGGTCATCACAAATCGTCTCACACGTAGGTTCGATGACTTCCAGCCTCCCGAACAAGCCGGTTTCCGGAAAGGCTATAGTACCATAGACCACATCCATACGCTGCGGCAAGTTATACAGAAGACCGAGGAGTATAACTTGCCACTATGCTTGGCGTTTGTGGACTATGAGAAGGCTTTTGATTTGATCGAGACTTGGGCTGTGTTAAGATCTCTCCAGCGGTGCCATATTGACTTTCGGTACATCGAGGTTTTGAAGTGCTTATACACAAACGCCACTATGTCGGTCCAAGTACAAAACCAGAGCACTAAGAATATTCCTCTGCAGCGAGGTGTAAGGCAAGGAGACGTCATATCTCCGAAACTGTTTACCGCTGCATTGGAAGACGCTTTCAAGCTCTTGGAATGGAAAGGATCTGGCATCAACATCAACGGCGAGTACATCACTCACCTCCGGTTTGCCGACGACATTGTAGTCATGGCAGAATCGCTGGAGGATCTGAGCACAATGCTCGATGACCTCTGTAAAGTTTCTCAACAGGTAGGGCTCCGAATGAACATGGACAAGACGAAAGTCATGGCAAACGCCCATGTCACGCCCTACCCGATATCAGTTGGGAGTTCTAACCTCGAAATTGTTGACGAATATGTATACCTGGGACAAGTGATCCAGCTAGGTAGGTCCAATTTCGAGAAGGAGGTCAATCGTCGAATCCAACTTGGATGGGCAGCGTTCGGGAAACTACGCAACATCTTCTCGTCCAACTTACCTCAGTGCCTTAAGACGAAAGTCTATAATCAATGTGTGTTACCAGCGATGACCTATGGAACTGAAACGTGGTCTCTTACTGTGGGCCTTATAAAGAAGCTCAAGGTCGCTCAGCGCGCTATGGAGAGGGCTATGCTCGGAGTTTCTTTGCGAGACCGTATAAAAAACGAGGATGTCCGCAAACGAACAAAGGTTTCCGACATAGCCCAGCGGATTAGTAAGTTGAAGTGGCAATGGGCAGGGCACATAGCGCGTAGAACCGACGGCCGCTGGGGCAGAAAGGTTCTCGAGTGGAGGCCACGTACCGGCAAGCGCAGCGTGGGACGTCCACCCGCAAGGTGGACAGACGACCTGATTAAGGTCGCAGGAAGCCGCTGGATGCAGGTCGCTTCCAACCGGCCTATCTGGAAGTCAATGGGGGAGGCCTATGTTCAGCAGTGGACGTCCTGTGGCTGATATGATGATGATGCGTCTTATTTATAACATCTTCTTTGAATACACAATGACATTAGTCCTTGTATACACATAAGAGTGCCGAAAGCAAAAATATATTATTCTCTCAATTTCATAATTTGGTTAAGCAACTTCGATGTCGATGATGCACACATGAGTTTTTAAAAATTATCGATATAATTCATTACGTTTACTTCATGCTTTTCCCTATTTTTAAACGTGGGAGCGCTTCGAGGATATAAATTTTAATATTTTTAATCGTTCCTCGAAGCGCTCCTTTTGGGAGCGCTTAGAGGAATAAAACTGGAGCGCTTAGATGGGAGCGTTTCAAAACGGGAGCGCTACGAGGAATACCTCTTTATTACATATATTACAACACACAAGAATTTGCACTTTGCAATTACACAATATTTTTTTATTATTACAGTTAAAAAAGTCGTTAACATTTGTAGGAGCCCTAAAGGGACTTTATAAATAAAGCTAGTGGACTGTACAACATAGGCTTTAATGCCGTTAAATTAACAACGGTTAACACAATGAAAACAATTAAGTGCCCGTGGTCAAGCGCGTCGCAGAGACAAGTGAAGGAAGCACGGCCGCGGGCTCGCCTGCCGGGGCTCCCCCCACCCCGGCCTCCGCAGCACTCCCTTCGGTCGCCATCGCGGTTGCTCGATGAGGTGCGCCGACATACTCCCCGGGTTGAAGGATGCTCGTTCTTCAAGAGTCTTCGATAGGGAGCGGGCAGATGCAGTTGAAGGCACGACGAATGGTGTCCTTGTCTTCAGTTCAGCCACCCGCGTGACTCCGTCGACGCCGGGATAGGTCTTAGTGACCCGACCCAGGGACCAGAGCAGCGGTGGCGTCGTCTTGTCCTTGATCAGGACCAAGGACCCTGGTTTCACTTCGCCTCTGGAATGAAACCACTTTGATTTGGCCTGCAGCAGAGAAGTGTACTCATTATGGAAGCGTCCCCAGAAGTGTTGTCTGATGTACTGGATCCTCTTTCAGCGATCCAGGCTCGTGATGTTGGCATCTGTCACCTGAGAGCATGGTACAGATAAGAGTGGTCGTCCAATTAGGAAATGAGATAGTGTGAGTGCTGAATAATCGTTAGGGTCAGAAGAGAGAGGTGTAAGAGGGCGTGAATTCAACACTGCCTCTATGTGAGTGAGACAAGTCGACAGTTCCTCAAAAGTGAAGTGTGTAAGACTAAGCAATCTTTTCAGATGGTGCTTACAAGATTTAACAGTAGCTTCAGCAAGTGAATTAAAATGAGGACTGTATGCAGGTGTGAGATTTGGTTTATAAAAGATTAATTTAATTTATAATTATTATTGAAATCTCATGAATAAGTAAAGAAATAAACATAAAGTAAATAAATAATAAAAATATTAGACATTTTCTATTATTTTAATCATGTTCAATAGCAATATACAAAGAACAATTACATAAAAAGAGAGAATTCACTTAACTTAGCACAACGCCAACCCGCCAAAAAGTGTCATCCTTTATTTTACAACATTATTCGGAACAGTCATACTTTCCCGCCAAAATTGACCAAACAGAGACAAGCAAACTTTCTAAACAAATAACTAAATTCACAATTGAAATCAACAAATTTAAACAAAACAAATCTTATTTAAAACTTATAGCGATAATTTTAATATTTATTTTAATCATCAAACATGTAAGCTTTTAGATATCAAATTTAATAAACATTTAACAATAACAATGGTAACCTCGTTTTCATGTGCGTTTTCAGAGACAGTTAACATTAATTTAAAGTTTGTTTACAGAGATAGTTAAATATAAAAAATATACAATAATCTGTCACGGCCATTCTGACCTGTACTTCGCTCTCGAAGTACTATGTATACAAACCATTAATTAATAATACATAAAACTTAAAAACTAATACATTTTAGCATTGTCACCGCCTCACTTTTCACATTAAGTAGACGAATAACAACGGTCAATTCGCTTACTG
Organism: Spodoptera exigua; assembly: GCA_902829305.4. Taxonomy (NCBI): domain Eukaryota; kingdom Metazoa; phylum Arthropoda; class Insecta; order Lepidoptera; family Noctuidae; genus Spodoptera; species Spodoptera exigua. The sequence goes on along the minus strand of CADEPN050000001.1, from coordinate 517,886 downwards.
ACCTGTACTTCGCTCTCGAAATACCTCATATATATTATACTACGTATACTAACTATTACAAACTGTTAATTTATAATGCATAAAACTTAAAACTAATACAGTTTAGCATTGTCACCGCCTCACTTTTCACATTAAGTAGACGAATAACAACGGTCAATTCGCTCACTGACCTGTACTTCGCTTAAAAACTAATACATTTTAGCATTGTCACCGCCTCACTTTTCACATTAAGTAGACGAATAACAACGGTCAATTCGCTTCTCTTGTTTTTTTTTCACAATTATTTATCTAGCCCCACACCTGCTGCACATGAGACAGACTAGATAAGCAAATTAACTTCAGCAGTTCTTCATTCCAAACACTTACAGTATTTAATATACAGTATTTTGTCTTACTATATTGTTATGTAATAATTACAATAAAAATTAAACAACACGTTTAAGGCAAAATCAAAAGCCACTGATTAAAATAACAACATTAATTGCATATAATACAACGTATATTAATCAGACTCATTATCATTTGGTTTAGAAACTGGTGGAGCCTCTGTAATACTTGGAGGCAACTGAGTGACTTTATTTTTTAAACATTGTGAATGAAAATGTCCGGTTTCATTACATACAGGGTGTAAGGGACAGCCCTCCACAAATTAACAGGGTGCATTCAGCTCCTTATTCTGAATCATATTCCAGTGAAAATTCTTTCAGGAAAATTTTCAATTTTTTTTTCGTTTTGTCAGTTCCTACACCTCTATTTCAATGTTTAATTACATTCTATGTATGAAGAATAACATTAATGTAAATAACACAGCTAAAACAAAAAAATACGCAATGGTTGTGTGAATTCTCTAAAGAACTACGCATGAAATCAGCTGTTCAATTTCTACCTAGCGCGAGTCGTTTGAACTCACCGCACCGCGGTCACGGCGCAGCGGCTCGGCGCCCCACCGCGCCGATCGCCGCGCCGTAGGCCGTAGGTATACCTACGATCCCGTCCAACGTACAGAATAGCTGCGTCCCTTTCTGTTGATTGAACCAGTGTTGCCAACTTTTAACTTTTGTTACCTCTTCTACCTTTCTCTCTTTCTACCTTTGTAAACGAAAATGTTAGAACTATCGAAATTTATCTAAAACTTGTGAACTCCTTTGCATTCATAATCACATTGATGACATAAATTGAATAAAAAATAAATAAAGATTAGTCTAGTTTTAATTTTAAAGCATTTACAAATACTACCTAATTTATTAATTGATTGTTCTTTTTAAGCGATTACTGGCTAGTTTTTAAACTATTTATAGATTTACATGGCTTCACAATAGCCATGAATTGATAGTCGAGCCAGAAATTAAACACAATCTCCCTGGAATGGAAGCACAGCTTTCTATCACACTGCACTTTAATTATTCTAAATTAACTAAACAATGAAATTAGAATTAAATTGATTTAATCAATTCATTTCTCTACAAAAAATAACAGAATGATAAATTACGACCATGCATAATTTTTTATTTTTTACCCCGAAATTTTGTACCTAATTTTCGTGTAATTGGCAACAACAGATTTATGTTTGTGTGTGTCTCATCACATGCAGTCGCCATTGTGCCTTGCTGCGATGTTATTGTTTATGTACCGCGAGCGTGTGTCGGCACGGATCGCTCGCGCATTCGGCTTAAAAGTTTTGTTATAAGTAGTGTTGTTAAGTTTTATTAGTTATGTAGTGTGTGAAGTGTAGTGAAGATTTGTTGTAGAAACTGTGCGAAATTACTACCTAGGTACGTTACGTACGTTTAGCGCGCGTGATTATGGGGAGATAATAATGTGTTGTAGTAGTGTAGGTATCCTCACCGTCGGCATCCATCAGACTCCAGGATAATTACTGGTGACTATCAACGCTTGCTAGAAAACCAGCCCATTGTTCCCAGACAAAAAGGCGCCGGAAGACCAATACCTACGTGGATTTTGGAATTGGTTCGCTAACGTAACGAGACGCTACCACTTACCAGTGCTTTCCTATTTAAACGTAGTTTAGGTAGGTTTGGACCGCAACCGTGGCCAGCACGATCCCCAGACCTAACCCATTTGGACCCGTTTTTGTGGGGTTACGTAAAAAAAAAAGTGTTTGTGAGTGCGTGTGCAAGTGAGTACGAAATGCGAGACCGCATCACAAATGCTTTCCAGAGCCGGAAACCGGAGCGATTCTAAGGTACCTACGCATTTTTCTTTTTTTATCATTTATCAGTTACCATGTTATGATTGTTAGATTTTCTTTTGTTAGTAATGCGGCTATCTTTTAAATAATAATTTATTGTTATTAAACGTGGCGCGAGCGCGATTATTAAATTGTCTTTTGTAAGTAATGCGGCTATCTTGTAAATAATAATTTATTGTTATTAAAACGTGGCGCGAGCGCGACCGTTTGTCCGAAAGGTAAGGTCGCGGCGCTGCCCATAGTGTAAAGTAATAATACTAAAAGCGCTGCCGTTCGCTGCGTGCGTTTGCGGTGGTAGCGATACATTGCGTGTAAGGTAATGAAACAAATCGGTTTAATTGGATTCCCATAACGTTCCTGAAATAATTTCATGTACCGGTCAACTTAAGACGATATACTGAATCCACCCTATCAGTTTGCGGAAGGCTGTCCCTTACACCCTGTATAATACATATCTTTTCGTTTTCATTTTTATCCTCACTGGGTCCTGATCTACTATCTCTACAGTTACTTTCTAGAGACCGTTTATTTTTTTAATAAGATGACAAAAGAGAAATTAACCGTGAAGTAGAAGCAACGTTACCGTTCAGTGAAGCCATCCTAACATTGACGTCACTAACACCACCACAAACCAATTCAATTAATTGTTCTTCCGTAAAAGCTACTGTAGTGTTACGAAGTAACCTGAGTTTTTCTCGAGCATATTCACCATAAGAATCAGCCGTATCAGAGGTAAACAATACCTATTGCTTTTTGTAATCTGCTAGACAAATTTTTCTTCTCGGGGTAGGCGTCAATAATATCAGCACGAAACTTTTCCCAAGATCTACCTTCTAAGGGATCCCAGGACTTAAACCAAGTCAAAACAGACCCTTTAAGGGCCTTACCTGCCTTAGCCGCTGTTTTGATCCTACTCCAGTTAAGATCCTTGGCGAGCGTTTCAATGTTGTTGCAGCACCGTTGTCGCTTTTTTTTCGGATCGAAGACTGGGAGCGCCACATCATCATCAATTTGGGTGGTCTTGGAGATTGCATCGCGTAACGTCTTGAGCAAGGCACCGATTGTCTCAGTATCCATTCTGAAACATGGCCATAATATGATTAATATGTTAAAAATATACATAATTGAGGCAGGGCATCTCACTTCTGATGTGAGATTTGGTTTATAAAAGATTAATTTAATTTATAATTATTATTGAAATCTCATGAATAAGTAAAGAAATAAACATAAAGTAAATAAATAATAAAAATATTAGACATTTTCTATTATTTTAATCATGTTCAATAGCAATATACAAAGAACAATTACATAAAAAGAGAGAATTCACTTAACTTAGCACAACGCCAACCCGCCAAAAAGTGTCATCCTTTATTTTATAACATTATTCGGAACAGTCATACTTTCCCGCCAAAATTTACCAAACAGAGACAAGCAAACTTTCTAAACAAATAACTAAATTCACAATTGAAATCAACAAATTTTAACAAAACAAATCTTATTTAAAACTTATAGCGATAATTTTAATATTTATTTTAATCATCAAACATGTAACCTTTTAGATATCAAATCTAATAAACATTAAACAATAACAATGGTTACCTCGTTTTCATGTGCGTTTTCAGAGACAGTTAACATTAATTTAAAGTTTGTTTACAGAGATAGTTAAATATAAAAAATATACAATAATCTGTCACAGGCGTAAAGATAAAGTCGATTCCTTCCTGCGCCATTTTCGATGCAACATTTGATGTGTTAAGAAATTTGGTCATTTCATTAGACGCGCCTACGAAGTTAGTCCCGTTATCGGACGTGATGCTTCGGGGCTTGCCTCGATGCGCCACGAAACGATTTAGTGCGGCCCTGTAAGCGTCCGTGGTGAGGTCTGTGACGAGCTCCAAATGTACTGCTTTTACTGCCGAACAAACAAAGATGCACATGTAGGCCTTTGTTAGTTTGCAACCACGTACTTTGCGGTCGGCTATCAATACAGGCCCGGCATAGTCAACATAAGAATTTAAGAAAGGAAACTCAAAATTAGTTCTAGATGATGGTAGTTGACCCATAACAGGCTGCACATTTTGAGCCTTATGCCTGTAACATTTAAGACATTTACTTACAATAAATCTAGACAAGCTTCTACCACCCAGCGGCCAATAAGATTGTCGAATGTGCGACAGTAACAGCTGTGGACCAGCATGAGCAAGCTTTAAATGTTGCATTTGAAAAATAAGTTTGGTAAGGATGTGCTTACTCCATAAAAGAATGGGGTGCCTCACGTTGAAGTCATAGGGGGAGTTATCAAGCCTCCCGCCTACGCGAATAAGTCCGTGATTATCAATGAAAGGCGTCAAAGGAAGTAATCTACTTTTGCGTGGCAATTTTTGTTTAGTTTTTAAAAGTTGATAGTCTTCAGGGAACATTTGTTGCTGTGAAAATTTAATAATTGCAATTAATGAATTTTCTAGTTCTAACAATGAAAGATTGCCACACAACTTAATTAACTAAAAATCGGAAGAGAGAGACACAGAGGAAGGAACTCATGAGGAAGAACCCCTCTGTGGTTCGAAACTAGTAGAGCTTTTCTCAATATATACACGTGAGTAACCCGCGATTTTTAGTTAATTTAGTATGTCTCACGATAGTTATTATAAAAGCCACACAACAGTAGTATGTTATTGGGCATTCTATTCCACTATCGGCAAGTCGCTCGGCGGGTGCGCCTCGCTACCGATAGTGGAATAGAATGCCCAATAACCAATAAGCGACTCGACTCTTTACTCGACCGATAAATTCGAACAGAACAGTTCATTGTGTTGCGTACTTGATTAGGAACGAGTAACTTGTTATCTACTCTACTATCCATTTGCTTACCGACTCGACCAATCACTCGATCGAGTTTGCATTCGCTGTTAACACCTAATGTCAAAAGGCGATGGCGATTGATGATGGTGTGTGCATGTGTGTGAGTGTGTAATTAAAAAAATATATAAAATTAACTTGTAACCAAAGCGTTAAAGGTTTGTTACTGTAAATAAGAAACGACTATAAATTAGCTACTTCGTTTAATTAACATAAAACATTGGCTTATCTGGAAACAAAATATCAGTCGCCTGCACGAGCTCTTGTAATTTTCGCCACTGTAGAGAGTCGACATCAGTCTGGAACTTCATTCGGATGAGTGCTTTCTTCCACAGCTCAGCCGGTAAGGCGAGCATCTTCAGCCTTGTATACCTTACAGTCGATGTAGAACTCTCCGTCGGTGGTCGTTGCGCGACGCTCGCAGCCGCTGGCTACACGGTTTACAATGAATGAAGTTAGATGATCCAGTGAATGTTCTTTGTTTGGGATGTTGCGGTTTTTACTAATGCCGAATATGTCGCTGTCAGTATTGGTTTTCTTACTGAAACAAAAAAAAATGTTATTAGTTAACGTTTAGTACGAGAAGTACAAGGGGAAAAATATTATCAACTTGGTTAAAAATATAATTTAATATTTTATGAAAGACAGCTCACATATTTCCTTAGAAAATGCTCCTCTCTTATGTATAACTAAAAGATTATATGTAATTCAAATGGTAGATACGTGTCCATATAATTTACTTTTATAATTTAAGCAAAGGTGGATGGTTTATGAAAAATATGATTTACCTTGCTCGAGCTGATGTTGTATGTGACTGTATCTTGCGTTTCCCATTGCTTTCTGCAGACGGTTTGCGGCAGAATTTTGTTGAGTATTCAAACTCTGAGCCTGACCTGAAATAAAGATAAGAAGGCGAAATTTAGTCATACAATTATTACTATTTAAGTATGTCAATGGAGTAATATCCATTGCAGAGCAAGTGTTTGGACAAATACTGGTTCTCTCATATTCCAATGAGATAGCGCTGCTTGAGAATTTACCTCTTGTGGCAGATCGGTTGAAACAAACATATAAATAACAAGCGGATCACAAGTACGAACAGAATATTTTGATATAATAGAATAATAATTATTGATGCACTTACATTTTTCAATCAGAAGTTCCGCCTGGTTTGGTGATGACAGCAACTATATTGTCACCGATATTGTAAGGAACTCGGAGTATTTGTATACTGTTGATATCAGAACACTTCGTTGCACTTTGAAGACTGCGAATACTATGTACCGAATACTTGTAGCTTATAAGTTAAAATTTTATTATAAGTAAAGCATGTTAAAATCCATTAAAGTCAATTTGGTATTGCAGTATTAAAGTTACTTTTTCTATAGTCGTATTATACACATTTGTAAAATGAAGACATATCATTTTTCGCTGTAACGACGATGCCGATGCAGCGAAATGACCTAGGGCATGCCTAGGGCTGACCAAACGAGAGCGTGCACGGATTTATCATACACTACATTGTTTTTATTATTAAAAAGTTAGTAAATATTTCTTAGGTACTAATTTTGTATTTAACTTTTAGTTACACCGTTGTACACGAACTCTCTGTACACCTGTTTTAAAATGTATTTATGTGCAATAAAGAGTAAACTAAACGAAGTCCAGCTTAGAAAATATGAACTTATTGTGTAGATTTCCTTAAAACATAAATACATAAATTCCTTTAACTACGTCAACAACCACCATAAAACCATGCGAATAATTATTTCTCGATATACTATGATAGATATTAATGGTATTTAGTATAAAATTTGTATATTGCTAATATATAGATTGCTACCGAGTTATTGCCAACCCTGACTAAAACAGCTGATTATTGCGATTGTGAAATAAGTAATAAGGTTTCGCACACGTGTAACTATTGGGTAATAACAAATTTTATGATGAAATATTTTATGATTTGTAGACCAAAAATAATAATAATAATAAAATATAGCCTTAAATATTATTTATTACCTTAAAGGCCTCTCTCGTAGTGAGCACCTTTCTAAATTGTCTGTAATTTTTAAAAAAATATTTGATTGATCACACACCAGAAAGTATATACGAAAACTTTCATCTTTTGAAAAAAAAAATTACGGGACCTGAATACATAATCTACATATTTGGATTACACACATACTTATGTATGAATCATTATATATTGTGCAGGTAATTATCAACTATTAGAACATAATAATAATTTTCTCAATTTCAACTTAGAATTTACAATTATATACTTACTTATTTTTTATTAGTACCTAATAAATTAAACATTTTTTTTATTTCAGATACCAAACAAATAACTTGTCTTTGCAAAAGTATTTGATTACCTGAAGTTTATCAACATATTATTATTTGGACCACGCAGATACATATTCTAATGTATGAAACATTTAATTTTTCGCAGGTAATTATTAGATATATTATTTTTCTCGGAACGTACCGTAACCTACCTACTAATCATATAATGTACCTAATGCATATTTTTTTTTATTTCAGATACATTCCGCTTAAATATTATTACCGATTTACCTGTGAATAAAATTACTTAAAGACCCTGGAATGAATGTAAAATAGTCCTGATCAAGTTGTACTAATTTATAAAATATTTTGTAACAATACACCTATTACCGACCGTGAATATTAATTACTTGTAAGTATTACGTAATCTAATTGTATTGAAGTAATTATTTAGTAATCTTTGATTTAAACAATAACATAATGCCTCACTGTTCTGAATGCAAAGTATTTGTAGATAATCGTCGTTGGTCCAGTCATTTACGTAGCAATGTACATAAAAACAATAGTTCTACCCCTATTTATGATAATGTTGCAATTATTAATTCTTCTTTTAAAGAACGAATTATAAGTTATAAAATCAAAGCGATAGGTGAACAAATACATAGTTTTCCAGAGATGTTTCTCAATATTATAAGTACACAAGTCAAGCATCTAATATATAAATCAATACAGAAACACACCTCTGTCAAAATAAACTTCGAACTGTTTGCTTCGTTTCTTTTGTATAAAAATGACCAACAAGAAATAAAATCATTCCGTTCAAACAATTTTATTACACACTATAATTACGATTTTGATTCTATATATAAATTAACTGTTAACTTACTATTAAAAAAAATTGAAGAATTCGAGGAAAGAGATAGTGGTTGGACCTTTTTAGGCAATTTGCACTTAGAATTAAATATTTATAAATATCAACCACTAGGCGGATCTAAATTTTTTACTTTGCCAAAATTCATAAAAAGTAAAAGAGCTTGTTTGAATATTCGGAACAATGATGGGTATTGCTTTTTGTGGTGTGTTGTGGCGGCGCTGTACCCCACAAACAAACACCCTGATAGAATTTCGTCTTATCCCCACTTTCAGGATTTTTTTAATGTTAATAATTTAACATTTCCAATTACATTCTCGGACATCTTTGAGAAAAATAATCCTTCTGTCAATATATTTGTGTATGGTTTAAAAAATGAGAAGACAATTATCGGGCCGTTGTATACAACGATGAATAATAGGGTCCGTAGGTTACGCCCCCAGTGTGTTTTGCCCCCGTGGTGGAAGCCCCCGATTTCGTTTTAGTACTATAATATTTATTAGTTAAATATTTTTATCAAAAGTACAGTCAGATAGCAAAGTGTAACCTATTATAAAAAATGTCTAAGTCATGGTTCATTATTAAAATCAAAATCATAGTTTATTATTATAAATCTTTATTAACAATGTCGGTGTAACAAACGTTTGCTTATCTAATAATAGGTACTAATGGGTAATAATAGGTAATACGTAGGTACTTAATATGTAATAAAAATTAAATTAAATGTCTAATAAATAATAATGGGTATCTACGTAAATACAACTTTGATAACAAATAAAACCAAACATTAAAATAAAGCAACAATAACATGCAAAATCACAGATACGAAATTAAAAATCACAGTTTAAAATTAGGATTATTTTAAGTACTTATATACTATTTACGTACTAAGTATATAGGTAGGCATCTACTTAAATATTTAGAAGATTGGTAACAGAATGTTCAAACACTAAAATATAATAAAAACAATTAACATTTAAAATCACAGATAACAAAAGTAACAAAAGAAGAAAAACATAGTAAAAATATTAGGATGATTTGAACTTTGTAATTAAATTATGTAATTTAAGTCATTTATATGCAGTGACTATGGAGGTTACAACATTGATATAGATATAAAATTAAAATGTAGTAATTATGTAACAATAAACATGCAAAATCATTATTTTTAAGCTAAGTAAGTAGGTGATTATTTTTGCTTGACTTGCACATACGGACGGATTTGTAGGGATTTGTTCCAAAAACTCCATAATTGTAATTTGTTTCTTTTCATATTTGTCTGTCAGCTTAGCAATGAGTCTGTCATTGATTATTGAAGATTTTTTCCTTTTACATATAGGACTGTCATTTCTTCGTAATCTGAAAGTATAAGATAAAGATTATTTACTAAGAGTAAAAAAAAATGAATTACTGATATATTAAGCGTTATGTAAGTAATCAGCATTTTACCTCACTTGACCTGTGCTATACGTAGAAATATCAGTTGTTATAATTTCCAAAAACGATAATAATGATGGTTTTCGGCCCAGATAGCACTGAAGCCGTTGATTCCAGGCCTCCACTAAATTTGTGGTTCTATGTCGTTCTTTATAGCAACACCACTTTGAGATTATCCCCGGAGGCTCAAGCCATTGTTCAACGAAATAATCGTTGAATTGGGTGACTTTTTCATCGGGAATACCGAAAACAAAAATTATGATATATATGACATGTCGTATATACCTAAGCATTATTTTTATTTTTGCGTACTTATAAAAACAATCTATGAGCTGTTAAAACTTTAAAATAAAATGAAAATTAAAATTACCTGTTTTCCATTACGGAAAGCCAACCATCTTCTATATCTTCTTTAGGAAGAAATGCTAGACAGGTGCACAGTTTCACATACAATGTTGTTTCTTCGTGTGCCAATAAACCTAAAGACTTCGCTTTTCTGTAAATGGCTCTTTGGAAGTGAACATTACAGCCATGTATTGTGACCGCTGGCAATACCTCTTTTATTGCCAGCATTGTAGCTAATTCAAAATCTACAGTGAATTTCATGGGGCTGAAGTCCGGCACAGCTTCTTTAATTTTTTTAAACATGACTTCATATGTACTTTTTTCTTTATTAACTAGTAGCACATAAAATATAGGCACAATATTGGTTGCTTGTGCATCACTTCCCATATCTCCATGAATGGTAAATATTTGGTAAAATGGACCTGGACAACAATCAAATGTACCATCCCCGAAGTAGTGTTGTATATTTTTGATGTGTTTTAAAGCCTGTGCTGATACGAATACTATAATTCTGTTGTCGTTCTCACAGTAATCAACTAATAGATATTTTTGAAAAATCTCAGGTATAATGACTTCAGCTGGATTACGAAACTGTGTCTTTTCTACATTTAAGGCTTTCTTTCGAGAGTTGTATAACTGTTGCTTGATATTATTGAATTTGGGTATGTATTCATCGAAGGCTGTGTCTGTGTTTTTTAACTCGGCAAATTTTGTTTCAAATTTTTGTTGTATAGAGCTCGAGAAACTCGTTTTCACTTCCTTTTTTAATTTATCCATAACAACTCTAACTTCATTTTTCATTAAGTTAGGTTGACACTCAGCATTATGACACTTTTGGATTTGTACATTGTCACTTTCCTCACTTAATTTTATAGAACCACTACACTTGCCATGTCTTTTATTTACGCATGTCCACACACTCGATTTATTATTTTTCCTATGAAGATTATAAGCAAATCCGACATGTAGTAACGTTCTTCCACCTAGTTTATTTGAAATTATTTTGTAATTGGTTTGTGCTAAACCCCGTGAAGGACCTGGACTTGCCATTTTGAGTTAACATGACCGACTAAACTTTCTTATCAGTAACATATTGCAACTATGTGGGAAAGGGATAGAAATAGTGCCCATCGCTATGTTTGCTATTTTCACTGTCCGTCACCCTGGACTCTATTGTTTGGGTCCGTAGGTTACGCCCCCAGTGTGTTTTGCCCCCGTGGTGGAAGCCCCCGATTTCGTTTTAGTACTATAATATTTATTAGTTAAATATTTTTATCAAAAGTACAGTCAGATAGCAAAGTGTAACCTATTATAAAAAATGTCTAAGTCATGGTTCATTATTAAAATCAAAATCATAGTTTATTATTATAAATCTTTATTAACAATGTCGGTGTAACAAACGTTTGCTTATCTAATAATAGGTACTAATGGGTAATAATAGGTAATACGTAGGTACTTAATATGTAATAAAAATTAAATTAAATGTCTAATAAATAATAATGGGTATCTACGTAAATACAACTTTGATAACAAATAAAACCAAACATTAAAATAAAGCAACAATAACATGCAAAATCACAGATACGAAATTAAAAATCACAGTTTAAAATTAGGATTATTTTAAGTACTTATATACTATTTACGTACTAAGTATATAGGTAGGCATCTACTTAAATATTTAGAAGATCGGTAACAGAATGTTCAAACACTAAAATATAATAAAAACAATTAACATTTAAAATCACAGATAACAAAAGTAACAAAAGAAGAAAAACATAGTAAAAATATTAGGATGATTTGAACTTTGTAATTAAATTATGTAATTTAAGTCATTTATATGCAGTGACTATGGAGGTTACAACATTGATATAGATATAAAATTAAAATGTAGTAATTATGTAACAATAAACATGCAAAATCATTATTTTTAAGCTAAGTAAGTAGGTGATTATTTTTGCTTGACTTGCACATACGGACGGATTTGTAGGGATTTGTTCCAAAAACTCCATAATTGTAATTTGTTTCTTTTCATATTTGTCTGTCAGCTTAGCAATGAGTCTGTCATTGATTATTGAAGATTTTTTCCTTTTACATATAGGACTGTCATTTCTTCGTAATCTGAAAGTATAAGATAAAGATTATTTACTAAGAGTAAAAAAAAAATGAATTACTGATATATTAAGCGTTATGTAAGTAATCAGCATTTTACCTCACTTGACCTGTGCTATACGTAGAAATATCAGTTGTTATAATTTCCAAAAACGATAATAATGATGGTTTTCGGCCCAGATAGCACTGAAGCCGTTGATTCCAGGCCTCCACTAAATTTGTGGTTCTATGTCGTTCTTTATAGCAACACCACTTTGAGATTATCCCCGGAGGCTCAAGCCATTGTTCAACGAAATAATCGTTGAATTGGGTGACTTTTTCATCGGGAATACCGAAAACAAAAATTATGATATATATGACATGTCGTATATACCTAAGCATTATTTTTATTTTTGCGTACTTATAAAAACAATCTATGAGCTGTTAAAACTTTAAAATAAAATGAAAATTAAAATTACCTGTTTTCCATTACGGAAAGCCAACCATCTTCTATATCTTCTTTAGGAAGAAATGCTAGACAGGTGCACAGTTTCACATACAATGTTGTTTCTTCGTGTGCCAATAAACCTAAAGACTTCGCTTTTCTGTAAATGGCTCTTTGGAAGTGAACATTACAGCCATGTATTGTGACCGCTGGCAATACCTCTTTTATTGCCAGCATTGTAGCTAATTCAAAATCTACAGTGAATTTCATGGGGCTGAAGTCCGGCACAGCTTCTTTAATTTTTTTAAACATGACTTCATATGTACTTTTTTCTTTATTAACTAGTAGCACATAAAATATAGGCACAATATTGGTTGCTTGTGCATCACTTCCCATATCTCCATGAATGGTAAATATTTGGTAAAATGGACCTGGACAACAATCAAATGTACCATCCCCGAAGTAGTGTTGTATATTTTTGATGTGTTTTAAAGCCTGTGCTGATACGAATACTATAATTCTGTTGTCGTTCTCACAGTAATCAACTAATAGATATTTTTGAAAAATCTCAGGTATAATGACTTCAGCTGGATTACGAAACTGTGTCTTTTCTACATTTAAGGCTTTCTTTCGAGAGTTGTATAACTGTTGCTTGATATTATTGAATTTGGGTATGTATTCATCGAAGGCTGTGTCTGTGTTTTTTAACTCGGCAAATTTTGTTTCAAATTTTTGTTGTATAGAGCTCGAGAAACTCGTTTTCACTTCCTTTTTTAATTTATCCATAACAACTCTAACTTCATTTTTCATTAAGTTAGGTTGACACTCAGCATTATGACACTTTTGGATTTGTACATTGTCACTTTCCTCACTTAATTTTATAGAACCACTACACTTGCCATGTCTTTTATTTACGCATGTCCACACACTCGATTTATTATTTTTCCTATGAAGATTATAAGCAAATCCGACATGTAGTAACGTTCTTCCACCTAGTTTATTTGAAATTATTTTGTAATTGGTTTGTGCTAAACCCCGTGAAGGACCTGGACTTGCCATTTTGAGTTAACATGACCGACTAAACTTTCTTATCAGTAACATATTGCAACTATGTGGGAAAGGGATAGAAATAGTGCCCATCGCTATGTTTGCTATTTTCACTGTCCGTCACCCTGGACTCTATTGTTTTCAACCCTATCTTTCCCTTTCTTTGACTACCTAACTCTTTCTTTTAGAATTCGATCTGGCTATTGTGTAAAACCAGTTTGGCCGGGCACGGGCGCCTCGTTTAGACAAAGTACAAAGTAATGCATCTAAAGTAAATAATTGTAATATAGTAATAAAGTGAATATCCTTGTAGCATGTTTATAGTATCCAATATTGTGTTAGTTAGAATACTTATTTAGTAAGTTTGTCTACGTATTTGGTTCCGAAACACTTTTTTCATCGTCTGTATCTAGTAAAAAATATTTTTATTTCGGCGAAATCAACTATAATAACTTAATTTAAAATCGGGGGCTTCCACCACGGGGGCAAAACACACCGGGGGCGTAACCCACGGACCCGAATAATAAGTGTAATAAGAGTATTCATCTACTGTTTATTAAGAAAACAATAATAATTCTCATTACTGTCTTATCAAGGATTTATCTCGTTTAGATAGAAATCAGATGACCAAACATCATGGTAAATTATATTTTTGTGAAACCTGTTTATTATTTTTCCCGCCCCTAAAGCAAATTGAATCCCACTTGTGTGGAGGAATTGTCACGGTATTACCGGAACAAGGGTCGTTTTTGAAATTTAAAAATTATAATAGAAAGCAAAGTATTCCGTTTGTCATATATGCCGACTTCGAAACGTTACTTGAACCCATTTCTGGTAATGAATCCAACACCGCTAATACGACATACTCAAAACGCCACGTGCCAGCGGCGTTCGCATATAATGTCGTCTCATGAAATAACAATAATACCGTTGAGGGCTATAGAAGTTATCGCGGCAAAGATTGTGTTTCAAAGTTTATACATTTTCTTACTGAGGATGTGAAACAAATACATAAAATAATATCCCAAAACGAGCCTATGATATTCACTGATGAGAATTCTATTGAATTCAAACGTGCCGTAAAGTGTCATATTGGTGATAATCTACTCTTGTCCGATAAAGTAAGAGACCATTGTCATATTACAGGCCGTTATCGAGGTGCAGCACATCGGCATTGTAATTTGTTACATAAAGTACCAAAATTTGTTCCGATATTTTTTCACAATTTATCCGGGTACGATTGTCATCTATTCATAAAACAGTTAGGGGAAATTCCCGGCCCAATCAAAATTATCCCTAAGACTAAAGAAAAATACGTAGCATTTACTAAATTTATTCCCGTTGCTGATAACGCGTATATTTGTATAAGATTTTTAGATTTGACGTGTAAAAGTGCCGTTTTATGGCCTATTTGCAAAAAATAAATTCATTGTTTCATTGTTTCAGATTCATTTAACTTTTTAGGAACGAGTCTAGACAAGCTCGCTAAAACGTTGCAGGTGGAAGATTTTGTTAACCTTCGATTTCATTTTCCTAAAGATAGTCAGTTTAATTTATTAATAAGAAAAGGAATATATCCATATGACTATACAGGGTGTAAGGGACAGCCTTCCGCAAACTGATAGAGTGGATTCAGTATATCGTCTTAAGTTGACCGGTACATGAAATTATTTCAGGAACGTTATGGGAATCCAATTAAACCGATTTGTTTCATTACCTTACACGCAATGTGTCGCTACCACCGCAAATGCACGCAGCGAACGGCAGCGCTTTTAGTATTATTACTTTACATTATGGGCAGCGCCGCGACCTTACCTTTCGGACAAACGGTCGCGCTCGCGCCACGTTTTAATAACAATAAATTATTATTTAAAAGATAGCCGCATTACTTACAAAAGACAATGTAATAATCGCGCTCGCGCAACGTTTTAATAACAATAAATTATTATTTAAAAGATAGCCGCATTACTTACAAAAGACAATGTAATAATCGTGCTCGCGCCACGTTTTAATAACAATAAATTATTATTTAAAAGATAGCCGCATTACTTACAAAAGAAAATCTAACAATCATAACATGGTAACTGATAAATGATAAAAAAAGAAAAATGCGTACCTTAGAATCGCTCCGGTTTCCGGCTCTGGAAAGCATTTGTGATGCGGTCTCGCATTTCGTACTCACTTGCACACACTCACAAACACTTTTTCTTTTACGTAACCCCACAAAAAGGGGTCCAAATGGGTTAGGTCTGGCGATCGTGCTGGTTGCAGTCCAAACCTACCTAAACTACGTTTAAATAGGAAAGCACTGGTAAGTGGTAGCGTCTCGTTACGTTAGCGAACCAATTCCAAAATCCACGTAGGTATTGGTCTTCCGGCGCCTTTTTGTCTGGGAACAATGGGCTGGTTTTCTAGCAAGCGTTGATAGGCACCAGTAATTATCCTGGAGTCTGATGGATGCCGACGGTCAGGATACCTACACTACTACACATTATCATCTCCCCATAATCACGCGCGCTAAACGTACCTAGGTAGTAATTTCGCACAATTTCTACAACAAAACTTCACTATACTTCCTATAACTAATAAAACTTAACAACACTACTTACAACAAAACTTTTAAGCCGAATGCGCAAGCGATCCGTACCGACACACGCTCGCGGTACACAAACAGTACCTACATCGCAGCAAGGCACAATGGCGACTGCATGTGATGAGACACACACAAACATAAATCTGTTGTTGCCAATTACACGAAAATTACAAAATTTCGGGGAAAAAAATAAAAAATTATGCATGGTCGTAAATTATCATTCTGTTATTTTTTGTAAAGAAATGAATTGATTAAATCAATTTAATTCCAATTTCATTGTTTAGTAAATTTAGAATAATAAAAGTGCAGTGTGATAGAAAGCTGTACTTCCATTCCAGGGAGATTGTGTTTAATTTCTGGCTCGACTATCAATTCATGGCTATTGTGAAGTCATGTTAAAATCTGTAAGTAGTTTAAAAACTAGCCAGTAATCGCTTGAAAAGAACAATCAATTAATAAATTAGGTAGTATTTGTAAATGCTTTAAAATTAAAACTAGACTAATCTTTATTTATTTTTTATTCAATTTATGTGCGCGACAAGATTTTCATTAATTGATTAATGAAAATCTCATCAATGTAATTATGAATGCAAAGGAGTTCTCAAGTTTTAGATAAATTTCGATAATTCTAACATTTTCGTTTACTACCTGAGGTAACAAAAGTTAAAAGTTGGCAACACTGGTTCAATCGGGGAAACGCGGAGGCCAGGCGACAGAAAGGGACGCAGCTATTCTGTACGTTGGACGGGATCGTAGGTACCTACGGCGCGGCGATTGGCGCGGTGGGCGCCGTGACCGCGGCGCGGTGAGTTCAAACGACTCTAGCTAGGTGGAAATTGAACAGCTGATTTCATGCGTAGTTCTTTAGAGAATTCACACAACCATTGCATATTTTTTTGTTTTAGCTGAATTATTTACATTAATGTTATTCTTCATACAGAGAATATTATTATACATTGAAATAGAGGTGTAGGAACTGGAAAAACGAAAAAAAAATTGAAAATTTTCCTGAAAGAATTTTCACTGGAATATGATTCAGAATAAGGAGCTGATTGCACCCTGTTAATTTGTGGAGGGCTGTCCCTTACACCCTGTATGACCGATTGGGAATGTTATGATCAAAAATCTTTGCTAACTAAAGGTAACTTTTATAACTCTTTGACTAACGAAGACATTACTGATGAGGATTATAATCACGCGCAGTCTGTTTGGAGTGAATTCAAAATAGATAACCTCGGCGAGTATACAGACCTATACTTAAAGACGGATGTGCTTTTGTTGACAGACGTATTTCAAAATTTTCGGAAAACGTGCAAACAACATTACAGTCTTGACCCCGCGTTTTACATTACTGCACCTAGTTTATCTTTTGATGCAATGTTGCTAAAAACGGGCGTTCAGTTAGAACTCGTATCGGACTTAGCTATTATCAGAATGATACGAAGCGGTATACGCGGCGGTTTATGCATGTGTTCCCATCGGCATGCTAGGGCTAATCATAAATACATGCCTGAATATAATCCATCACAACCTCAGAGTTTTATAGTGTATTTAGATTGTAATAATCTTAACGGTTTTAGCATGTGTCAGTATTTACCGTACTCTAGTTTCAGATTTTTAAGTGATAATGAATTAGCTAATTTTAATGTTGCCTCTATAGAGGATAACGCAAAGTGGGGCTTCATATTAGAAGTTGATTTATTGTATCCCGAGCATTTACATAATGACTTACCATTTTGTCCCGAAAAATGTGTACCCCCTGGAGGTAAAACAAAGAAACTTATAGCAAATCTGTATAATAAGTATAACTATGTAATTCATTACGTTCATTTGAAAAAATGCTTGGAACATGGTTTAATATTACGTAAAATTCATAGAGCTATTACTTTTAGACAAAGTCCGTATTTAAAACAGTACATAGAGTTAAATACTTAATTAAGGCAAAAAGCAAAAAGTTCTTTCGAACAAGACTTTTTTTAATTTACTAAATAACAGTGTTTTTGGAAAAACATTAGAAAATACAGAAAATAGAGTAACTGTTCATTTGGTTAATCAATGGTGCGATCAGTCTAATCGAACTAAGAAATTTATATCCGCTGAGAAACTTATAGCCAACCCTTATTTCCACAGTGCATCTGTTTTAACTGAAAATTTAGTTGCAATACAAATGAAACCTGATTAAATTATTTTAGATAAGCCAATATACATCGGCTTCACTGTGTTAGAACTTTCGAAAGCACATATGTATAACTATCACTACAATATTGTAAAGCCTTTTTATAAAGATCGAGTGCAGCTATGTTACACAGATACCGATTCCTTTGTCTATAAAATATACACTAACGATTTTTACCACGATTTGAAATACAATTTCTTGCAATATTTTGTGTCCCTTCGTCCAGCATACTCACCATGGAATCCTGATATTTCATGAATGTCAAAAAACTGTTCTGAAATAGTGCTAAATAGTACCCAAAGGAAAAAAATAGTGCTCTTGTACTTGCGAAGTTATAGCCATAGTTCGATGAGTATGCTGGACGAAGGTTTCGCCCAGCATACTCACCTCCGTCCGGAGAATCTGTATACGCTTCAAACATAATTCATACTTCAAAAAATAGTTCCCAAATAGTGCCAAACGGTGCCCAAAAAGAAAAAACAGTGCTCGAATAACTTCGGAGTTATAGGCTTCGTTCAGTGAGCATGCTGGGCGTAGGTTCTACGCCGAGCATACTCACCTCAGTGCGCGAATATCGAACGAGCTATAGATACAATTTACGTCTCAAAAAATTGTGCTTGAAATAGTGCCCAATATCAGTACAATTTTTGCTTGACTTTTGACTTAGAAAACCATTAAATTTTAATGTAAACTTCTACATACTAACGTAAAATGGGGTACAGTCGTCGACACATGTTTTTGGACAAAAATATTAAACTTTCTAATTGTAGACTTCATGTTATTGGAAATAATTATGGTATTTTCTCCACATGTCAAAAACTTTCGATTAAATGCATTATTATATATTTTATAAATAATAATAAATGAACGAAACTTTAAGCGTAAATGAAGTCTATTACTTCATTGCATTGTGTGTTTGTCTGAATAAAAACAGTCATTTGCAGCCATCGATCACTAATAAAGAACTAGATACACAATCTCATACAAAAGTTCGCTTCAAAACTGTCGCCAACTGTATTTAGGTACTTATACTTGAAATAAACATGCATTAATGTAAATTAAACCTTAAATGCAACTCATAGAGTTGTTTTTACAAAGTGATGTACAAAATCTTAATATTTTTTGCGACCGAAGCTCTTGCCAAACATAAATCATAAGAAATTGAACCATATTCGCATGTTTTTAAGTCGAATTTACAAAGTGTCAAAAATAAGCAATAAAATTTAACGACTTCGGCTCACCGCTAGGACAAAGAATGATTGAAGTCGAAATGTGTCGTAAGAAATATATTTCTTTCGTATTTTATAATTTATTAAAAAAAAGAAAATACGCAAATTAAAACGCATTACTTATAGTATTCTTTTCTATAGGTTTGTTCATTTATTTACCAATGAAACTAATGCATATAGTTATAATTTTTTTTTTATTATTTTCGTCCTCCTTAATCCTTTCTATTCGAAGTGAAATAAAAAAGATGTAAAATAATAAAAAGAATATATATCTAAAGTATGTACTGAAAATGTTGGCGTTATTGTTGTCAATTTTTCATATCGCGGGTTTTGTTGAAAGCTAAAAAAAAAATTTCTTTACTGCAGTTAAAATTAAATGTATTATATCTGCCTATTCCATATTTTAACCCATTCTTGACCGCTGTGCCAATTTGGGTACAGTTAGTTAATGAGGGTAGGTAAAAAAAGTATTGAAGTTAGTCAGTATAACTTTTGCTTAAAGAATAGTCGAAAGTACTCTGAATAAATATAATATTAATCTATTCCACGTAATAGAAGTGTTCTTGCATAAAATTTAATAAAAACTCGTTATCAAAAGACTTGTAGAGGTAAGTACTTGTTTGTTATTTTTATTGTTATACTCAATATACATTTCCATATAAATAGTGATACATCTTTATAAACAATAAATAACAAAGTGTATAAACAGATTTTTGGTTGGCAAAACTATATACATAGGTCATTATCACATATAAAATATTGGTGTGCCAATTTGGGTACAACGGCTACAAGTGTATTACTATTTGCAGATTATCAAGATGAACCACAAAAGACGGTATAGCGCCAGTAACCAATACCGTGGTTTAGAAGAGGCCCTAAATACTGTACTCGAAGATAGTGATGATGGTTTGGAGTACGACTTGGCCATAATTCCACCAGAACCAAGTGTTGTTACCGACGAAGAGGAGGGTTTTGATGATGAAACTATTGCAAATAACTTGCCAGGTGATGTACCAGGAGAAATCGAGGTGTTTGTGCAAAATATTGGCACTCTTTCGGATTCTGAGGACGACAGCGATAATGAGCCATTGGCTGCAAAACGAACTCGGAAAAACAATACACAACGTTCCAATGAATCAAGTGATGCACAAAATCGATCGGCTTTGAATGTTCTGACTTGGCGTAAGTGTACTCCAAATTATTCTAAAATATACGCAGAATCCGACGACCGTTTGTGCAATGAAAATCGCATGAAAGAAGAAGTGAAAGATTTGACACCAGTACAAATATTTCAAAAATTTTTTGATGATGAGTTGTTTACAATGATTGTGGACTTTATTCAGCAGTACGCGAGCCAAAACAATATACACAATTTTTCCGTTACTATTGCTGAGCTAAAGGTATTTTTTGGTATTTTGTTACTATCTGGTTACCACAAACTGCCGCGAGAAAGTATGTATTGGTCACTTGATGAAGATATTGGCGTTGAGGTAGTATCTAAGGCTATGTCTCGGAACAGATTCAGAGAAATAAAAAGGTATATAGGATTGGCATTCATGGCAAAAAATGGTGGTGGGTTTTGTTTACCTACATGATTGATATGGCCATATCTAATGCATGGCGCTTGCATGTAATATCAAGAAAAGATGACGTCATGGATCAGCTACTATTTCGACGAAATATTGCAAGGTTTTACCTAAAACAAGATTCACAAAAAATAACTGCTCGCCCTTCTTCATCAAACATCGATGGTTTACCACTAGATGGTGCCGACCATGTGCCTGAAAAGCTACCTAAACGGGTGCGTTGTGTTGTCTGCCACAATAGAAGCCGCTGGGGTTGTAGAAAGTGCAAGAAAACACTCTGCATTGAAAAATCTTGTTTTACCAAATTTCATTCATAAATGGCCACTGTGCCAATTTGGGTACACGCCTGTAATTTCTGAAAAAACTTCTTTCAATTATTTTTTTCCTCTTTTTATGTTTGTTTGTATCCCTAATATTAAGAAAATAAAGATTTTGCTTCATTAACATTGTTCATTTTTATTTGGCCGTAAATGGGTTAATAAACACAGTAAAGAAGTATAATATTAAATAAAATCTATTTTTAATAAAAAAAAAACAATAAATAAAATTAGAAACAATAGCGTCTCCACTAAACGGAACAGAATCAATCCACGTAAACCGAACAACTTAAGTGGTCATGCTAGAGAATGATTTTAAGTTTGGTATAAGTGTCTTTATAAACTGTGTGCATTATAACCCCGATTTTTGAATACGATTTCATTTGGAAAAAGTTTTAAAGTTGATTTCTTAATAAAATATCAATATTTAAAATAGAATGATGACAATTATATAATGATAATATTATTACTTAACGAAAATATGAAATTCCATCCTTTTTTGCGTCTTAGATGTGTGTTTTTTCATCACAGTTTATAATCACGTTTTTTTTATTAATATTAAATACCCTATAGTAATTACAAATTAACAATCACAGTTTATAATCACATTTCTGTAAGTTATTAATAAAATAACTTTTACAAGAACAAAAAAAAAACAAACAAACAATAACAAAATAGGAACTAACAAGTTAGGACCGATCTTCATCTTACATTCGCGTATAAATAATGCAGTGTGGTACAGTATATTGGGAATTACTACAAACTTTTTTACTAAGGTCATCATAGCAGTTCCAAGTTCTCTTTAGCAATCGATAGCACTTTGACTTGTAATGCCCCATGCGTCCTGATTCACCATTTGTAAAATCTATTACCGACAGAATTTTAAAGGTGTCACCGTTTATTATGATCTCTTTAGGAATTTCATCAATTTCTATTTCAATTGAAGTATTAATTTCAATAAATACGAAGTCTAGTACTTCATATTTGTATGCGTTTTTACAGTTACATAATTGGTATTTACATTTCCTTTTAGTATCATTTACTAATAGAGCTTCATTAAGGGCTCCGATACCTTGAGTCGTCAATATGTTTACATTTATTGGAATCCAACTACATTTTGTGCCAGAACCTTTATTGATTTCACAGTTCTGGTTTATACAATTTAAGTATCTATTAGCACTATAAAAACCATAACTTTGTATGTTATCTATTATAAAAGTAACATTACACTCACAATTTTTGCAACTACTAAAATCGGATTCCACAGTATCATATATTTTAGCCAATACCTTAGAACGAGTAGTGTAAATATCTTTTGGTTTTCTAGCCTTCTTTGTGATTTTCTTTAGATTGTCATACGTGATCAAACTTCTGGTCAGTTGTGAAAGATCGTTTTTTTTATCATTGATATATTTTCTAATATTAGGTCTATCTAAATATGCAATTGAAAAACTTTGACCACGGAATCAAAAGCACACGTATTAATAAACGTGAATCTGTATGTTCCTGAAGTAGAAACACTGCCGTTTTGTAAAATATGTAATTTTGTACGTCGATTAATTAGTTTTTTATTTTTCTTCTGTTAAGACACCAGTCCCCGCCAGTCTTCAATATAATTTGGTTCGCTCCTAAAAATTGAGTTTTCATAAAATGATTCATCATTGACGAGAGTATTTATTTGTGGTGTGTTATGGTCACTTATTTCATTTTTTTCATCGACAATATTTTCAGTTCCTTCTTGAACATCAATCAAGTCACTTTTGGCTAAGCGTATGGAACCGGTTATCAAAGGCTCGTGTTTAATAATAAACTCATCTACGCGGTACTTATTTGAATTTGTTTTAAAAAATAACTTTTTTACGTCTTTCATATAACTTTCTACATTTGAACTGGTTGGAGTACAATAATTACTGTTAAAATAAGTCATCATTATATTTCCCCAAAGTGGAAGTTTTTTAAGAATCCTAATCAAAGTGTCCTTTATTTTCGGCAAGTAATAAATATTTTCGATTTCAGTTTCTTGATCACACAATTGTTTAATTAAATCTTCTTTCTCCAAAAGATCTTTATACATTTTCAGAAGCGGGTTTTCTTCTTTATCTAATCCCTCCCATAAAGAATGTTTAATTGGAACGTGATTTTCCGAATCTACATTTTGTATTTCACATTCCTGCAAATTAGTTTTGATCCGGTTTTTTAATTCTAAAATCGCCGTTTCACACCGTGTTAAATTTCCATTTCTACTGCCGCGGTGTTTATTATTTGCTATAATATAAACATTTTCTATAATTTTCTTTACCTCTCCGTATGAAACACATTTTTTAATCAGAATCATACAATCAACAAAAAATTTTGTTACTCTAGTGTCTATATTTTTGAAAATACTTTGATTGTACAATGTTTTTATGAAATGCGAAGTATCAAGGCGAACATAACAGGTTGGAAGTTTTTTGGTTCTATTTTCTAAAATATTAAAACATGTATTTAAGTAGTCAGAGGTGGATTTATAACCACAAAATACTTTTACCACCGCACCTACTAAAGCTGCGGAATCATCAGTTACTACTTCATTTGGAGGTTTTCCATTAGCCAACCAAGATTGTAACCAGCTAGCAATAGTATCTAAAGAGTGACTTTCTGATATACTACTTTTAACGGTTGTATCTGTCATCATAACATACAAAAATATAGGACTTTGCGACTCTTGAGATAGTTGTGTGTGTTCATTGACGACAGGCCGAAGATTTTTATTAAATATAGAACCTGTTGCGTCTATAGAAACTCTAATATAATTAAACTCTTTTTGGCATTTTTTATAATAATTCTTTTGATCGTCCGTCCAGTAAAATGTATAAAATGGAAAAGCAGAAACATATCTAACACATTTATCAAAAGGTGGTGAAACACACATACAAGTAAGTGACAATATTGGGATGGAAAACATCAACTTTTTTATTTTCATGTTTAATTCGATGTAGTGTTTGTAATTTTGGCAATACTGGAGGTTCCTTGTCATTTTTCTTCATTAAAGTTGAGGCTAATTTATATCTTATAGAAGCTGCTGCTTCGTGTTGTAATTTTTCACCTAATTCCCTTATTTGGTAATACCGTAATCGGTTTTTTTTACTGGTGTTATGAGAGTACTTTTTATTTTCATTAATTATGCAACATTCTAGTTTAATTAAATTTTCCGTTTCTAAGTTAGTTGTTATAATTATTTTTGCGTGACATTGATTACAATATCCTGTGCATTTGATTTCGTAATTGTCTTTCACAATATTATTTTTAAAACACCAATTGCATAAAGATCTTATTTCTTTCCATAGATGCATTTGAATTACATTAGTCCATTGGTTTGGTTTTAATTTACGTCTGACATTATACAGACTACCAGGGGCGATTTTGCTATTTCGGTGATAAAAATACCTTTGAGGTACCTACTATCCCAAGTTATTGTATCCATATAAAATGTATGCGTACTGGTGTTCTCCGAAACACAATTAATGCTTTCGTTTGATGACGATGTAGACTTTTGATTTATCAAATTAGAATCATTATTACGAATTATTTCTTTTTTATCAACACCAAAAAAGTATTCGTAATTTCGTTTTATGCTTAATATGATTGATTTAATACTCATTTTGTAATTTAACCGTGTTTGAATTTGTTTATAAATTGAGTCATTTGCGGAAGGAATATTTTTAAAAAACTCATCTTTGAATTCTGAAATTACTAATTTTTGCGTTTCTAATGAAACCTTTGGTTTAGGCCCTCGTTTTCCTTGCTGATCCATGTCGTTAGATTCACAAGAATTATCACAAATTTTTATGCCATTTGTTTTCAATATTAACATAATATGAAATAACAACTAACTAACTAACATATAAATCAACATCAATAACATTATGAACACTTGTGTACTTATACTACCTATATTACCTGAAAATACCAACTATAGATGTAAAAAACATAACGGGCCCCACCGCTCACCCAGTACGAGTCAGAAAAAGTTGTCTTCTAACGTGGTAAACATTGTGTCTTCAAGATAATCTGAAAATAACACGTATTTAAGGGTCAATTTCAAATTTGGGGCCAAAAGCATATAATTTCATTTATTTCTCATGATGTAGAATTTATCGTAACTTTAATTATTTTAAATCATGTAGTCTTATGAGACGTTCAAACGCCAGTTACAACGAATCTTTTATGATTGTAAATTAAAAAGACATATCCAAAACTAGTACCTATTTCTCATTTGTGTTAATGCTCCAAAGTCTTATTTTTTTAAAATCTCTCTGAAAAACGAAATAACGCGTCAAGGAAATTTTAATTTTATTGTGGTATTTTTCTGTATACACTTTAAAGATGAATAATTAGATATTAAAACGAATGCTGGGTATTAAAAAATATGTTTTTTTTAGCTTTCTAAAACTGTTGGTTTTTAAAGTATCATTTGTGTGACCGTATTAAAATGCATCAGTAAATAGAATTCTTCCCTGATTTACCCCGCCCTTTACCCCGCGCGCGTCCCGTGTGCTCAGTCGTGACCGTACGTGCGTGCTCGTCAGTTGTGTGTGGCGTTATTTTAAGAGAAATTCCAAATTGCAGGTAAGATTTTGACTTCGGTAACAAATTTATATCATTAGTGTTTTGTCACATATTGTGCAAAGTTAAATGTGTTTTTTGTTTTTGATTTGGCTGTTTAACAACCCATTGAGAGGATATTTTGTTTCCAATGTACGGTATATTCTAGAACGTTCTATTTACAAAATAAATTCGAATTACTTCCAAAAATATCATTCGTGTCACTTTCATTTGTGTCGATTCACGAGTCACACGAATTATATGGAAAGTCACACTAATGATTTTTTTTGTTTACTTTCAGATTGTGTTAAATAATGGCGAAACCAAAAAAACAAAAAAAGTGAGGAAGAATTAGAGAGGCGTAGAATAGCTAGAAGACAAAAATATCAAACTATTAAAAACAATCCTGAGTTATATGCCGCTGAGCAAGAAAAAAAAAGACAATATTACTTAAAAGCGAAGGAGAATAAAAAAATTAAAAGTATTAACGAAATGAGCCCACGCGAGCAAAGAATTCAAAGACGAAAATGGAAAGAGTTCCAAAAAGTTTTATAGAAAGAAAGTAAGCCAAAGAATTATAGAGAACGTTGCAGTAACTGAAGAAAGTTGTGATATTGAAAATGTTAACATGAATACAGATCCTTTAAATATA
The DNA here is from genome assembly GCA_902829305.4 of Spodoptera exigua. Classification (NCBI taxonomy): domain Eukaryota; kingdom Metazoa; phylum Arthropoda; class Insecta; order Lepidoptera; family Noctuidae; genus Spodoptera; species Spodoptera exigua. Next base: position 491,162 of record CADEPN050000001.1, on the reverse strand, counting down.
GAAAACCAAGAAATAAAACCCAAAATAAGTAAGCGTGAACAAAAACTAATAAAAAAAATCAAAACAATGAAAATACAGCACGAAAAAGAGAAACGAAATTATATATTATTATTAAACAGGTACAGGTTCAGGTTAAATTATTTAAAAAGAAAAATATCTACACTAACAGGTGAAATAAGTAATGAAGCAGAAAAAACAAAAAATGAAGACAAGAAGCAATTATTTGATACACTTCTAAGTGCTGAAATAACACAGAAATTTGCAAAAACTGCAAACAGGAAAGACAAACGCGTTATCACTAAGTTAATTGATAAAGAGAAGTTTAAAAAATTTAAGGTTGCTACTGACCTTCGGAAAGTTCATCTTCGAGAACGATTTAAGAAGAATGCACGTAATAACATCAACATTCAAAAATTAGTAGAAAAGTTTTACGAAGACGACATTAACAGTCGCATTACTCCAGGCAAGAAACAATATAAAAAGAAACATGGAATCGTTAAACAAGTCAGATATCTTTTAGATTCTATAAAAAACTTACACAAGAAATTTTTGGCTGAAAATACTAACATTAAAATTAGTTACACGACTTTTACAAGACTCAGACCATTTTGGGTCTCTCTTCCGACTGACGACCGTGATACGTGCGCCTGCTTGTTGCACACAAATTTTAACTTATTAATAGCGGCTCTTAATAAGAATAATATTCTTCATGTAAAAGATAGTCATAATTTGATAAAGGAAATCTGTTGTGATAAATACAGGCTAGATTGTCTTAATCGCAAATGCGCTTCATGTAAAAATAAAACAGTACCTTATAAAGAATTCCGAAACGATAAAGAAATACAGTACATGGTATGGGAAAGCGACACCAAAAAAGTTGACACGAAAGAAATAAAAATAATCAAGAAGAAAACAAAGAGATCTGATCCTCGTAACCTGATAATTGAACTGGAAAATATGCTGCCAAAATTTTTGTCCCACACGAGTAACATTGTCAACCAGTATGCTACTGTTAAATGTTTAAAAGAATCTCTAACTACTAACGAAGCCTTGGTTCATATGGATTTTTCGGAAAATTATTCTTATAAATATTCGGAGGAAGTACAAAGCATGCATTTTGGTGGCAGCCGTGGTCAAGTCTCACTTCATACAGCAGTGGTTTATTTAAAAAATGATTCCAATGCTACTCAATCCTATTCTGTTTGCACAGCCAGTGAATGTACCCGTCATGATGCAGCGGCAGTGTGGGCTCATCTAAATTATTTAATTAAATTTGTTTTTAACAGATCATCACAAATTAATCGCATTCACATTTTAACAGATAGCCCCACAAGCCAGTACAGAAATAAATATATATTTTATATATTAACTCAATTAAGGAATGACTTCCCAGATCTAAATCTCGTCACGTGGAATTATCAAGAAGCTGGGCACGGCAAGGGTGCTCCTGATGGCATTGGAGCAGTAATCAAAAGGACTGCCGATTATGAATTAAAGTGTCATCAGGATGTCGGAGACTTTGATGCCTTTGTTAACATTATTCGAAGAAATATAAAAAACGTAGAAATGGGTATTATTCAAGAGCACGAAATTAAATTAAGGGAATTAATGTTGCCTAAAGATATTGCCACTTTCAAGGGGACTATGACAGTTCATCAGGTATATTTTATACAACAAATAAAAAATATACTGATGTTACCATATACAATGTAATAATAATACATATATTTTCCTTACAGGTCATTTGGGCAGCTGATTCTGCTTATCTAGAATTTAGAAAACAGAGCTGTTTCGAATGTATAAGTGTCGCTTGTAAACATGGCAAACATATGAGATTTTTTAAGATATATAATACTCCAATTGGATCTACAATGGAAAATGTAAAGGTCATCCCGGAAAACAAAAGAATTAAGGTACTTAGTGATGTTACCATTCGCTATGCTAATACCGATGATCCAATGTTACATGACAGCACACCATCAACTTCAAGTCTCCGCAGTATTCGACACTCCTGGGCCAATAAATGTTTTATAAATAATTATACAAAAGCGACAGATCACGAAAAAGAATTCCTTGATTTTTTAAAAAAATGTGAAGATGATGATGACGATCCCTTATCAGATTAATTAATGAAGAAGCTATTAATAATATGGATATTGTTATTGTAAACGCAATGAAAAAGGAGTAGCGTTAATAAATCTTGAAGACTGAAATCAGAAATGTATACCATTGATTAGCTTAGTTGAATAAGTTATTGTTTTGGAATTAAGTTTAAAATAATTAATATCTACGGTACGGTGACCGGCACATCCACCTTCACTGCAATAATGTTACTACCCTACCTACTATTAATAATGTTAATGACAAATATTTTATGTTTTGTTGATTATTTATTAATTTTCATTAGTGTTACCAGAGATCTCATTAGAAAATCACAAAATATCATTAGAGAAATTATATTGCTCATTCGTGTCACTCAAAAATGTGTATTTTCCCTGTTATTGGAAGAAATTAAAGGTTTGTTTGATTAGCATGTGTTTTTTTAACTAATGAATGCACCTAGATATATAAACATATATTTTTTTAATATTTTTGAAATATCATGCAATTCACACTTTTTTGGCCCAAAATTTGAAATCGACCCTTAAATAATTTAATATAGGTATGACAGGCTCCAGCCTTCCTCTAAAGGTACTTAAGCACTTACGTGTTTTCCATTATTTTAGCGTGATTTCTTTTTTTCCGTTGTTGGCAACTGAGTCTCCAATACAATGTTGTCGACTATACTGCCAGTGTCGAGTGGTGACGGCAGAGTAATGTACCGTCGACTTTTAACTTTGTGGTAGTATTTACATGTTAGTAGCTGAAAAGGACAAAACATTTTTAGTAAAGCGTGATTTCTATTATAATTAATAGTAAATAGTTTAATAATATTAAATTTGTTAGTGTCAAAAAAATGATAATTTGTCACTATGACAAGAGGTCAAAAAAAAAAATTAAATTGTTCAGATGATGAATTCTACTATTTTGCATTTTTGACAGAGTGTCAGCATAAGGGAATGCACATAATACTATCTTCCCTGTATTTAATCTCAATAAGGTGTTGATACCATCAGTTATATCCCGCTTGTTTATCCCTGTACTATCACCCATTAATATTACTATTGGCTGATTTTCTGCTAATTGTTTCTGTGATATTTTTTCTATCATATGGCCAATTTTATATTGTGATAACAGTAATTTGTTACCCTGTAAGTAAGGCAATTAGCGATAAGTGACCCAAAACCTGCACCCACTGAGTTTGTAAACACACCAGCGTTGTAGGTAACAACTGGTTGACTCCCTGTTTGTGGCCCCGGCACAAGTTCTGGCTCAAAGGATGGAGTGAGGGCACAGCTACATGAAAGGTTATTTGCAAGAGACTCATATCTCTCAGCACTAAAAGTAACTAAATCCACAAGTTTTCCTGCCTCAATCATGTGTTTGTTGAGTTGTGATTGGGCAGATTCATATTTTTGGAACATATAATTTAAGAACATTTCACGTTGTAAAAGTTCTTGTTGAAGAGCCTGAATGTCTTTGTCATATATGACCCTACATTGTTCTAAATCACTTTTGCATGATTTTAGTTCCTGAACTAGATTTAATTTTTGTTTTCTTAAATAGACATTCTTTTTAAACAGATTTTGCTTCTTTTTGAGTTTTTTATTGTTTTACTTAGTTTTATATATGTTTTTATTTTATTGTGGCTATTCAGGACAGGGCAAGCAGTAATGGAATCATCACCGGTTAAGTCTATTGTAACTGCTGGTTCACAGATGTCACCAGATTCACTACCAACCAATTCTTCATACAAACTCTGAGTGTTGACCGACAACACAGATTTTTTGGAGGCCTCTAATGCCCGGTTCCTATAATTGAGAAACGATCCGTTTTAGTTACGAATAGTAGTTTTATATAATGCGTATACAACGACGATTCGTTAAATATAGGAACCGGGCATAAGTTATTAATTATATTTTGTGCTTCTCTGAGGTCATGCTCCAGATGTGTTATACGTTTAAGAGCATGTTCATGTGTGTCAGTACACTGCTGAAAAGTATCAATTTGTTTTATTAAGTGGTTGTGTTGATCTATTAGGTCCGTGTGACATGAGTGAAGTTCAGCTAATTCATATTTGAGTTGTGTGTTTTTGTTAACAATATTTTTAACTTCAATTTCACTGTCGTCACGCTCCTGCAGCAGTTGGTCGCACAGGTGCTTGGATGACTCCAGTTCTTTGAGTGCCGCCCTCAGTTTGATCTCCATCTCCTTAGACCGAGTCATCATACTGAAACGTATGAAGGGATGATGCTCTGAAATATAAGAGAAAAAAAGAACAGCAAATGGACAGAGAAATTTGTTTGTAAGCTAGATGGACTTGTATAACGCCCGGTTCCTATAATTGAGAAACGATCCGTTTTAATTACGAATAGTAGTTTTATATACGACTCGTAAGCTAAAACCGTTCCTATAATAAACGTCTCGTCGTGCAACTTACTGACGGTTTGCAACTAACGGATATCGGTAAGCGAATTGTATGGAGATCTATGGTGTCTGTGTGTTCCTATAAATATTTTAACCGTCAGTAGACGGTCAAGATAACTATTCGTAATGTCATTTGGTCGTAATGCGTGTACAACGACGATTCGTTAAATATAGGAACCGGGCATAAATGAAATAATCTGTAAGATATTAAGAGAAGAACAAGAGAAAAGGGTGAATAATAGCTTTAACTTGTTCAGATGAAACTAATAAATTGATGATTACAATTTCTGGTATGCAGGTAGATGAAAAATAAAGGAATTGAATTTTAAACTACTTATTAATTTTCTTTAGCTTAAATAGTAAAAAAAATTCTTTATAACACTAAAATACACTACGAATTGGGCTTATTTTAATTAATAACAGTAATATAAAGCATTTCGTTACGTTTCTACAAAAATTATTCGTTGTCGTGTTTCATTAAGAAATTATCATCCAAACTGAGAACTATGTGTTACTTTAATCAAAACTGGAGCGTGTCTGTAATTGTGTATTGATGAAAAACAATAATTTTCACTTATACTCCCCTGGTTTAAAGTTTTAAATTGAACTTTAGCTCCATCCGTTGACCACTGACAGCTCGCAGGAACTTTTCAATTTTGCAACTTAATTCTTATAAATATCACTGGGCCTACAATGCCTATGGTGTTTTTACAAGTATTTTTACAAATAAACTGCTATTTATAGCAATTAAATCACTTAAATCTAATTATTAAAATAAATTTAACTATAAGGTCGTATTTTGACGACCGATCACCAGTGTTGCCAACGAGAAAAAAAAATCACAAAAATACTTGATTCGTAAATGTAAAGGGAAGGCAAAGTGAGAATTTTTAGATTATTGAAGTGAGGTTGACAGCTAATTGTACTATTTATCTGGCACATTGCTCTAATGCACTTCTTTTGAGCTTTAAATATCAATTCCTTATCTACCGAATTTCCCCAAAATATAATGCCGTATCTCAGTAGTGGTGCCACAAGTCCGTGATAGGCCGTTAGACTGAAAGAAAAGAGCGAATGAAGATTTATTGATTTTTTTGCAGAGATTGTCTATATGAGTTGTCCATGAAAGTCTACAATCAATATTTATTCCCAGAAACTTTGTGTTTGTTACAGATTCTACCGTTTGCCCGTTATAATTTACATTTATACTTCTCGGTTTAATTCTTTGGTAAAAGTGCATTATATTTGTTTTTTTTAGATTTATTTTCAGATTGTTATCAACTAACCATTTAATTATAATTCTTAATGTTTCATTAATTTCATTTTCATAGTCATTTTGACTTTCACATTTTATTACTACAGTGCTGTCATCTGCAAAAAGTACCATGGGATGCTTTATGTGTCTAGGGAGATCATTAATGTAAATTAGAAAAAGCAAGGGACCCAAGACACTGCCTTGTGGAACTCCTAGTTTTATGCTTCTAGTTTGGGATCTATATGTCTTCTCATCCCGCGTTTTAAAGCATATTCTAGTTATTTCTGTTAACTGCTTTCTATCACATAGATATGAGCGAATGAGGTCTAGTCATTTTCCCCTTATGCCATATGAATCTAATTTTTTAAGCAGTATGTTATGGTCAACACTGTCAAAGGCTTTACTCATATCCATGAAAATAGCACAGATTTGATTTCTTTTGTCCATATTAGTCAAAACAATGTTAGTTAGTTCATATATTGCTGTGTTAATGGACTTATCCTTGCGAAATCCTTTTTGTTCGTTAGCCAAAATATTATATCTTTCAAAAAAAATTGTAAAGACGAGTATGAATGGCTTTTTCGAATATCTTTGAGAAAAACGGTATCAAAGCTATAGGTCTATAATTTCCCATATTACTTTTGTCATCTTTTTTGTGGAGAGGAATAACAACCGATGTTTTAAGTTTTTCGGGGTAAGTTCCAGTAGAAATGCATAAATTTATTATGTAACTTAGATGAGCTGCAATGGATTGCGACACTTGTTTTACTACTTTAGTACAGACACCATCGTAACCCTCACTCGATGTATTTTTAAGTTACTTGATTTCTCTGTCCACTTCTATTGGGGTTGTGGGGGTCAAGAAAATTGAATTTAAGTTAGTGTAAATGTTTTGATTCGAATGTGCTTTATTATTATAATTATTTGTACGCATCGATTTTGCAGCTTGATCAATAAAATAGTCATTGGAAATTTTCGCAATAGACGTCGGATCTGTAATACCTATGTTATCTTTTAATATTTCTGTAATTGGTTCCCTGGGAAAATTAAATTTAGAGTCATTTATAAGTGACCAAGTGGCTTTCAATTTATTTTGAGCTGTGTTGATGCGATGATTATTTTGTGCCTTCTGCGTAAGACAAATATTTTTTTTTTAATTTTTTAGCGTACTGCTTGAATTTCTGTTTATTTTTTTCCGTCCGGTGTGTTCTATATTGCCATAGTAATTTTCTTTTCATTTTGCTACAAATTTTGATACCTTTTGAAACCCATTTAGTTTTTTTGTATAACGATTTTGTTATTAATTTGAAAGGAAAACACAAGTTATAGAAACACAGGAAAAGCTCTAAGAAACGATTGTAGGCTTCGTTTGAATCATTAGTCAGGTAAATATCAGAAAAGGTCAAGTTATTCATACAAGTTTTAAATTTTGATAAATTTTCCTCACTATAATCGCGTACTTTTATACGCCAAGATTTCAATACACAGGATTTTTTTACTGGAAAATGCAATAATTGGGCAGTATGATCCGATAATCCTAACTTAATTACTTGGCTTTTCCATTTATGAATGTTGTGAGCAAAGTTATCGATGCAAGTGCTACTGATGAGTCTAGTGGGAATTTAAATTTCTAGTTTTAAGTTATGGCTTTCGAGAATTTGTTCAAAATCCAAAGTTTGTCGGTTTCTTTTTAATATATTGATATTAAAATCCCCGCATACAACCACTTTTTTACTAGTGTTATCACATATTTGATGCAGTAACTTTTCAAAATTATTTACGAATGTAGACATACATGAGTTGGGTACTCTGTATACACAAACTATTATCAGCTTGTGTTCAGTTAGTTCTATTGCACTATATTCAATGATACTTTTATTTGAAAATGTGTTATTAAGTACAACGTATGGGTGTCCTAATCTGGTGAATATACAGGCACCCCCCCTATTTACGTCTCTTGAATAACTTGATGCCAAGCGAAATTTGGGTAGATTAATTGTAGCCTCTTGGTCTGGTGTCATAAAATGTTCAGTTATACATATTACATCAATGGGTATATTCTTTAGTTCCAATTCTTCTAAATGTACTGTGAGAATGTCAGCTTTGGTTAGGAGGCCAGCAATGTTCTGGTGTAAAATGTGCATATTTTTATAGCAGAAAAAACTGAGAGTTTTGCTTATTTTCGTTAGTATCTAAGTAAGGAAACAACCTTAAGTCAATTTTAATCCTCTCCATAATATCGCCTAGTAAAATTATACAATAGTCATTTATAGTGAATTTTTCCAGTTTTGTTTTAATATTAGCTAACAGATGACTTATTTTTGAGTTGGGCATTAAATAGCTACAAACTTAAAGTCAAAGGAAAAAAATTCCTCAATCGCTTGTAATATGCCTCTGTGAGTACTATTACTTAATACGCACAGTTTTCTTTGCTTGGTGTCATCGTGAACTCTTGGTCTCGTAGTATTCTTCTTCTCGGTGCTAAGTTATTTCGTTGGTTTAAATTTTTATTTAAATTCAGTTGACTAGTTTGTGTAGTGCTTGAAATGTTGGCAAAAGAATCTTTACTCAATACTTTCACGTCGTCGTCAGTCTCGAAGGGTTGAGCGGCGGCATCGAATGGTTGTTGCTCAGTGGAGTTTAGACAGGATTCCAATGCTTGATTTTGAGAGCCCTGCTTTGAAGGAGGTTTGCCGTCGGTATTTTCCTGGCCATCATTACTTGTGTTTAGTTTAGAAAGAGTATGAGATTGAGTAGGTGTAGAGCAGCGTCCTTTTCGTTTATTACCACGCGATGATAATGGAGTCATGCATCGGCTATCTGATAGAGCAAGATTTTTATAAGCTTGAGTTGTTTGCAAGCTTTTGTTCAAATCACATTTCAAGCGATAGTTTTCCAAGTTTAAGTTTTCAATTTCTTTATGAGCAATATCTAATTCTCTACTTAGACTGTCTATCTTTTCTCTTAGGTCATAAATAGTAGTCGTAGTATTATAGTTTAATATTATGTAATATATATTTATAGTATTTTTAAGTTTTACATTGTTTATAATTATAGTATTGTATATGTTTTTATGGGCCTTTGATGCCTGAAATAAATGGATAAATAAATAGTTTGGCTATCATTTAATGACATGTTCGGTAAACTTGTTATAGTAGCATCGAATAGATTTGTGTCTGTGTTTGAGACATCATTTAAGGAGAGTGTGAGATGAGGTTTTTTTTTGCGTAAAGTAATATTTTTTTCGGGCTCCATATTTTTGTGTTTTCTATTCAGTAAATATTTTATTTTCTACCAAAAGAACTTAATTTTCTTAGTCTGGTAACACAATTTTTATGTAGCAACACTTTTCAATTTATTTACATTGGCAACACTGGTCAGGATGTCAATTTTATTTCCGTTACTTGACACTAGTTGGCGCTGTTTGGCTTGAAATATTTATTATTTGTAGTAGCAACACTTCTGGTAATGTCAGTTTTTATACGTCAGTGTCAATATTTGTTTCGCTACTCACTACTAGGGGCGCCACTTGTGGTACAAATTTCACTTTTTAAAACAAAACATTAAACTTAACCGTTTTATGTACATTTATTTGTAATTAATTCAGCACTTATTTGGTTTTTAAATGTTCTAATGATGTGAGTACATTTGTATAGGTCCAATACACTTGCTCTTGTCCGTGATTTGCACTTTTTGAAGCATAAAAAAAAAGTTTAAAGTCCAAATAGTAAACACAATGTTTTTATTGCTTGCCTTAGTTTTTAGAAGTCACCAATAATTTCACTTATGTAGTTCGATACGTTTATTAAGATTCACTACAATACACATCACTTCTACTATGATTTATTTCGAGTTTTAAATACGCGGGCGATGTTTACATATTGCTGTGTTGCCAGCCTCTCATTATCTCTCTCTCATTATATCTCATTCGTCCTTTATGATATGAAACTTGTCTTCGTACTAAACGTAGCAGATTTTTTATCAAACAGTAATGACCTTTATTATGTTTTTCAAAGTACAGTAAGTTTATATTATGTGTTTATATATGTTTATCTTTCCTGCAGTTCGTCACATAAATAGGTCCAGTTATAGTACCATGTTTATCAAACCCATAAATATTAATACTCAGTCACATTTTTTTTTTTCAAATAATTTTAAATTATATCTTTATGTTAAGGTGGAAATGAAATTACTCGTGTATTAAGTACTGTACTGAAATGTGGATAGGTGTTGACCCTGCAAACATTATTTTTAGCTGGAAATAATGCTGCAACTACGCACCACAAAAAACAGTATTCATCATTATTATGTATATTCAAACAGCTCTTTGTATTTTTAATAACATCTGGTAGCTATAAATAAGTACCACCCCGCATAGGGCAATATTTATTTATATTAATTTCTAAATGATTCATTGAAACAAATGACCATCCGGATTGACAATGTTCAAATTCGGTAAAGGAGAATGCCACGGGATGGGTCCCTTATGTGTTATCGTGTGCCTCAATGGAATAATACCCTAAAATTATTATTTATTTTTTGTGTCCATATTATTTTTTAAACAATTTCTTTTGCCCTGGGAATAAAGTTAGAGTCAAATAGTAGTTAAATATTACGTCGACATCCGTTTGAAGTATCTGTACACAGATACAATGAAAAAGTTGGCAGAAATCAAACAACAATCGAATATAACGATGCTTAATAATCAATGGAGTAATCTATATCATAACAAAATAACGTTAGATAACTATAAAAAAATGTTTTTAATTTTTATAACAGCTAGTTTATATATAAACATTTATATGTTGATTTGACAACTTCAAAGCTACCTACTATTTTAACATTATGTTTTCCTGACGATGAGTTTAGAATCGTGATAAGACTGTCTTTCGTGTACGTATTATTGTAGCATATTATATCTGAAATGCACAAATATAGGTGTAGGGAAAGTATGAGCTTAATATTATGTAAAATATTCGAAATAACGTAAACTAGTGGATATACTCATTACCTACATATGAGAACTATAGCCTTGTGTTAGCTATTTATTCAAATATGTGATTATGACTATTATTTTTTAATTGTAATAAATATTGATTTAATTTTAAACTGTTGATGAGAATAAGGTTAGTTCAGCATCACCTAGTCTATCCAATTCCAATAATAGTACTTTGAACATGTTAATACAGGCCCTTAAGGCGGTTACTCCTGACTCAGATAAAGTAAATCCACAAAAAAATACTGTACCAGAGTTCGACCCTGCTAGGAAGGAACAAACCAGAACTATGTGGCTACACAAAGTAAATGGTTACCACTATATATGGTTGATCTGATAAGCAAGTTATACACTTCGCTCTTCCCAAATTAACGGGGGTAGCAAAAAGGTGGTACGAGGACCTCCCCTCAGTCTTATTTTCTTGGGATGAGTGGCAATCTAAACTACTTGCAGCTTTCTCGTCAGATGAAAATTATGGCCAGATGCTTAGTGATATGCTAGCCAGGCGCGCTAAGTTCGAGGACTCTCTAGAAGATTACTTCTACGATAAAATAGCCCTTATAAATAGGTGCTCTATTACCGGAAGGAAGGCTGTAGATTGCGTACTGCACGGCATAGACGACCGCTCCGTAAGGCTAGGCGCAGAGGCGGTACAGTTCGATGATTTAGACAAACTATTAACTTACTTAAGAAATTCGCGTAACGTCAAAATCAATCCTGATAAACGAAATTCTAAACCTCTTCCTCTTAAGAATTCCGCCGATCTTTCTCAATCCAGTAATCAATCGCAATCAACTTCATTTAAAAGGAAAATACGTTGTACCAACTGTAAGACTGAAGGACATATAGTTAGTCAGTGTAGTCTTCCTATAAAAAAATGCACTAAATGTTTTAGTATAGGGCATGAGACCGAGAAATGCTATTTTAACGCATCTACATCTGAGAAATCTGTGAATAGAGTTGGCTCAGACTCTGATGCTGGTCAAAAATTCTTTAAAACCGCGCTGATTAACAAAGTTCCAATAGAGGCATTTGTAGATCTAGGTAGCGAGTGCTCTATGCTAAAGGAGTCTTATTTTACTAAATTAGGAATCAAAGACATCGAACTCGATGGTTTGCCTGTTCTAAAGGGGTTTGGTAATTCTTTCGTGGCAGTTTTAGGGAGAATTAATGTGCAAATTGAAATTGATGGTGTGGGAGCTTACACGGAGCTGCTTCTGGTCCCAGATAATGCTATGAAAATGCCACTGATGATAGGTCAAACATACACTGAGCAACCACATATCCTTATACATAAAACTTGTGAACAATTCGATATTCTCTTAAAGCTTACCAATGTAATAACAAATAATAAAAAAAGGCGGGGGTAGTTGTCTAGTAAACAGTAAATTTTTGCAGCTCTGTTTTATAATTGTTAAGGTATTATTTATATTGATTATTTTACTAATGTAATGATCATAATTACTTAGTTATTGGTGCCACCTGCCTGACCAGTGTTATCTTCTGTTAGCAACTACAGTGAACTTAATTTCAACACATCTACTTGTTCCTAAGTCACGCTTGCTGCATTATGGAAAGCATATCTCAGTCTGTGTCTGCAATGAGCTCAGTGTTCCTCCAACGCATGGCTGCATTTGAGCAAGAGCTCAAGAAAAACCCTAGTGCAGCCACATCTACTTCGGGTCTACCAGCGGAGTTCAACGCTTTCCGAACATTTATCATTCTTGCACTAAACACACTCCAGCAACAGGTGAGCCTTCTTGCGCAGAATATTGATGCCATTGAGATGCGCAATCGGCGCAAGATGCTCTTGATCCATGGTGTGTCCGAATCTGCAGAGAAGAATGAGGACACTCTTGACCATGGAAGACCTCAACAATGTCGAACCTAAACACAGCGATCCACAGCAACAGGCGTCGGGACTGTCAGAGCTGGGTGTTGTCCAGCCAATCATGGCAGCAGGCAGCAGGGTGCAGATTGCTGCACCTAAATCGAAACGCAACGCAGCACGCAAGTGTAATTAGTTTGTAGTTTTAATTTAAGTGAGTTGTCCGGATGAGTTGCTTTTATAACTTTATATTAATACCCATCAATATATATTTGTTTTCCCGTTACTATCACCTCCAATTATGATTTATTTGTAACTTAGTGCATTTTTCATGTTTACGGTAGGAAGAATTTATTTACACGCAACTGTCAAACTGTCAATGTCAGTAATGTCATGTCAGTATTCTTAGTATAGTATTCTTGTCTATGAATGAACGAATTGAATGTCTTGTCCTATTAATATTTTTTATGATTTTGTTATTGCTTGAATTTCCCTAAGAATGTAAGTGGTAATAATGTTATTATTGCTTGGGTTTTCGATTGGGTGGTAACGGATTATTATAAATATTTTTTAATTTATTATCCTCACCTGGATCATCATCACCACCTCATCACCTCATCCTACCTATGTTTCATTTTTCTTTTGTTTAGTTTTCTGTGATTTGTCTTGTTCTAGTGGGTAGGAATGTTAGCTTCTTTTTTTTTCCTAGTGTTTTTCGTGTTCGCTTACTTTAATACATTTCCTACAGAATAACTGGCAGGTGGATGGTGCCATACGTAATGGTGAATTGCACCTAACTATTATTTTGTCAATTTTTATCTCACAGTATTATATATTATTATTGTTATATTATTTATTTATTTTTACACTCTCATGCTTAACTCAAGTCGCAGCAGTGACTCGGACCCATATTTGTCTTTAAGTTCTGACGATGACAGTTTCTTTAGTATTCCTTGCCTGAATGATACGCTCGTCTCGTTTTTTTCCGATGAATCTCAGCACTTAAATGTCGTCCACATGAATGCTCAGAGTATTCCGGCTCACTTCTCTGATATGCTGGCAGTTTTTGATTGCAAAAATATTCATGCAATACTTGTTTCTGAGTCATGGTTAAAGCCCTGCCTTCCTTCTTCCTTCTTCCTCCTATTCTCTACCTGGTTATCACCTTATCAGGAATGATCGTGCCGCTGGCGGCGGTGGTGGTGTGGCCATATATCTTCGGAAATACATTCCTTTTAAAGTCCTTAGTATGTCCCCGCAACCGCCTCCACCTAATGCTGGTGACCACTTGCTTCTGGAGGTTGAGTTACATCGCACCAAGGTTCTTCTTGGCGTGTATTACTGTCCCTCTCTGCGCATAAACTTCTTTTCATCTTTCGAACTACTACTTGAAACCTTTACTTCTTAATATGATCACAATATCATAATGGGGGATTTTAATACCTGTTTACTTAAAAACGATTCTCGGGCTAATTCTTTCACACAAATTATTGAATCTGCAAATCTTTCCGTCCTCAGTCTAAATGCTACTCACCACTTTCCTAATTCTGTTCCTTCACTGCTTGATTTAATTCTAGTTTCCTCTCCTAACCACGTCGCTAAACATGGACAGTGTTCGGCTGACGCTTTTTCCTACCATGACTTAATTTACACTTCTTACAACATTCGTCCACCAAACCATAAAGCAAAAACGCTTTTTCTTCGTAATTTTGATGGCATGGATATGGACCGTCTTCGGGAGGATGCAAGAAGCATTGACTGGACACTCTTGGTTGAAGCTGCGACTGTCGATGAACAGGTGGAGCTTCTCAATGCAGCATTACTGCAGCTGTACGATAAGCACGCTCCTGTTCGGGCTATTAGGGTCAAACATCACCCTACTCCTTGGCTAACTGAGGAGGTAAAAAATCTTATCGCAAAAAAATCCGCAGCGAAGTACAAATTTAAAATTAAACCAAATGACAAAAATAGAAATAATTATGTCACCATCAGGAATCACTGCAACAGGGTGTGCAGGAATGCTAAACGCCAATATATCCATAAATCTATTGAAGATAGTGATCCAGCTAAAGTTTGGAAATTCCTTAAATCTTTGGGCATCGGTAAATCTGAACCAGATTCTATTCCTAGAAATGTAGACATTACTTAGATGGCGCCACCAAAGCTGCTACATTAAAAGGTCTTTCACAACTTCCGTTGCCCGAAGCTTCTCAACTTGTCATACGTCAATTTACTGAATGTGATGTTAAGAGATGCATTTTAGCGACAACTTCCAATGCCGTTGGTGGTGACTGTATTGGCCGGAAGATGATAATTCCTATCCTTGATGAACTTATTCTCATTATCCTTTACGTTCTCAACTTTTCTGTAACTAGTCGAGTTTTCCCACAATGTTGGAAGGAGGCTAATATTGTCCCCATCCCCAAAAAACCAAATCCTGTGTCCTTTTCTGACTATCGTCCTATATCTATTCTACCTTTCCTATCCAAAATCCTCAAAAAACTTATTCATCAACAATTGATCATGTACCTTTCGTCACATAATCTCCTTAGTCCTTATCAATCTGGTTTTCGACCCGGTCATAGCACTACCACGGCCCTTGTCAATATTACAGACGACATCAGACTAGGCATGGAGACGGGGAAGCTTACGGTACTTGTGCTGCTCGACTTTAGTAATGCCTTTACTACTGTGGACCTCGACATCTTGCTAGCTGTGTTGAGCTCTCTTAACATATCGCTCATTCACAAGAAGGACGTCACAACTAAAAATGACTAACTTTTGGGAAACGCGGTTTTAAACATTGTTATTATAATAGAAAAAAATACACAAATAAGAAGGCTTTAAGACTCGATGCATTTTATTTCACATTTATCAGTTATCTTAAATCAATCTTATTCGTGAGTAAATAGTTAGTAGTATTATTATAATTTAATTTTATGTATCACCTGGTACAAGTTGTGCCGTTCTTCTAGAAAATATGAATTACTTTTCTTTTAATTATCCATCTGGTGTCACTGTTGATAGTAAATAAATTGAAACTTTGAAAATAAAAACGAATTTAAATAAAATATGACTTTTTAGATAATCATTTATTTGCTATTATAACAAAACAGCCTTCTGCTTAAAAACTAAGAACTTTAAAAATGCTTCAAAACCTCTTAATAATTCTTATAAATTTAAGTATGTAACTAATGAAATTTTAATCAGTCTCATAAAAATTATAAACTTAATACCATACAATACAATTTAACATAAAAATCTCTCTAAAATCACATAAACTCTTGTAAAATCAACATCAAGTAGGTACTTAAATTATTTTAATGGCATAATCAGTCTCATATAATAGTCTTGTGTACCTTAGCCATTTTAATATTTCAATGAACTCAGCTTACATAAAATAATATAAAGTAAATTTATAAGGAATTATAAAAAGGAGCATAAAAACTTGGTATGGCTTTCTTATTTAATAAGCCAAGCAAATCATCTTTCTTCTTCTTACTTAATCCGGGACGCTGATTGTATGCTTTTTTAGTATGTATTTCAAAATTTCTTTTCTTTTTTATTACTTCTGCTCTCTTGAAATTTACATCTCTATATGAAGTTTTAAAAAACATAACATTTGGATGATCTTTTTTAAATTTGACAACCAGGTCAGTAAATTTTATAGAGTCTCCATTTTCATCTCTTACTACATTAAATCCCATTTGGGCACACACATCCTTCCAGTCCAGAAAATCTTCATGTGACATCATATTTACCTTAAATGGCTCAGGTTTAGTTCTCGCAGTTTTAACTGCACTTATAAAGGCCTCCGGAGTATACATAGGACCGCCGCGAACTTGTTTTTTAACTTGACGTTCTATCAGTGAATGAGCCGAGTCCCCCTCATTGTGCGTGTGCCCTTTGATTAAGTATTTATGAGTAATGGCTTTAATATTTGGGTAGGTTCGAATAGCAAACATGTACATTGATAGCATCATTTTATTTTTTTGCTGGCCTACGCAATTATCTGAGTAGAATATGATTTCTATATCATCACCATTGGAGGCCAAGTTTTGTATGTATTTAAAAACACATGTCCACAAATCGTTTACACCTCTATTTCCAGTTGTTTCGTCCCAAATATAGCAATCGACTTTTTTAGATCGAAGCTCAAATATTGTGAAGTTAAATACATTAAGTTTACTCACGTAGTAAAACAAAGAAGTATCTCCCTTCGGACACTGGAATACCGCCTGTAACTCATACACAGCAGTAATTACGAGGTCATTTTTCTTGTCTTTAGCTTTTTCTGCTCTACAAATATCCTTTTCTATCAAGTGCCTATCATAATCTTCTTTTCTGCTTTCTTTATCTTCATTTTCACAGTTCTCATAAATTACACAAGTATCGCAGCGATCTTTCTTTGGTTTAAAGAAAGAAATATTAAATTCTTCTGTAAATATCTTATAAAATAACATGTAGTTTCCGTATGGGACATTTTTGCTTATGCAAATGTCAACATAATCTTTATGTATCTCAGCTATTGATCTGCTACCATCTATAAATTCTTTTGACGTGTTAGCACGGGTATAATGAGATTCAATTTTCGGTATGGATTCTATGTGTGCTTTTATGGCAGATCGAATAGATTCATCAACTTTTGGATGATTAGAATGTTTACCTCTATAATCAGGTGCCAAAATGGTTCCTGCCACTTTATTGCGTTTAAACATCACAGTGCGTATCGGGCGATCGGTGATCCCAAGGGTGTTTTTGAAAAAAAGTTTGCAAACTCTTACCTTTTCGTCATGCTAATTGAAAGAAAATGCATTATTGTACTCCCTCTTATTTCTAGTACCACCTTCTCGGATATAACGATATTTGGGCTTAATGACAGTAATGCAATTAGATAAATATGTCCAATGTTTTTGTACGTCTCCTAGTTGCCAATATTCATCAAATAACTTCTTCCTGTCCATTTCCGTAAATTTTGTGCTGCAACCAAGCTTACATTTTTCATTGCAAGGTTGCTTCATTTTGCGTTCAGGTACAATTTTTTTTGTTGCTGTACTTTTATAAGATTTGTCCGTATTCTTTAATTTTTTCACAACATTTTTCTTTCAATCACATTCATTGCGTTTGATTTTCTGGATGGTAAAGAAGATCTTTAACAGAATCATCACTATCTGTAAATTTAGAAAAATATTTTATTTTATTTACAATTTTAAATTATACAAATTACATGAAATACATTTATTATTTATACTAATATAGAAATTTACCTGAAAATATACCTATTGATTAAATGCTTACCTTCTTTAAATGATGCAGAAGATGAACTATTAGTAGAACTAGAGCTACTAGAAGAACAGGAAGAGCTAGAGGAGCTTGATCTCGATTGAAGAGTTGCATTAGGTCGAGTTTTAGTTACATCTATGTCACACAATTTGAACCAATTTTGCATCCCTCTTCCGTCTCTGAAAAAAGGGCAAAAATATTACGTTTGTTCACAAATATTGAAATAAACAATCAAAAGTAAAGAAGTACCAACCTTGCACAGATACATCTGTAGGTTTATTTGCATTAATTTCGTTGTTAGCAGTAATCAAAGCAAATATTTTTCTCCCTCTGCTAGTAGACATTATGAAGTTTCGAAATAATTCAGAACCTAAAAACCATATAAATATTGTTATTAACGTCATAACGTAAAATACTTACGACTACTAATACCGACTTTTAGCGTCTATAATGTCTTTTAACGAAATATGCCGATAACAGATTTTCACTAGTTCAAATTACTTAATGTTTATAACGTATTAAGTGGAAATAATTCAAATGTGACCTATGAAATCTGTACAAAGTTTTAGTTTTACAACGACATAAATCGTAATAAGTCATTCTGTTACAAAGTAATAAAGTGATTTTTCACTTACCTTTACGAGAAGCTCGTCGTTATGACGTCTCTTCATTAAAATAGTACGTGCATTCCGTTCGACAAACTCGTGGCAACTGGAATGTGACGGTACCGAAAAAAGCGTCGCCCATGAGCAAGATCGATATAAAATGACACAACCTGTCTCGCTCCCTCATTTGACGGCTGAGCGTTATGTCGTTTTTACAGTGAATAAAGTTGAAAAATCTAATTCTTTTTGTGTATGTAACTCAAAATTACCGAATTTGGAGATGTGACGTCCTTCTTGTGAATGAGCGATATCTCCATCGGTAGTTGACTGGTTCCGCAGTTACCTGTTTGGCCGCCGACAGCGGATTCGCACTCAGGATACCTACTCTTCATGGTGTTCCATTGCTGCCGGCGTGCCACAGGGTGGCGTTTTATCTCCGTTTCTTTTCGCGCTGTTTATTAACTCTATCACTCAGAATCTTTCTTCTTCCTGCCACCTTTACGCGGATGATCTCCAGATCTACACTCAGACTACTTTTGATGATTTGCCGGATGCGATTTTGGAACTTTGGACTTCAAGTCAATCCCTCCAAAACCCAAGTGATTCTGGTCGGTAGTACGCGAAACATTTCCAGGATAGATTGGACTGGCCTGCCTCAGGTCTCTTTTCTTGGTACAAATATTCCTTTCTCGCGTGAAGTTAAGAACCTGGGGATCTATATGGATAGTTCTCTCTCTTGGACTAAGCAGTTGCAGATGGTAAGTCGCAAATTATTTGCTTCAGCGGGCTCCCTGAGGCGGCTTCGTAATTTTTTACCCTCTGCCACCAAAATTACATTAGCGCAATCTCTCGTTCTGCCTATACTTGACTATGCTGATGCCAGCTATCTTGATCTTACCCAAGTACAATTGGACAAGCTAGAGCGACTTCAAAATCTAGCAATTAGATTCATATTTGGACTGCGCAAGTATGATCACGTCTCAGAATTTCGAAATAAGCTCAAATGGCTGCCTATTCGCCTTCGCCGGAATACTCATATCCTATCCTTACTTTATAATTACATCATGTTTAGAATGCGCATATTCAAAAGCTTCAGCGGGTAAAAAACCCGGTTACCTTAACCCAATCGTAAAAGTCAGTCAGCCATTTGATACGGTACATTTGGATCACGTTGGACCTTTTGTTAAAAGTTGTAGGGGTAACATTTATATCCTAGTTCTTATTGATGCATTTACCCGTTTTATTTATGTAAAAGCAGTTCGTAATACCAGAAGTAGTACGTCCATAAAGGTATTGCGCGAGTACATGGGTATTTTTGGTGTCCCGCGTAGAATTATATCCGATAGGGGAACATCCTTTACAAGTGATTCCTTTACGTCTTTCACGACTGAGAAAGGTATTGTCCATGTCCTTAACGCGGTTGCCACCCCTAGAGCGAACGGACAGGTCGAGCGTTATAATAGGGTTAAAGTAGATTCTCTGACAGCTAAGTGTGCAGGGACCTCCGAAAGTAAGTGGGAGGAGCACTTACCCGAAGTGAGGCTCTCTTTGGTGTTCGACCGAAAGGTGTTAGTGATAGCAAGTTGATAGTAGCCATTGACGAAGGTGTCACAACCAATAACAAAGAGTCTGATCTTACCACCATCCGAGAGGAAATTAGTAGTTTTGTTGCTAGTTCTCAACAACAGCAGAAGGAAAGATATGATAAAACGAGATCCAAACCTGTACAATTTAATGAGGGAGATTTAGTTAGGGTAGAACTTTAGTTTGACTGCACGGTTGGCGCGGTGGCTGCCGCGCAACGTGTTGCGGGTTCGATTCACGCACGGAACAACTCTTTGTGTGATCCACAGATTGTTGTTCCGGGTCTGGGTGTTATGTGCATGTGAAATTGTATGTTTGTAAACGCACCCACGACACAGGAGAAAATCCTAATGTGGGGCAACGTTTTTTTTTTAAAAAAAAAAAGAACGACAAGTACCTGCTACGGGTAATAGTAAGAAGTTAGTCCCAAAATATCAAGGTCCTTATAAAATTACAAAAGTATATGCACACGATAGATATCAGATAGAAGATACCCCATTGACTAGAAAAGGTAATAAGAAATATTCCACCGTGGTTGCGGTTGACAAATTAAAACTGTGGCTCAACTTTTCCCAACCCAATGATAATATTCTGAGTGAGGAGGAATCGTAATCCGATTCCTCCTCGCATGGCGTTTGCATGTCTTAGTAAATTAATATTAATTGTTAAAATTATAATAATAATATGCAGAACAAAGAAGTCTGCAAAGGACATGGCCAA
This sequence comes from Spodoptera exigua, assembly GCA_902829305.4. Taxonomy (NCBI): domain Eukaryota; kingdom Metazoa; phylum Arthropoda; class Insecta; order Lepidoptera; family Noctuidae; genus Spodoptera; species Spodoptera exigua. The sequence continues at coordinate 470,364 of CADEPN050000001.1, read as the reverse complement.
TTTTTGTATGGGTGTTTGCATAGTTATTGAATTCAATGTACATCAATGATTTTTGATTCCTACATTCGTGAATATTGTTAAATTAAATTGCAACAAATAAAACACATGAAGAACTCGTAATTACAACACACAAGACGAAAATAATTTCACTAAACCTTTAGTCAGATTACTCGCACGTAAGTGCACGAAATAGGATTTCCTATTAAAAACAATAAGGCGTATTAATTATTTATTTATTTATAAAATAAAACAAAAGAATAGGTATAAATAATAATAATTTATTTATTAAAGATAATAAATAAAATAAAACTACTTAATAATTCATTTTTCTATTTTTATTTTACAGTATTTTATTATGTTTGTGTATATGGAATGTACGTTTCTGTAATATATATTCTTTATAATTGGGTAGTACTTTCCCTTTAAAGCGGGCCGGTTAAAACAGGCGGTAATGGTGGTGGCTCTGGTGGGCTAACCACTTGAACATAAGGGGCGGCTGCATTGTTATCAGAAGCCAATTCCTGCACGTTGTCTGAAGCTGATTCCTGCACATTGTCCGAACCCAATTGAATGAATGAATGTGCCAATTCCTGTAAGTTTCGTGATAAGTCCTGCACTGCCTGTCTATTTGCCTGCATCCAGCACACATGACAAACATAGTTGTTTCTTGAGGGCTGAAAATAAATCCCAGTTACAATAAACACATGTTTTCAAGTTTTATGTTATTGTAAAATGAGAAGTATTATGTTACAACATGTCTACTTTAAAGAAGTCTATTCAAACATGAAAAATACATAAAGATAGATATTATAATCACACATACCAACTATTAGTGCTATTTATTTATAGATTTTCATAGATAAATACAAATAGATATATAAAAAAATGAATTAAAAACAACAGTAGTCTCTCATGTTCACCAGCCTCAGTATTCAATAATGAGAAGCATGGTTGACAAATGAATATCTCCAGAGGCAACTGAAAAAGATGCACAATTTAAAATCGCATACCATTATAAAACTTAAAAAAAACAGACTAAGTATTATATACTATTCCGACTTCTTACCTGGGTTTGAGCATTGGTTAACCAAGGCGAAAGTATTGTTGGATGGTGTGCAGAAAGCGAGGATATAAGACGCCTCTGCAGCCTTTGTATGGCTATTCCGCATTTGATACACCTCATCGTAATCCACAAAACAAATCCAAAACGCAAAACAGTCCAGTACTCCAGTATTATTAGCAAGGTTAACAGAAACACGCTGTCAAAAGTGTCAAACACGTTCCGTTTCGTTTAAGCCTATTTTTTGGTAAATTGAATAAAAATTAAAACATAATATTATTATAGTACGAGTATTTTATAAAATGCAACTAAAACCAATGAATACAATTTCGTATGAATAAAATGTTATTTATTTTTATTTATTTATTTATCATCCTTAACACTAACATTACAGACTAATCCAATGCGTTAATGAGGCATTTAACTAAATAAAACATTATAAAAATACAATTAAAAACATAAAAACATAAACAGACACACACCCTTCTTGGTTAATAAAAAGACATACAAAAACAAACAATAAAATAAAACACATTAACAATAAATTACGGCCTAATCTATCTTATAACATAATATAAATAAAGTCATCCTTGCGAGTTCACTGAACTGACACGAAAAAATATCTATCTTGTTGTGGATTTCATTTATAATTCGAATTGCTCGCGTGAGAGGCGTTTTGGCTAGGAGGTTGGTCCTGGCGGTTGGCACTGACAGCAGTGGCGGGCGTCGTCGTCTCTCCACGTATCTATCCGGCACACAGAGGCTCAAGCACCGTAGAACTCCGGGATTGTGCTCCTTGCCACCGAGTAATTTAATTAAATATAAAACAAGTGCAAACTCTCGCCGCACCTTTAACTGGTTGTACCCGACCATCCCCAGCACAAACAATGTGGGGTACATTAGGGGGTACAGAGGATACACCCCATACAGCCTCCAGTACAAGTGGCGCGTGAATTTGTTCTGTACGCGCTCCAGCATGACAGAGTACTTGGCTTCGTATGGAGCCCATATGACAGCACCACACTCCAAGTGACTCCTAACTAATGCGTCGTATAATACCCTCACTGTTGTTATATTCGTAAAGCCCTGCGACTGCCTAAGTACAAAGCCTAGGTTTCTGTACGCCTTCTTACATATATTAATAATATGCTCGCGAAACGTGAGCTCTAGGGTGAGTTGAATCCCCAGATCACGCACCTGTGTCACTCGCGTCATGGGTGTTGCCTCTGCTTTGTACTCATAGCAGACAGGGCTTCGCGAACGTGTAAAGGATATTACCGAGCATTTGGATACATTGAAGTATAGTTTATTGTCATGACTCCACTTCACCACTCTGTCAATGTCATCCTGGAGTCGTGCACAGTCCGACTCGTCCCTTACCTCGAGCAGCAACTTGAGGTCATCTGCGAACAATAAACATGTAGCATGTCTGACTACTTCAGGCAAGCTGTTTATCATGATGATAAATTCAAGAGGTCCCAAGTTGCTGCCTTGGCTTACTCCAGACCTTGTGTAGTACGGCTCCGATACGACGCCATTGTATTCAACATACTGCTGACGGTCTTTCATGTAGCTGACAAAGAACTGCAAAAATTGTGGTGTACAGCCAACATCAGCCAGCTTCCTCAATAAGACATCATTGTCCACGGTGTCAAAAGCCTTTTTGAAGTCAAAATAAGCCGCATCCACCTGCACCCCCGCGTCGACTGCCGGTATAACCTGTGCCATGAAGTTAAGCAGGTTGGTGGCAGTGCAGCGCCCCGGCCGGAAACCATGCTGTGCATCCGAAAGTAGTGCTCGGACCTGCCCCTGTAGAGAAGTTTGAATGGCGGACTCAAAAACTTTAGCCGGTGTCGACAGCACAGCCACTGGTCTGTAACCGCTGACATCTGAACCTGACTTACCTTTAGGTACTGGAACGACGCGTGTGATTTTCCATCGTGTCGGGAACGTGGACTTTTGCAAACAGATGTTAAATATATGATGCAGCGGACCTGCTAGAACCCTGGCGCAGTCCCGGAAAAGAAACGGTGGTATACCGTCCGGGCCAGATGAGCGTTTTGGCTTCAGATTTTGCAGCGCCATCTGTACATCGCCAAGAGATAAAGTGTTTAAATGCACCCGTGCACTGCTGACACTGGCTTCCGCCGCCGCCGCCTGTGCATCTAGTGTCGGCGGTACCTGGTTATATACGGATTTAAAAAAGTCAGCAAATTCTCCAGCGCACTCATCATCCGTCAAGTCTCGACCATTTTTTATTATATTTTGGCGATTAACTCTACTTTTTTTGGACCTCACATATTGCCAGAATGCTTTGGGATCCTTCGCGAATTGGTTTTGAATTTTATATTTGTGATCTCTGTATGCTATTTCTATTGATTTTTTAATTTGAGCCCTAATCTTAGCGTATTTGTTATAATCGCAATCAAGTTTTATCTGTTTAAACTTTTTGTGTAGATCTGCTTTACTTTTAATATCGCGAATTATTTCCCCTGTGTACCATTCAGGATAAACGTAACGCGAGTTTCCCCGGGCAAAGGCTTTCCTGGGTACACATAGATCTAAAATGTGACTAAGCTGGTCATAAAAGACATCCAAAATATCATCTAAATCGTGTGTCTAATACAGTGTACTCCAGTCAGCAGAAGTTAACATTGTATATAACAATTGATAATCGGCTTTATAAAAAATCCACTGTGGCCTAATGTTGTGCGCAGCGGCACCGGCGGCGGCGGGCGAGGACGAGGGAGACGCGGGGTGCGCGGGCGCGGGGCACACGCTCGCCGCGAGCGGCGGGTGGTGCGGGTCGACCGGCACGAGCGCGTCGTCCGTGGCCGCCACCGACACCTCCCCGCTAAAACCCGTACTAAAAACCAAATCCAACTGACGACCCAACACATTTGGAACCTTATTACTTTGTGTAAACTCGCAATATGACATAAAATATTCAAAATAATTACTAATGCTAACAGGGCACGATAAATTAAAATCTCCTATAACTATACCTTGCTTATATCTATCACACATATTTTCAATTAACCTAAACAAAATCATATAATCATTTTCAGAACTCCCAGGTGGTATATAAACTACACAACACAAAAATAAAAATCTACTATTTAAATGAACCGTTGCACAAACAATTTCAAATACGCAGGTGTCTATCGGCGCGTCTGCGACATGTACTTGTCGCAGCTCGAAACGGTGCGTGGCCACTAGAAGCGCGCCGCCCTGCTTGCGTCCGTCGACTCTGTCGCATCGTAGTATTTTATACCCTTGCGGGACAATTTCAGCATATTGTATGGATTCATTGCAGCCTGATTCGGTAATTGCATATAGGTCCGAGTTAAATAATATTAGGTTATTTCGGAATGTGTCTAGTTTTGTACGAAGCCCTCTTACATTTTGATAAAATATTTCTATTTTATTGCTATTTATTGAATGGATTTTCGGATTGTTTACGAAACCAAACATTCGTTGAATTCTGCGTTAACTGGTCATACTTCAGCTTTATTCAGATCATCATACATGCGTTCGGGTACACCTATTACGAAAGACGCATAGTCTCTCTCTGTTTTGTGTTTAATTTTTTGAACTTTCAAAATTATATCCTGTCCACAAATACTTTTAATATGGTTGGTCATAGCTTCTTCGGTCGTTTCAGGATGGAGGCGCCAAACATGCAGGTGTTTCTTGCGTTCTGTGGCTTTTATTGCCTTTAATTCAGTATTTTTACCACTACCTACATTCTTAGATACGCGATGAACTCTCTTATTTTGTACGGTAGTCCACCCCTCTTGGGTTGTGTCTTCATCTTTCCCTTGTTCCGATAATATATATGTAGTATGCACTGATTCGCCGACAACATTCTCCTGAGCCGACGATGCCGTAGATTTTGTGGCCACACTTTTATTAATATTTTGCTTTTTAGCGGTCTTTTGGCTACTCGCGATCTTTTTGTGTTGAGTGGGGTTAGCATTCAAGGTCACAGCTTCAGCAAATGTAGCGGGCGAACTCGAAGGTGCCTCTTCTGGTATTACCTGGGGGGATTGATGGGCCCGAGACCGAGTCACTCTGCTTTCTACGACCGCTATTATTTTGACCAGGTTATTAAGATCATTTTTTGCTAGTGAAAATTGGTACTGCAGTTGTTTAATTGCATTTGCCTGGCTATCTAAGCGGGCAATCATATCTGAACGAAACTGCTTGAGTTCAACTAGTAATGTGGCATCCACATCGCTATCCATCATAACAGGAGAAAACTGAGCTTGGCTGCCGCGTTGTGTGTTTACATTATTTTGCGGTGTGGTGGTAATAGCAAGGTCATTTAAATCTTTTCTCAGCGGCGTTTCCATATTTCCAGATTTTGGCTTAAGGCAAATGCAATCTGGACATACCCATTTCCTTTTATAAGCTAGGGTATAAACATTAAAAGCGTTAGGCATGATATTAAGACACTTTAAGTCGTATCTTTTAACGCATTTATCATTAGAGCATTCCATAAAAAAGCTGTCTAATATAGGTGAACAACAAGCGCTGCACTCAGTAGCCATAGTTTTAATTTAACAATTGAACGTTATTTTTGTAGAATTACTAGAATTATATCGATGTGTGCGTGTACTTGCCGAGAGCTTGACGCTTCGCTGTTGTGCGACAAGGACGAATTATTTGCCGCGCGCAGCCGCTCTCTTTTACCCGAGGTGAGGAAGAGCTTACCTCGGCACACTCAGTACTCGCGATATTGCACTCGCGAATTAAATGTCAAAAACAGTTCACACCACTTTAAGCACTCAGTTCAAACTTTTGTTTACACATTATGAGTCAATATTGCATAATTATATATTCCATTTTTTGGAAAAAAACAAAAAAGGCGTCCGCACTCGACAGCGTAACGACGACACATCATGTTCCTAGTGTAATGCATTTGTCGATGATATCACACGTTTTCTACGAGTATAGTTTAAGACACGTGGTTTGGAATTGGAACGTCTTTTTATTTATCTTTTATTTATGGACTATTATACATACATTTTATAATCGGAATATTTTAAACTTATTAGTATTATATTTTTATATATTTATTATGTCAGACAGTGAAACTTTTGTTTCTGCTAATGATGATACCTTAAATAGTGATAGTTTTTGCTCGTTGGGCGATACTCTTGCTAAATTTATCAATAGTTCTTTTTCTAGCAAGAGTAGTGGATTTTTTAATGTATGTCACATAAACGCACAGAGTGTTCCCAGTTACTACGGCGACCTTTTTGATGCGTTTAATGATAGTAATGTTCACGCCATTCTGATTTCCGAAACCTGGCTCAAGCCTCAGCTCTTGTCCACCGCCTACCCTCTTACTGGGTTCATCCTCCTCCGGAATGATTGGACGGTAAAAAGAGGGGGTGGTGTTGCAATATATCTCCGTAGTGACTTTCCTCACAAAATAATTCTCACTTCGTCAGCAAATTCATCTGCGGAATATTTATTTTTAGAGGTTTGTGTCCCTCCAACAAATGATTACTTCACTGAATTCGAGTCAGTCCTTGAGTCTTTGGGTTTTGAGTTCGAGCATCATGTGATCATGGGCGATTTCAACACGGATCTCGTTTCAAACTCCTCTCGGTCCAATAAGCTCCTTCATCTGATCGAATCAGCAAGTCTCCACATCTTGCCACTGAATGCCACTCATCACAGGATTTTGTATAGGCGCTGCTTTGCGGGGATGGACGGGGAGAGGCTTCAGGGCGATGCATCGATGCTCGATTGGAAACCGCTTTTGGAGGCAAACACTGTCGATGACAATGTTGCAATTTTTAACGCGTCGGTCTTGGCTCTTTATGACCGTCATGCACCCATCAGAAGGATCAAAGTTAGGCGTCCACCGGCACCTTGGATGACCAAGGGGGTGCAGATGGCAATGCGTCGTAGAAATCGAGCGTTCCGCAAGTACAAGAAATATCGCACTGAAGAGAACTGGGAGGCATTCAAAACTGCAAGAAACAGATGCAACCAGATGGTACGCAATGCTAAACGCCGTCATATTTTCAATAATATATATATGGTTCGTCTCCTGCCAATATCTGGAAATTCTTCAGATCTCTTGGTATAGGAAAATCGCCTAATTCAGACCTGCTATCTCAATTGGTTTGGATGATCTTAATCGACATTTCTCCACCGTTACAACACTAGATCATCCTACCAAGCAAAACACCTTGTCGTACATAAGAGGTCTGCCACGTCTGAACATTAATAACTTCTGTTTCATTCCCATTGATGCGGCAAAGATTCGATAGATTATCCTCTCCATTATATCTCGAGACATGATAGTAAATGTTCTAGACCAACTCCTATCTCCAATTACCCATATTATAAACTTTTCCATATTCTCCGGTACATTTCCATCAGTGTTTTTTTTTTTTTTTTTTGTGAGGGGAAAATCATCAAATGACTTCTCCCGCCCAGGGCCGGGCAGGAGGGAGTGTCAGACTCTTACTGACTAAAAACCCCCCTGTTCCTTCTCCTGCTCTGTGCCGAGGTCGCGGTGCCTCATTGCGCTTACCCCGCAACCCCGGCTGAACATCAGCCCTTTAGACCCATCTGTGGTGGTCTAATGGCTCTTTGAGGCGCGCGCGGAACGCTACGCGCCGTACGCTCGGGCCTGGTTCTGGTCGGGCGGCGAGCTGCCCTTACTCGCCGACAAATTTCCATCAGTGTGGCGTAAGGCCTTTGTGCGACCCTTACCTAAATTCAGTGAACCTACTCTTCCGACCCCCTTCCGTCATATTTCAATCCTTCCCTTTCTATCCAAGGTGCTGGAAGCTTGTGTACACAAACAGCTATCCCAGTTTGTTTACAAACATTCTTTGATAAGCCCGTTGCAATCAGGTTTTTGACCTGGCCACAGCACCGTAACTTCCCTCCTTAAAGTGACTGGCGATATAAGGGCGGGCATGGAGGATACCAAAGTAACTGCTTTGGTATTGGTTGATTTCTCTAACGCCTTCAATATGATCAGTCACGATATCCTTTTGGAAATCCTGTCCCATCTTGCGATCTCTGACAAGTCACTGGAATGGTTTTGTTCACATCTTCAGGAGCGTCAGCAGTCGGTTCAGTGCAATGACAATTTGTCTAGCTGGTGTGACTTGAAGGCTGGCGTTCCCCAGGGCGGCATTCTTTCACCACTTCTTTTCTCTATCTTTATTAATTTCATCAAATTTGGAACTTCAGTGTGCGTACCACCTTTGTGCTGATGACTTGCAGTTGTATTCTCAGACTGCGGTGGATGATCTACCCGATGCTGTATGCAAACTGAATAGGGACTTAGCAGCTATCCAAAACTGGTCGGACAGGTTCGGTATAGCCGTGAACCCTAATAAATGCCAGGCCTCAATAATGGGTAGTTCTCGAAATTTGAGATTGGTTGATGGTACGAAACTATATCCTCTCTTATATAATGACGTGACTATCCCATTCAGTCAAGAAGTGAAGGACCTTGGGCTGCTTATTGATAACACATTGAGCTGGCGAGCCCAAGTCACCAGTGTTTGCCGGAAGGTGACTGGCTCGTTGAGGGCTATGTATCGCCTGAGGAACTTTCTTCCGTCGTCCGCGAAGACGCAGCTGGTGCAGGCCTTGATTTTACCCATTATTGATTACGCTGATGTCTGTTACTATGACCTGAATGCAGATTTGCTCAATAAACTCGACCGACTTCTAAATAACTGCATTCGATTCATTTTCAATCTACGCAAATATGATCATGTTTCTGCACGTAGGGTGCAACTTAAGTGGCTGCCCATGCGTTTGCGCAGACAATAAAGGGCACTTACAACTTTATTTTCTTATCTTGATTCTCCTTCTTCGCCTAGCTACCTCCCCCTGCTTTCAATATACTTGCGCAAACCACACAAAATTTCTTCGGTCTTCCCACAATCGTCACCTTCAGTGTCTCACCCATCGCACTGACTTCTTCCTTTCTTCATTCAAGCTGTTCTTTAATGGAATGCGCTTCACGAGCATTTATTTAAGAATTGGCAGACACAAAACAATTGTGGTATCTAGTCTCGACTTGTTTTTTTTTTCAATCTAGTTAATATTATATATGTATGTATATATATCTATATATATATTTCTATCATATTCATATATATATATCTATCTATCTATATATTATAATATGTATATTTTAATATATCCATGCCTAATATGTATTATTTATTGTATTTATTACCCTATTTATGCAAATCTATTTATTTGTGTGTTAAGAACCGTGTTTCTTCCATTTTCTTTCTCCTCTCATTTGTTCTAGGACTATGTGTCCTAGCTTCGCACCAACCGCAAAAATTCTCTGCACCGCCCTATGGTTGACTGCTAGAGAATGCCTTAAGGCATTAAGTCCGCCATTCAGACTGTTTTGTGTGACGAAGAAATAATAATAATAATAATAAGCCCGCAGGGCACCTTGAGGCGAGGTGACGGGAATTAGCAATCCCGCGGGCTACGATCATCCTGATTGCTCCAGGGAGAAGTCACCGTTCCTCATCTCAGGCTTACCTTCATTGGCTGGCCGGAGTGAACGATGACGAGGAACAAGTCTCCCACCTCTGGCTTGCCTTCATTGGCCGTCCAGAGTGGAGTCGCGAGAGTAGTGATCCTGCTCGGAGGGTGGAAGCTGTTCGTAAGCGGCGAGTGGGCCAGTGATGCAGGATGCTTAGGCAGAAGCAGATGATCTGAGTAGAAAGCTGGTGGCAGCTTCTTCACCCTTCAGCCACTCACATTTCCGTTGTCCCTCTGTTGCTATTACTAGCAACCATTCCCGGGGGCCCGGTCGGTGAGTTGGCGAGTCTCCGCCTGCTATTTTTACGTGTATAAATTACATTGTTTCGGCAGGTGCTATAGTCCTTCCATAGTTCCCATCCTACTAGCCCATAGCAACCCACACCCATAGCCTTGTATTTTGTTTCCATTATCCACAATAGTCCTACACTAACCGGAGACTGTCCTTGGGTGCATTTCCATAGTGCATACAGGGATAGTCGCCGGTTAGTGTCCCATTTCATTTAGATTAAAGTTGTCTAAAGGGCCTCTGCGCAGTTGGCTCCGGCCCCTCGTACGCCTTCCAAATGACCGGGACCCTGTGGTCCCGTGATTGGTAAAGACATACAAATAATGATTATAATATATCTATCTAAATAAATATATATCTCTCTCTGTCTCAAGTCTACTGGAAGAAATTACAACAGGAATAAGTAGCACCTATGTACTCTTAGTATATGTATGTATATAGTATATGTATGTATGTAGTATACTTATGTATGTATATAGTATATATATGTAGCAGTTATTTATTATTATATAATATAATTTGAGTATGAATGTAGGTATATATTAGGGATATAGTAACTTGTACGTTAATAATACGCACATATATCTATCTCGTATGGCTTATCAGATTTAAAGTTAAGCCGTTTGCTTGCTTCTTGCACCGACCATTGGCTCATCTCTGCATCACCCAAGGTTTGACTGGTAGAAAATGCCTTAGGCATTAAGTCCGCCTATGTACCCATTGTGCATGAAGTTTAAATAAATAAATAAATAAAAAATACTCTTATTTTATTTATGTATTTTCCTCTGTGCTGTTTGTGTGTACATAAATTATTAAATATTTAATATAAATAAAAAACTTATTTCAATATCTCCAGTAATTAAGACAAACAATGCATTTTTCATTTTTAAAATTTGCAACGCGTTGTATTTACGCACTAACAGGTTAACGACCCTCGCGCGCGCAGTCCGCATTTGTAGGTACAATTGTAGATAAAGAAAATCTGTCCGTCCTGTGAAGGTATTGTTTAAGGTACGATAAATAAAATAGGCACGCTCCTATTTCAAAGGTAAAAATTAAACGCCCGCCTGTACCGTGGTTGACCAGAGGTATACAAATGGCTATGCGACGTAGAGACCGTGCGTTTCGTAAGCACAAACGAGACCGCACTGAGGAAAATTGGATGGCATTTAAGATTGCAAGGAATCAATGCAACCAGATGGTACGTAACGCTAAACGCCGACACATCCTTGAAAACATTTCTTCATTTCTTCATCATCTCTGGGTATTGGCAGAACGCAACTTTCAGACCTTCCTAACTCAATTAGTTCAGACGATCCAAACATTTCTCCACTTCTTTGTCTTTGGATCGTCTGACAATAGATGGTACTGTTGCTTTTATTGCTGGTCTGGTGCGTTCTAAAATTGTTCCATTTCGTTTCGTTTCTGTGGAGTCAGCGGAGATCAAAAAGTCCATCAAGTCCAAGGCTGTTGGTTGTGATAACATATCCCGTTACATGATTACAACAGTTTTGGACCACCTCTGCCCAGCCCTTCCGCATATAGTAAACTTTTCCTTGTTAGGCCACTTCCTAAGGTCCCAAATTCTACTCTACCCACCCACTTCCGCCCAATTTCAATCTTTCCATTCTTATCTAAAGTGCTTGAGGCTTGTGTTCACAAGCAACTCTCGCACTTTATATTTCAAAACTCCCTGTTAAGTCCTTTCCAGTCCGGTTTTAGACCAGGACACAGTACCACAACCGTTCTCCTCAAAGTGACGTGATGTGAGGGTTGGCCTGGATGATACTAAAATCACCGTGCTGGTGTTAGTTGATTTTTCCAACGCCTTCAATATGGTCAGTCACGATGTCCTCCTAGCCATCCTGTCCCATCTTATGGTCTCCGATGATAGTCTGCAATGGTTTTCTTCCTATCTTCAGGGACGACAGCAACGGGTACAGGTTGGTGATAATTCATCATGCTGGTGCACGTTGGAAACTGGCGTCCCTCAAGGCGGTATACTTTCCCCTCTTCTATTTTCACTATTTATTAATATGCTTACCACAGAACTTCAATGTCCGTATAATCTGTATGCTGATGACTTGCAATTATACTGTCAAGCTAGCAAAGAACAGCTACCTGGTGCTGTTGATAAGCTAAATGTTGATCTGCAGGCCATTAAGAACTGGTCCGATAGGTTTGGGATAGCTGTTAATCCTTGCAAATGCCAAGCGATAGTTATCGACAGTTCCCGTATGCTAGGTAAGATTGGTAATAGCACGCTACCACCTATAATATTCAACAACGCTGTCATCCCGTTAAGTAGCGATGTCAAGAATCTCGGTCTGCATATTGACAGCACCTTCAGCTAGCGTACGCAGGTCACTAACGTATGCAAAAGGGTCACAGGTTCGCTGCGGTCCCTATATCGTCTCAAAAATTTTCTCCCATCCTTTGTAAAAGCAGTGCTTGTTTCCCTTATTTTCCAATTATTGACTATGGTGATGTTTGTTATTACGACCTGAATGCAGATCTCCTCAATAGGCTTGATCGACTTCTGAATAACTGCATTCGATTTGTTTTCAACCTGCGCAAATATGATCATGTTTCTGCACATCGCAGAAACATGATCATATTTGCGCAGTGAGCAAAGGGCTCTCGCCACTCTGTACTCCTTTCTTGTTTCTCCTTTTTCCCCTAGCTATCTATCTACTTATTTTCAATACACAAAGTAACACATGTTATTTGCAATAGAATTTTTTTTTTATTATTATTATGTATGTACCAATCACGGGACCACAGGGTCCCGGTCATTTGGAAGGCGTACGAGGGGCCGGAGCCAACTGCGCAGAGGCCCTTTAGACAACTTTAATCTAAATGAAATGGGACACTAACCGGCGACTATCCCTATATGCACTATGGGAATGCACCCAAGGACAGTCTCCGGTTAGTGTAGGACTATTGCGGATAATGGAAACAAAATACAAGGCTATGGGTGTGGGTTGCTATGGGCTAGTAGGATGGGAACTATGGAAGGACTATAGCACCTGCCGAAACAATGTAATTTATACACGTAAAAATGGCAGGCGGAGACTAGCCAACTCACCGACCGGGCCCCCGGGAATGGTTGCTAGTAATAGCAACAGAGGGACAACGGAAATGTGAGTGGCTGAAGGGTGAAGAAGCTGCCACCAGCTTTCTACTCAGATCATCTGCATCTGCCTAAGCATCCTGCATCACTGGCCCACTCGCCGCTTACAAACAGCTTCCACCCTCCGAGCAGGATCACTACTCTCGCGACTCCACTCTGGACGGCCAATGAAGGCAAGCCAGAGGTGGGAGACCTGTTCCTCGTCATCGTCCACTCCGGCCAGCCAATGAAGGCAAGTCGGAGATGAGGAACGGTGACTTCTCCCTGGAGCAATCGGGATGATGGTAGCCCGCGGGATCGCTAATTCCCGTCACCTCGGCTCAAGGTGCCCTGCGGGCTTATTATTATTATTATTATTATTTTGTATGTTCCTTTCCACTCACGGGACCACAGGGTCCCGGACTTTTGGAAGGCGTACGAGGGGCCGAAGCCAACTCGCAGAGGCCCGTTGAACAACTTTAATATAAGTGAAATGGGACATCAGCCGGCAGTTATCCCTGTACGCACTATGAAAGAGCACCCAAGGATAATCCCCGGTTGATGGAGGACTATTGCGAAATGTGGTAAAAATTTATAAGGTTATGGGTATGGGTTGCTATGGACTAGTGGATGAAAACTATTATTATTAAACGGTTTTATTTAGCGCACCCCGTTTGTTTTATTTATTCTTGGGTCAAATTTAGTTATTCAAATTTCACCCTCTTCCAGTGTACGGGCCTGCGGTCGGCGAGTAAGGGCAGCTCGCCGCCCGACCAGAACCAGGCCCGAGCGTACGGCGCGTAGCGTTCCGCGCGCGCCTCAAAGAGCCAATAGACCACCACAGACGGGGCCCTAAAGGGCTGATGTTCAGCCGGGGTTGCGGGGTAAGCGCAATAAGGTACCGCGACCTCGGCACAGAGCAGGAGAAGGAACAGGGGGGTTTTTAGTCAGTAAGAGTCTGACACTCCCTCCTGCCCGGCCCTGGGCGGGAGAAGTCATTTGATGATTTTCCCCTCACAAAAAAAAAAAAAAAAACCCTCTTCCAGTCAACCGATTAATCTGAAATTTTGTATACACTTTGGATTTTGGTGACAATACAATTATGTTTATTCATTATCATTATAAATCCAAGATGGCGGCCGCTACAAAATGGCGGATAACGCAGGTTTTATCAATCCCATCGATATGGGTATCAAATGAAAGTGCTTAACCAGTAGAATACAATGTACTATAAAAAATTAAAATCTAAGATGGCGGCCTCTACAAAATGGCGGATAACTTAGGTTTTATCAATCCCAAAAACATGGGTATCAAATCAAAAGGCTCAATGAGCAGAATACAATATAGCTACTATAAACAATTTAAATCCAAGATGGCGGCCGCTACAAAATGGCATATAACGTAGGTTTTATCAATCCCATCAATATGGGTATCAAATGAAAGTGCTCAACCAGTAGAATACAATGTACTATAAAAAATTAAAAATCCAAGATGGCGGCCTCTACAAAATGGCGGATAACTTAGGTTTTATCAATCCCATCAACATGGGTATCAAATGAAAGGTCTCAACAATTAGAATACAATTTACTATGCAAAATTTAAATCTAAGGTGGATTTTTTTTTTTCTTTCTCCCGCCCAGGGCCGGGCAGGAGGGAGTCTCTTACTGACTAAAAACCCCCCTGTTCCTTCTCCTGCTCTGTGCCGAGGTCGCGGTACCTCATTGCGCTTACCCCGCAACCCCGGCTGAACGTCAGCCCTTTAGGGCCCCGTCTGTGGTGGTCGAATGGCTCTTTGAGGCGCGCGCGGAACGCTACGCGCCGAACGCTTGGGCCTGGTTCTGGTCGGGCGGCGAGCTGCCCTTACTCGCCGACCGCAGGCCCGTGCTTACGGTGGCCGGAGATCGTCCCTCGATCCCCGACGCCCGTAGTGTCGCCAGTTGCGGCGGCTGGGGCGTGAGGAGGAAGATTGCTCCCTCACGCGGGCCGCCTCTCTCTTTGCGAGCATGACTGCTTCACAAAAGGAGGAGACGGCGTCCCAGTTCCTCTCACTCCGCACCATAGCCTTGACTAAGGCCGGGCGCGAGAGGTCGCCGCCGCCGATCACTTCCCTGAGGACACGGCGGTGCTCAGCCCAGGCAGGGCATACCGCTACCGTATGCTCTACCGTATCCTCTAGGTGGTCCTCACAATGGCGACACTCGGGCGTTTCCTCCTGCTGGATCCGAAACAGGAACCTACCGAAGCTGCCGTGCCCGGTAAGCACCTGCGTCAGGCGGAAGGTGAGGACGCCATGGCGTCTCTCAAGCCACTCCTCAAAGAGGGGTCTTACCGCTGCTATAGTAGCGTGCCCGGCCCTCGGTTGCGACAGTCGTTGTTTCCACTCTGCCATGAGATCTCGCCGGAGCTCATTCCGCCACGCACTAATTTGGCGCGGCAGAGGATCTTCGCCCCGGCGACGCGCGTCTACGCGCAAACTGTAGACGCGCGCGACCGCCTTCGCTTCTAGATCCCACGGCGGTGATCCGGCAAGGAGGTTCGCCGCCTCCCCGGAGATCGTGCGATATCCGCGAATTATTCGGATGGCCATGACCCTCTGGGACGCGACCAGCGTACGAGCCGGCCACCGCTTCAAGTCCGGCGCCCACACAGGGGCACCGTAGAGGGCCATGGATCGCACAATCCCCATATACAACCTCCGGCAGGAGGCGTTTGGCCCCCCGAGGTTGGGAAGGAGCCGCTTGAGCGCGGCCCCAGACCGTTCCAACTTAGGGGCCAAACGACGAAAATGCTCCGTGAAGTTCCATCGGCTGTCGAGGACGAGACCCAGGTACTTCATCGCCGACTCGACGCCGATGGTAACTCCTCCTGCCGTTATTTGGGACCCACCTGGAGGTGGCGCGCTCCGACGGCCATAGAAACACATGGCCTCGGACTTGTGGAGCGCCACCTCGAGTCCCAACTGCCGGATCCTTGCAACGACTGTCGCAACCGCTTGTGACATCAGGTCGGCAGCCGCCTGATGCGACCTCCCGTTCGCCAGCACCAGCGTGTCGTCAGCATAACAGACAATGCTGACGCCGCTCGGGAGGTCGGTGCGTAGCACCCAATCGTACCCGATGTTCCGGAGAAATCGGAGATAGGCAGGCACCCGGTGATACCGGAGTGCCTCCAGAATGCAGCTCCGGGGCAACGAATTGAAGGCGTTGGCGATGTCCAGAGACACCGCCACGACGACTCGCCCCCTGGCCAACGCAGTCCCCGTCGTGAGGTACCTCACGCGCATGATGGCGTCCACCGTGGAGCGCTCTCTGCGGAAGCCGAACTGGCCGTCCGCTAAATCCGGCCCCCTTCCAGACAGGTGCCCGACGAGGCGGTCTGAGATTATCCTCTCGAACAGTTTTCCCACCTCGTCGAGCAGCACAATGGGCCGGTACGCGGACGGAGAGTCCGCAGGACGCCCCGGCTTCTTCACGAGGACCAGTTTACCTGTCTTCCACGACAGCGGAAACTGGCCCCTCTCCAAGCATGCGCTGAAAAAACCAATTAGTCGAGGCCTGAGAGCCTCCGAGGCCAGGACCCAAACCTTGGCATGCAGCCCGTCAGGTCCTGGGGCGGTATTCTTGGCGCACCGCCACTCTCAAATCTACCTCGGTCACTTCCGGAACGGATTCACCGTCTTCGTCATTGTGGCCCGCATTGGGCACCGCAGGGGGCGGAGACATATTCGGAGGCGTGTAACCCGTTTGTGGTTGGGGGAATAGAGCCCCAACCACTTCGTCCACGACCTCCGGAGGCTCTGAGTCAGTGGGGGCGCCCAGGTGCGGAGCTTATCACGCACCATCCGGTACGGGCGTCCCCACGGGTCTCTGTTCAGAGTCTCCAACATGTCCTCGCGGGCCCGATCTTTGGCCCGCCGGATCTCCACCCTTAGGTTGGCCTTCGCCGCCCTGTACTCTTCGTATAGCTCCGCCTCTCTGGTTTCAGCGTCCAGAGGGCGGACACGGAGCCTGCGGTGCCTGGTGTATCGGCGTCGCGCTGCGGTGCACTCACCGCGCAGGTCTGCCAATTCCTGCGACCACCAATATACCTGGCGCTTGCGTTGGCACGGCCGGATCCGGGGCATCGCCACGTCGCACATCCGAGACATGGCGTCCTGGAGCCATCTCGCCTCCTCGTTAACGTCGGCGGGCCTGACCGGTGGTATCACCCAGGCCTGCACGACTGCGGCTTCCAGGAACAGCTCCCGGTCCAGCTGCCTCAGCGCCCAACGCGGGCCGCACGGGGCCTGTCGGACTGGCGGGTCTGCGGACTCGGCGGAAACGTTGAACCGGATATACCTGTGATCGGAAAACGTCTCCACCTCCTCCATGACACGCCAGTCGACAACGCGCGATGACAGAGCGGAGCTGGCAAACGTAATGTCCACCACCGACTCGCCCCGCATCCGCACGCACGTGGGGACAGAACCCCGGTTCAACACGGCTAGGCCTGTCTCCAGGGCCCAGTCTTCGACCATCCTACCCCGGGTGTCAGTGAGCCGGGAACCCCAAGCCAAGTTCTTGGCATTAAAGTCCCCGAGGACTATATACTATATTACTATATATAGTTTGATTAACAAAATGACGTAATGAGCTTATAAAAATAAATGTACGTCACATTATTATTTTCTCAATAAAATCACAAAAAAACTTAACAAAAATAAAATCCTCACTGGCGTAAACAAAAGTAAAAATCTCAATAGTACAATCAAGTAGTAAAATATCCAAAATCAGCCTTACTCATTAATAAGTAAAAATTAATTAGGTATTGTCTTCATTTTCGCTGTCATTCGTAGTCAAAATGTCATTAGATGTTACTAAATTCTCATAATAACTGTGGTATACACGTGGGATAATATTGTTTCGACATAAATACAGCAAGTCTTTCTTCTTAGAAGGTTGTATCGGTAACAGTTGATTGTAACATAGTTGCAGACGAATATCTATTGGTATATCGGCAATTCGTCGTCTTGTTCGCACACTGAATGAGTGATCTAAGATTTTAATATCATTTTCAATACCATCTTCACTTTAATCATATTTATAGCACAAAACGTATGGTTCATCTCGGCTTACACGAATTTGTTTTATTTTAGACCAAAGGACTTTTTTTCCTTCCGAGTTTTTAGTCCAATTAAACTGCGTATTTGTCTGCATCTTTTTGAAGTCATAAATAATTTTTTGAGGTACGTCTATGACGTTATAAGGACTTCCTTTTGATTTTGCCCATCGAATCAATGAGCTCCTCTCAGAGGGTGTGTAAATATTTTTATATTTTGAAGCTCGTTCAATGGTGGCGTGTATGGAGTCGCCTTCATTCTGAGTGTGGCATACCTCAAGAAAAGAGTGTTTTATATTCAAATTAAACTGTTTATCTGCATAAAGATACATGAAAAACATAATCCTGTTTCGGTTTTGGCCGGCGCAGTTGTCTGACCAAAACCTGAAGTCGTTACAACCTTCCTGACTTTTTAATTTAATTATATCATAAACACAGCTCGCTATTTCGTTTGATCCCTTCATTGCAATTTGTTTGTTCCATAAGTAACAGGTACCAATTAAGTTCCCAATATCAAAAACTGATAAGTTATATACTTTCAACCTCTTACTTATATCCGCTAGATGGCGCTGTCTAGCGAACATCAAAGTAAAAGAGCTCCGTGTTTATAATTAAGTTAAAAATAATAAACGTCGTATTAATTTGAAAAATACATCCTAAAACTGTTAATAGTGTTCCAATAATTCCCTAGTGATGTTATCAAAGACCTTGACACAAAATTATTATAAAAAACAGTGCAAATAAATCAAAACTAATAATATAATCAATCCGTTAATAAGTGACATTAAAAAGTGTAAACTGACTAAACTGTGTTAATAATACATACAACAACCAATCTACTCGCAAAACATTCTTTTAAGTGAGTATAAAACATAAAAAAGTGAATAAATAATTACGGACAAAGAACTCAATGCACGTCAAGTGAAAAAAATTCCTAAGTGATTAATCATAGTAACCGTTTTGCACAATTCAAATTTCTCGTACACTAACTTGAGATACATAATTTCAACAAGATTGTCATAAGCTTCGGTGGCGCAATACGTAAGACAACCACTTTGCTCGGCTCGGCTCGGCTTCGAATCCCAGTAGCCGCATGTCTTTTTGCGAGATTGTTTAGAAGAAATTACAACATTGAATTAATTTCAAGTATTCAATAAAAAAGGGCACAACTTCATATGGAAAAGAATATGGATAACAACTCGTTCGATAATGTGACGTATAGGACACGTCAAATTACTGGCTCGCTTGACTCAATATTTGACATATCTACATCGACAAATACGAATGAGAGAACAATACTTGATACGACTATGATGAGCTTGCCCGATAGTCTAGATAACAATAGCAATAATGAAATAGTCGACAATCTAAAGGAAGAAATAAAAATGCCTAAGATGCAACTAATGAGCGCGCATCAAGAAATAGACAATTTGAATTGCGAAAACTTTCGATTAAAATCAGATCTCCAAAAGTCTTTAAAAACTGTTGAAAAATATAAAAATATCTGTTTAACCCCTGATAGAAAGATTAACACAAATAGCTCACCATCATCAATCCGGAAAAAAGGGCTTAGACAACAGAAAACACCTCTTACTCAGGATGTAGAAAACGAACATAGAAATTATAAAAACGGAAACAATACCCCCCACATGCTGAATAAAGAAATACAGACTTGCTACGTCAATATGGATGCACAGACACAAACACAACACAACCCACAAACATTAACAAATAAACGCATCATTGCCAACAAAACTTTACCAGGCGCAAAAATGATAACAAAACAAAAAAATAAACTATGTATAATAAGTAGTGGTTGCACGAAAAGAACTCTGCCTCTGATTGAAGAAATATTTTCAGACCATTTTGACTATTGTCATTATATACTACCAAATACTAAGACAAAAGATTGGCTAAGCAATATGGAACTTAAACTGCAAAACTATACGATGAAGGATTACTGCCTGATCTTTATAGGGGAAAATGATATAAAGAACAATGAGTATCTAACTATATTAGATGACCTAAAAAACACATTCAAAAATGTAACTCATACAAATAACATCGTCTGTACACCAACCTATATAAAAGGTGCACTCATATATAACTACAAGGTTGAGCTCTTCAATAACCTCCTGTACTTAGACATAAAAAATCAAGAGTATGCCTACTTTTTCGATAGCAACCTCTCTTTGACACATGAAATGTTCTCCTATAAGACTGGAATAATAAACAAAAACGGATGGACAAACATCTACGAGAAAATAATATCTAACATAATGATAGATTACGAGCTATTCTCTGCACAAGACGATGAAGCCGCCATCTCAAACTTTTTTCGAACTTAAATATCTGTATGTTATGCACCAAAACATTGCCGGGTTGCTAAGCAAATCGGATGCATTAACAGTCTGCCTACACGAAATAGAAGAAACAGGGACCTGTGTTGACATTATTTGTATTACAGAACATTTCATCATGGCTGGTTATGAACCACTTTTGACCATACCTAACTACCAACTAGCAGCATGCTACGCTCGAAAGGAAAGCAAAAGAGGGGGATCCTGCATACTAACGAGAAATGGAATTCAATTTAAAGAATTACAGCAAATAGCCAAATTATCTGAGACTGGCGATTTTGAATGCTGTGGCATTGAATTGATTAAATTTAATATTGCTATTGCATGTGTATACCGAACTCCCAAAACTAGCAACTTTGATATATGTATGGAAAAATGTAATGTACTCTTGCAAGACCTTATTAAAAAATCCTATAAAAATATTATCATAGCAGGCGACTTTAACATAGATACGTTAAAAAAAACTACTCAGTCAATAGAGTTTAAGTCTCTTTTGCATAGTTATAATCTAAAGTTGGCAATAAAACAGCCAACTAGAATAACAAGCCATACATGCATAGACAATTTTGCACATAATTTTGATAAAAATAGTAAATCACAAGTAATAGAACTGGCATTATCGGATCACACTGCTCAGTTCATAAAAATACCAGTTCAAAAATGCTGTACTATTAAATATTGGCGCAAGAACAGGCGTAATTTTAGTACAGACTACCTTGTAAAATTTAAGAAATGTTTAAGTAGCTTATCTTTTTGTGACTTGTATAGAACTGGTGATCCAAACGTTGCTTATAATAATTTCATAGAGATAGTCTCAATGTTTTACTTTCTATGTTTTCCTAAAGAAACTATCACAATACACACAACAAAAAAAGCCAAATGGATATCCCGTGGTATTAGAACGTGTAGTAAAAGGAAAAGGTGTTTATTATGGCAATATCGACATAACCGTAACCCAATAAATAAGGAAAACCTCATAAACTATTCTAAAAAACTTAAAAAAATAATTCAACTCACACAACTATCTCAAAATAATTACAAAATTAACACATCACACAACAAATGCAAAACTACTTGGGATATAATAAAAGCCTCAAAATATATCGTACCTAGGAACCCAATAACAAAAATTAAATTAAATAATGAAACTATTAGTGATCCTCAACAAATTGCCAATACCTTTAACGAATACTTCATTGAAAAGGTTACTCCAATCATAGGGTCTGGAAAAAACGTCACTTCGCATATCTTAAATAGAAAAAACTCATTTTTTATGTCACCTTGTGTACCACATGACATAATTAAAATAATTAATTCATTAAAAAACACAAGTAGTGTCGGATATGATCAAATTTCAACAAAAGTATTAAAATTTGTAGCAGTGGAAATAAGTCCACATTTAAGTCACTTATTAAACTTAAGTATTAGTGCAGGCACTTTCCCTGAATCCCTAAAAACGTCGATTGTTAAGCCTATATTCAAAAAAGAAAATAAGGAATGCATGGAATATTACAGGCCAATCTCCCTTATTAACATCATATCAAAAATATTCGAAAAACATATTTACAAAGAATTGACAAATTACTTAGAAAAAAATAACATACTTGCTAATGAACAAAAAGGATTCAGAGAAAACTGTACCATAAATTTGGCAATATATGACTTCTTGCATAAAGTAATGATTAACGTGGATAAGACGAACCCTGTTTGTACCGTATTCTGTGATATGACCCAGGCCTTCGACTACGTACGGCATGATATCTTACTGCAAAAGCTAGAGTCTTATGGCATCAGGGGGAACATTTTGAAATTAATTCAATCGTACCTAACCAATCGAAAACAAATTACAGAAATTAATTCTATCAATAAAAGGACGAAATGTGAAGAAACTTATCAATCAGATGTACGTTTAGTTAAATATGGAGTACCGCAGGGGAGTGTGCTGGGCCCTCTTTTATTCAATTTATATATTAATGACCTTCCAAAACACCTTACGCACCCTGTCTCACTTTTTGCTGATGACAGTACAATAACAATACCGTGTAATGATAAAGATCAATACAAGAGTGAAATAAATAATTCAATCGAATCAGTAATTAAATGGCTTGATAATAATAACTTAAAAATTAATCTTAATAAAACTAATATAATACACTTTGGACAGCGTTCATCGGATAATTCTGACATAAAAATACAATTCAATGACAAAATAATTGATGAGGTTAGCTCTACTAAATACCTTGGACTCATAATTGACAAAAAACTTAACTGGAAAGACCACATCGAATATTTAGTTAAGAAAGTTAACACCGCTTCATATGCATTGTTTAAATTGTCAAAGGTACTAAGAGTTGATGGACTGCTCACTGCATATCATGGGCTAGTTTCAAGTTGTTTAAGATATGGAGTTATATTCTGGGGTAATTCAACTGACAAAGAACTAGTTTTCAAGGCTCAAAAGAGAAGTATTAGAGCAATGTTTAAATTATGTCCGACAGATAGCTGTAAACCGTACTTCCAAAACTATAAAATTTTGACACTTCCTTCTCTATACATTCTCGAAATAGTTATGTTTGTAAAATTAAATCCACAGCTATTTCCCCGCCTTTCTGACTTAAAACCTCGTAACAGACGAGACAATTCGGTTCTATCCTTGCACGGAGCAAAAACAACGCTAATGCAAAGAAGCGTGTTCTGCATGGCACCAAAAATATTTAATAAGCTCCCAAAATTATGGAGGGAACAAAATTTGCAAACCCTTAAAAATACATTAAAACAGTTTTTGGTTAAGAAGGCATACTATACCATACTTGAATTTTTAAATGACAACATTTGACTATGAAATTTTTTAAAGATTGCTTGGACTATTTTAATTGTAATTTGTAAATTTTAATTATTTTAACTGTAATGTAATTGTATTGACATTAATGATTGTACTGATGACTATAACTGTAATAACTATTATGTGGATATTATGAAAAATAGAATTGTAATAATTTAATTAATGACATTTGACATTGTCTAAACTCATCTTTATATTTGTACGCCGAAAGGCCAAACATGTCTGTGCTTTAATATGTTTCTTTGTTCCATCTGCATGTAACTCATGTTATGACAAATAAATGATCTATCTATCTATCTATCTACTGTAATAAAATAGACTAATGTCACCACTTGGGGACAACAACACTTTTTGCAAATCAAAAGTAGCGCAGAAAATTTTCGTGTCATTTTTAGAATCACGTTTATCCTTTTCTTTTAAAGGTTTAGCCAGATTTTTGTTAATTATATGATTATCAAATGTTATTTTAGATTCTGGAGTTACAGGACCATTTTTGAAGGAATGGCAAACATGACATTGATGTTTTTTAGGCTGGTGAAATGATAAATTAATATTTTTGTTAACTATATCCCTGTATTGCCTTAACGTCTCACATTTATTACCGTATTTATTTGGATCGTACCATTCTTTGTATAATTTAAATAAGCGAATAAAACTTAAAGAGCCATCTAAATAAAGTTTATTACTGTCTTTACGACAATAATGTGAATCGACCGGTTCAAATGACTTGACGTGGTCCAGCACACTTTTGATCATTTCTGCATCAACAGAGGTTTTATGGTGCTCATGTCGACCTCTGTTATCAACCAAAGTGAGTCTATCTGTAGAAGAAAACTTATTCATTGCTGTTCTTATCATTTTTGGCCCACAACTAATAGTATTTAAAAACATCGTCTTGCATACCACTAGTTCCGTCTTTTGATTATTTTGAGTAATAGGCAAATGATAAACATGGGTCAAACACAAAAAGAGAAAAAAAAATGTTCATACAACTTAAAAACCGTTATTTAAATATCATATCATCATTAAATCTCTTTAATAATTATTTCGTCTGGAAAACTTTTTCTGGATCATAAAAAAATCAGCTTAACCGAAATTTATTTAATTTTTCTCGCTTTTGAATCTGAAAAGATCTCCTTCTGTAGACTGTTCGGATGGCAAGTAGTTGAGTTCAAGTGATAATTAAAAATATATACAGATACTTTTGATACTTTTAATTCATTTTATTATATCAGTCATATTATCAAATATTCATAACATAACAAATAAAAAAATATATAAAACTTAATTTTGAATTAAACGTTATAAAAATGTTGTTCACAAATTTTGGGTCTACTTCTGTAGACAAATAAAATAAGCCTAAATTTGCTAAAGATGAACGCATTGTTATTATTTTGTCTCTTGTGTTGGTAGCATTGCATTCTCTGTCATTTGCTCGGTTGTAATTTTACGTAAAGTGCGTGTGATAAGAGAAACTCTTTATATTATTCAACTACACAAGTTTTCAGTCGAGATCAGTGTGTCTTTCCTGTGACTAGGATACCTGAGTAAGTAACCTTTGCAAATATATAAAAACATAGATAGTAAGTGCATATGTGGGCGCGGTTTGCAAATATTACATTGCTTAAATTATAACCTCTAATGGAAGGCTGCCATCTTTGATTTATAAAAATGTGTCTCTCCTGTAGACATCTTTACTGTAGACGTAGTGTCTACAGGAGGGAGGTATGTCAACAGAAGTGAATAATCAAGAACTTTGACTACCTACATTCGAAAAAAAAACAATTGTGTTAATCTCTCTTTTAGCTGATTTATAAATAAGAGAGGTTCATCTTAATTCATATTATACACAGGTTAATTGCTCAAGATCTGATGATGAATTTTTAAGATCATTTAATAAGGTTTTGTAAATATATATTTTTTGTGTTTGATATTATTTAAGATTTTAACACTGAAGTTAAATAATTTGTTATATAAATGCTAATGTATTTGTGGGCAAAATAAATGATGGTTTTGCACTTTTATCTTCCACTTTAATTTGTGTTTTGCTCTGCATTGTGTTGCTTGCTTGCTCTTAGCGCATGATGGTCCTTGTATTTTGCTCCAGTTACTATGCCACGAACAAGTCGATCAGGGAAGCTTTCCGAAGAAGAAAAAAAGAAACGCAGACGCGAGCAGAAAAAGCTTAGTATACGCCGTGCGCGGGCCAAAATGGATGACGCAGCTCTCGAAGAAAAAAGAAGGAAGGATAGGGAGAGATACAAAGCTAAAAAACAGCTCGAGAAACTTAAGACTATTAAAGACTATATGCCAAGAGAACAAAGGCAGATAAGAAAAATATGGAGAGAAAAAGCAAAAAAGAAACGCGACAAGGAAAAAGCTAAAAAAAGGGAACGTGATTTTGTACAAGAGAACACACCTCCATCAAGTCCGTCGTTTTCGCGTATACAAGTTGGCAGAGCGATGGCTACAAGGAATAGACGACGACTTGTTGCAGAAAATAATAATTTAAAGAGAAGAGTTCTTGAATTAGAATCTAAAATGGCTAAATATAGAATGAGGTGGTTAAGAGCAAGTAATAAACTGGAAAAGAAACAAGGAGGTGGTAAAAAAGAATAAAAAAGATTAAGACTCAAGAGATAAGAAAAGCAATCCATGACTTCTTAGTCCAAGATGAACACAGCAGATTAACGTCTGGAAAAAAAGACACAATCATAAGAAGGAAGATCAAGAAGCAAATTCGCTTTTTAAATGACTCACTTTTGAATTTGCATAAGGCATTTGTGAACAAAACTGGAATGACTATTTCCTATGAAACATTCCGAAGAAATCGACCATTTTGGGTTTTATTCCCTAAGGTCGATGCTAGGAACACTTGTCTATGTGCCATACACACAAATAATGAATATATTATTCGAGCACTGTATCATTCAAAAATAATTCCGTATGTTTCTGCTTCATCTTTAATGAAGGACTTGTGTTGCAATAACGCCTTGGCAGTAATCTGCTTAGAACGAGATTGTCCTAACTGCAAAAATAAAATTATTCAGTGTAATGACTTTGTTGAAAACGATACTATAACTTACGAAAGATGGATCACAAAACCTGTAACTGTCGTTATAAAGGGCCAAGTAAAACAGTGTAAGAAAACTATTAGAGAAAAGTACAAACCACGAAGAAGGCGCTTTTGAACGTATTAAACTCTAATTTACCGACTTTTATGAAACATGTTGCATATGTAATCCATCAATTCAAGACCATTCAAAATTTAAAATCACAGTTAACGCCGATAGACGGACGCCATATAGATTTTTCAGAAAATTATCAGTGCAAATACGGTCAAGAAGTACAATCAGCTCACTTTGGGGGTTCGAAGATACAATTATCCTTACATACTTCCGTCTACTACTCTACCGAAGCGGAACCACCACACAATTATACAGAAAGTACATCCTTCTGCACTGTCTCAGAAAATGTTAGGCATGATCCCGTTCTTATCTGTGTACATTTACAGGCATTAATAAATAGAGTTAAAGAGTTATCTCCAAATCTGAAAAACTTGCACATTTTGAGCGACGGACCAGCTACACAATATCGCAACAAATCTATGTTTCACTTGATTGCAACGTATCTAAGCAAAGAGTTTAACGTGGATTCCATTATTTGGCACTATAGCGAACGGGGTCACGGCAAAGGTGCACCTGATGTAGTGGGTGGTTGCATAAAAAGAATTTGCGATAAATACGTTGCAAGAGGCCATGATGTGGCTAGTTTGGATGAGATAATGTTATGCTTAGAAAATAATTGCAAGGGAATTGAAGTATATCGACTCAATGAATCCCTAATTCCTGGAATTCAACAAATTATAGAAAGCAGCACTACACGACCTTTCAAAGGAACGTTTGGAATTCATCAGCTATCATGGAGTGTCAAAAACCCACGAATTATCCACGCGAGACGGTTAAGTTGTTTGGTGTGTCCCCTTCACCAAGTATGTCCACATTATGAAATGGGTCGAATCCAAATAAACCATATTAGGGATTCAATAATACCTGGCACATCTAGAACGATAGGCACTCCTGATTCATCCTCGTACAATTTGTCACCTGATTGCCTCGAAAGATCGGGATCATCAGGCTCCTTATCTGAGCGTGATTTTGGAATGGCTCCAGCCACACCTAATGCTTCGACTGAGCCAAATTCACCAGGACTTTCAGATAGACTGACACCAGATCTTTCTATCGAAATATTTAACCAGATGCATAAACCCCAGAAGAAAAGAATCTATTCAGACGACTCTGAAGCTTCTGAAGATTCACCACAGAGAAAACGGCCGATGAATTTCATGTGGGACGATTCTGATGAGGAAAACATTTTTTAATATTCTGTATAATAAAAAAAAATAACTAAAAAAAAAATAATAAAAAAAAAACACAAAAAAAAACATCAAAATTTTACTACACATTAGGATACGTCCACATCTGGCGAATGCGCAGTTCCCGAACAGCTCGCGATGAGATGTTATTAATATGTTTTCATTCAAGTAGGTACGTCTACAGAAGCTGATTGTCTGTTCTGTGGACAAATCTCAATTTTTTTTTGTACTGTATTGGTATACGTTTTTATTATGTTTTGTTTATTGATCGAGGAGAACTCCATTTTAAGTTTTTTTTTTTAATTATTTCTATTCTTGACCTTATTGATACGATTATAATAAAGTCACATTTTGTTCCCTTCTGCAGACAACACAATCTCTTCTGTGGACATAAAAAACAAAAAACGTATTTTTTCCTAAAATATCCAAGACTGATCTCTAGTGATATTATTGTAAGAATATTAATATGAAACTTTAAATAAATACAACATTTTATAAAAAATAGTGAAGTTTTATTGTAAGTATTTTGTAATGTTCACTTTTTGTGTATAACCCACATACGTGTACTATCTTCGTGAGTCACCCTGAGTAACAGTTCTTTTCTTATTTATTCTTACTACATAGTTAACAATAAAGTTATATTGTTCAGAATGATCTCCAATCATCCAAAATTTATTAAATATAGTAGTCCTTATGCTTTCGTCAAGTTTTTCAGAACACTTCAGTTTACATGTGCTTTGACATGGCTCACCGATTTTTTTCCCATCCCTTAACTTGCCATTTCTACTGGTATAGGCTTGCCCAGAATTTTTAAGCTTCTTTCTTTTCGAATCAATCCACTCATTTTGAAAATGTTCTCGCAATCTGTCACTGTCTCTTTTTTTAGTAAATTTCCTTTTTTTGGGTCGTGTTGGAGTTGAAACATCAGTTGATGAGTAATACTGTGAAACAGGAGATGATGCAGATGCATTTGATAACAGTGATGGTACTGAGGGAATAGGTTCTTCTTCACCAAAAGACCTGTAATTAGACGATGGTATTGGAGTCACATTATCAATATCGCGCATATCATTATCATCCAATAGTTCAGTATTTTGAATCGATTCTCCACTCTGATGTTCCACTGAAGGTTCAAAAACACCTTTGCCAGATAGATTAGAATTATTTTCTGTTATTACGGTTGTTAAATTGCTAACTATTGGCTCATAACTGTAATCATTAGTTTCTTGTACTGAAAGACAGTTTAAATGTAAATCTGTATTGTTTTCTTTTTCATGACTGTCACTATGGGTACCTTTTTCATGGGGTTGAGAAAATTTACTATTTGAAATAAACATGCTTGCAGATTCGACCAAAGTAGAATTTTCTAATTCTGTATCATTTTGTTTTTCTTGTTGAGATAGATCATCTTCAAAACATATATCTTTGAGTAAACTTAAACCGCAATTTTCGAATATCTCACTGGCTCCAAATGGCAAAGGAGATGCTAAAATAACAATACATAAGATTAGACTCTAATATTGTAGGTCAAGTTTTTAAGTATAGTAAGTAATGCAAATAATTACACAGGCCCACAAAAAACACCCTGTGCGATAGACCAGATCACCTGAACTTTGTTTTTGGGGTCGCTGACTTAGTATAGTTAGGCATATTCTCGACAAATAATATATCCGATATTATTTGAACCCTTGTTATACATATTATCAGACCAAAATTAAGAAATAATAGTGTAGGGCGTAAGTGTATATTTTTAAAATAAAACAATTATAAAGGCTAATGTACCATATAGGCCGTTCATACAAAAAAGTCGTGTTATTTCAGTTAATTTGTTAATAAAAGAATAACTAATCAAGATTGAAACATTTACTAGTCTACAGATATATATGTTTAATACTTACAAAGGTTACCATCCCTATTTTCTATAAAACCGTCGTTTTCATAACCTAAGTCGTTTCTCTGAGCACTACGATTATCATTTTGTAATGCTAAATTCACTAAATTCTGACTTCTACTAAACTTAGCACTATACTTAGATGCCATCTTTCAGTTATTAATCTAAATTGTAACACTAAAATACACTAACGAGATTTCGTATTGATCACAGCGCGGGCGTTGCTCCGTCTGACGTATAAATGTCAAACTAGCCGATTGGCCCCAAACAATAAACAAATGCGCGGGAACTCCCCGCGTATAAGGCTCAAATTACTCTTGGGACCTTATACGTTTCAATTCACGCTACATATGCCCTTATACTTTAGTAAAAAGTCTTGTTTCCATGCAGTTTTTTTTTTGAATAGCTCACACGATTAATTATATCGATAGGATGCGTTTATCATAAAAAAGTCAAAATTGACAAATTGTTAGTTTGGCCCTTATACGTAGGACCCATCGATATATTTGTGTGTGTGTGTGTGTGTGTGTGTGTGTGTGAGAGAGAGAGAGAGAGAGAGAGAGACACAGAGAGAGAGAGATAGATTTTGAGATTGACTTTTGTGTGGATATCATCATATCCTGTCGAGTTAGTGGAGTTCAACGAATTAATAATTTTGTAAACAGTCTCTTCATTAGTTGGGGTCAAGAATATGCTCTCTGATATATCGTTGATAGTATGTTTGTAATCAATACGTTTTTGAATGTCCTGGAAGTTTGTGTTAGTTAGGTCTATAAAAAAATCATTAAATTTATTGGAAATTTCACTAGCATCAGTGTATGTGCAGTCATCGGTTTTTATAGAGGTGATTTCATCTTTAATATCTACTCCAGTACGTTTGGTAACAAAAATACAAATAGGTTTTTCGGAAAATATACCAACTGTAGCCTGCTTTTTTTGACGTGGAAGATGCTTACAATAATGTTTCGGTAAATCAAATCACAAAGATTTTTGATGATTTAAAATTAGGCAAATCTATTTGTCAGTACTTTTGGAACTTTTTAATGGAACGTATTTTGATAATTAAAAAGGATGTTAGTGGACAGATGACAATGAGATCTACTAGTAGGGGCTTGGCTCAGGGAGACCCAATATCACCTTAAATATTTAATATTGTAACAAGTAAAATCTGTCACGTCATACAAAACGTTAATGTAGCTCAATATGCCGACGACTTTGTTTTTTATATAGAATTTACAAGTTTGTGAATAAAATTTACAATTGGCTTTGAATGTTATGGGTGAGCTTTGGGATGGACTAGGTTTAAATTTATCAGCTAGCAAGTCAACCATATGTATATTTAGTAGGGGACGCAAAAGGAGTTCGGTACAAGTAAAGATAGGAGAACATTCTTAGCTTATAGTAACTGCATTATGTATTTGGGGCTTTGGCTAAACAAACCTCTCTTATGGAGTAAACATGACAATGGAATGGTCTAAAAATGTGCAAAATATTTAAATCTCTTTAAAGTTTTAGCGGGTAGATCTTGGGGGCTTCATCCGATTCATCTGAGAAGGCTTTACATATCCTTAATAAGAAGCACGTTGGACTTTGGAAGTTTCGTTTATGACAACTGTGTTAAAAGTACCATATCTAAATGTGATAGACTTCAAAACCAAGCATTACGCATAATAGGTGGCTTTATAAAAAGCACTCCAATCCATGCGATGGAATGCGAGCTTTGCATTCCTCCTTTAGAAGTAAGAAGAAAATATTGTTTAAAAATGAATTCGTGGGAAAACAATGTATCGTCAACCTTACTAGATATAGCCTATAGTTTAACCTCAAATCTTTTTTGGCGGAAAAAGAAAAAACAATTATTGGCTATATGTCATGAAAAAACTAAAGAATATAATATTAGTTCATCTTACCCTTTAGAAATGTTTAAATTAAATATATGGGTCAGCTACTTGGATATAAATAAAATAATTGTATGGTTGCAATCTGTAACTAATTCCAAAAGAACTTATGATCTAAGTAAAGCTAATGTAAGGCTTGAAGTTATTAAGGAATTAAACAATAACTATAACGACTGGTATAGGCTATATACTGACGGATCTAAGTTTAAAAATTGTTTAGGAGCTGCTTTTTATGACCCAATGAAAAATGAAAAGAAATGTTTTAAGGTAACTCAGCCTGTTTCTATAATGTCATTGGAGTTAGTTGCAATTTCGGAGGCACTATCTTATATTGACTCTTGCGGGTTATCCAAAATAGTGATTTTTACTGACAGTAAAAGTGCTTTACAACATCTAATTAAAATATGTAGTAAAGGACAAAGGGGACTGCCTGGCATATGAAGTTCTAAAGAAAATTCGAACTTTAATTTGTAAATGTGTTGTCATTAAATTTCAGTGGATTCCTTCTCATGTTGGTATAGAGGGCAACGAGGTGGCAGACCGACTGGCAAAATTAGGAGCTCAACATGGAAATAACTTTCCACGGTGGACGCCATCATGCGCGTGAGAGACCTCACGACGGAGACTGCGTTGGACAGGGGGCGAGTCGTCGTGGCGGTGTCTCTGGACATCGCCAACGCCTTCAACTCGTTGCCCTGGAGCTGCATTCTGGGGGCACTCCGGTATCACCGGGTGCCTGCCTATCTCCGTCGTGTAGTCGAAGCTTACTTGACGGACAGATGCGTCATCTACCCCGGTCACCGGGGCGACGATCCTCTGCCGCGCAAATTAGTGCGTGGCGGAATGAGCTCCGGCGAGATCTCATGGCTGAGTGAAAGCAGCGACTGTCGCAACCTAGGGCCGGGCACGCTACTATAGCAGCGGTAAGACCCCTCTTTGAGGAGTGGCTTGAGAGACGTCATGGCGTCCTCACCTTCCGCCTGACGCAGGTGCTTACCGGGCACGGCAGCTTCGGTAGGTTCCTGTTTCGGATCCAGCTGAACGAAACGCCCGAGTGTCGTCATTGTGAGGACCACCTAGAGGATACGGTGGAGCATACGGTAGCGGTATGCCCTGCCTGGGCTGAGCACCGCCGTGTCCTCAGGGAAGTGATCGGCGGCGGCGACCTCTCGCGCCCGGCCTTAGTCGAGGCCATGGTGCGGAGTGAGAGGAACTGGGACGCCGTCTCCTCCTTCTGTGTAGCAGTTATGCTCGCAAAGAGAGAGGCGGCCCGCGTGAGGGAGCAATCTGCCTCCCCACGCCCCAGCCACCGCAACTGGCGACACTACGGGCGTCGGGGATCAAGGGACGATCTCCGGTCACCGTAAGCACGGGTCTGCGGTCGGCGAGTAAGGGCAGCTCGCCGACCAGACCAGAATCAGGCCCGAGCGTACGGCGCGTAGCGTTCCGCGCGCGCCTCAAAGAGCCAATAGACCACCACAGACGGGCTCTAACGGGCTGATGTTCAGCCGCGGTTGCGGGGTAAGCGCAATGAGGCACCGCGACCTCGGCCCAGAGCAGGAGAAGGAACAGGGGGGTTTTTAGTCAGTAAGAGTCTGACACTCCCTCCCGCCCGGCCCTGGGCGGGAGAAGTCATTTGATGATTTTCCCCTCACAAAAAAAAACATGGAAGTAACTTTGAAATACTACCTTATTATTCTGAAATATTAAATGTATATAAAACACATTGTTATGAAATTTGGAGAGAATATTTCAACCAAAAGTTAAAAGAAAAAGGCATTTAGTATAAAATTATTCAAAGTCAACCTCCTCGTTGCCCTTGGTTTAGCCACAGTAATTTTGACAGAACAACAGTGGCATTAAGGCTGAGATGCGGTCATATACCATCAAGGAAGTTTGGACACATGATGAAGAAATATGATTCACCCAATTATGAAATTTGTGGCACGATTGATGATGTTCAACATTGCTTGCTAGAATGTGAACGTTATCGAGTAGGCAGAGAACTATTATGTAGGGATTTAAAGATAAACAGACTGGATGTCGGTATTTTTCACAGTATACATATTGTCAAATCCTAACTCTAATGCAGCAAAAAAACTTTACGATATTTTTAAAAAATCTGTAACAGCGTGATATTTAATTGTTTTTATGTAAATTTTTATTGTAATTTCTCAGTCTGCTTTACTTTGGTTGTTCATATTAGGCTATAATCTTAAGTTAATTTCATTATCATTTTTTATTTCATTGTTAACTTTTAGTTAGTTTTAACTGTTATTGTTACTTTATGTCTTACTTACTTGGGGTTTTTCCGATTTGTATCAATAGGACCGGCATGTCTACAGATAAAGGTCCTTTAAATAAATAAAGATTAAAAAAAAAAGTATTCGGGGTTATTTCGTTGGTAAAAATGCATAATATTAGTTTTTTGAATATTTATTTTTTAATTATTGTAATTAAGCTAATTCACTATAGATCTAGGAGTGTTGTTAATATCATTTTCATAGTTTTCTTTACTTTTAACCGCCTGACTTCAAAACAGTTGGCGTGCCCCAAGCGCCGGGCACAGTGAATCGAAAAATAAATACCTACAAGAAAGAGGGATGTGCGATACTTAACTTTGCGATGTCGATATTTCGATTTAATAACGACATTGCATTTGCGACCATGGTTAACTATTGATGTCTATTGTACTGTCGTCAGCAAACAATATGATTGGATGGTCTATTTGGAGAGGAAGATCGTTAATATAAATTATTATTTTTTTTTTAATTTATTTATACTTTTGCACATACATCTGTGTACAAGGTGGACTTAATGCCACAGGCATTCTCTCCCAGTCGAACCTTTGGGCGATGCAGAGATAACAGTAGGTGCAAGAAGCAAGCAAAATCGTGATATTACTGATAAATATATATTTTATACACTTCCTGACATAAATCCTATTAGAATAAATAAATAGTATATATGGGAAATAAACTTACCAGTGTTGCCACTTCTGATTTTTATAAAGCGCTAGGTCAAACGTAAAATGTCGCCAGATTTCAACAAACTTAGAACACGAAAAACCACCAGATAACGCTATAATATTGCATTGAAATTATCACATTCAAGAAACCCTAATTCAAATTTTGAACGTAGTAGTATGTTGTATGTACGTGACAAAATTCGACAAAAATACTCTACTCTACAACTACTGCACAAAACTTATTTAAAAAAATATATTTAGTACAAACAGCGTCACGCCGAGTTAACCTTATTGAATTTTGGACAGCCTTTATGTCTGGGACACTTAAAAAAGCTATTTTTCCACTGCAGATGGGGCCTGAGGGTCTAAAATGGTAACATTTGGTGAAACATTTCGCGATTCATCATAATTTTATATGTCGTAAAATAACTGTTGTTTAACACTTATATTGTTTGAATTATAATCTAATGATAATTACAGTTAATTTGTAAACAAAATAAATATTAAAAAAACATTTATTTTAATTAATGATGAATCGTTTTAGACCCCCAGATCTGACGCTGACTACATAATCTAGAAGCAATGAAATAAAACGACATAACAAAACTAATTTTTATTAGTAAATAAGTTAATCGACATAACTACGACATAACAAAACTAAGTTATTAATTTGTAACTAATCAGTACAATATGATTTAAGACTTAAGAGGTACAAGTAATACAATTTAAATTAAAATTCCAGGTTATCAAATGTCATATCTACCATATCATAATCATAATTCACTGACGCTGAAACTACTGCCGCTGACGTCGACGTCGATGTAGATGTTGTTGCTTGTGGTTGATTTTTAAAAGCGTACTTAGTGTTTTTTCCAATAGCTGCAATGACATCGCTTGGTAATTCATAATTGTAACAGTTTGCATCAGTAACTTTTTATCTATTTCTGATAAAAATTATCGCATTTAGAAGAGGCCAAGCCATCTTATTCCGTACTTTATTTTTTACTATGTTCATGACACTGAAAATTCTTTCGATACCTGCATTAGATTGGGGTAAAGATAACGATGATACGGCAAGATCAACTAGTTCTGCAAAGTCATTTATACCCGCTGCGTTTCGGTAATCATCTACCTCAACCCAAAATTTTATAACGTCGTTTGTATTTTTCCATGGGATAAAACAGATGTTGTGCCACTGATTCAATATCTTGTCAATGTCACTTGCAGTATAGCCAAGTTCTTTAGCTAGTTCTGAAATTGAATTGTCCTTGCCTTGGCGGAGTATTATTTCTGGGTCTAATTTTGACATAGATTCCAGCACATTATAATTGGTCGGCAGTCTTTGTTGAATTTCCTTGGCTAGCGTCACATTAAACTCAATACAGCGACGTTTCATGACTGATACAGTGTCAGCTGTTAACGATGTTTTTTCTTGCTCCGATTCAAAGAGGTAGCCCATGTATGGGACCGGGTTAAGGTTTCGGTCGATATCAATATTTAAAAAATCCTTATCTGTAACAGCTGCATTGGGTAACAGTATCCTGTTGCAAACTGAACGTAATAGTGTAATTAGCACATTTAATAATTTCAGAGGATTTGCACTTTCGCTTTCAAAGCTTTTTAATGCGATCTGCACATCGTTTAGTACACTTTTCAAAAAACAGCAAATATAAATAACTTGATTCATCCTTGTGCATAGAATATAATAGATCTGCAGTGTAACATCGATCTCTCATAAGCCCAAAATGTAAAGTCAGTTCTTTCCACTGTGCCAGAATTCTTTGCACTGCTGGTTCAATAGATAACCAGCGTGTGTCACACACCTGCAAAATTTTTAAAGGTGCTTCACCGCAATTGTTTCGTATATTGCTTGATATTCATTTGTACGTTTTGTAGAGTGGGAAAACCAATTGTACGTTTTTCTAATCAAGAATTAAATATTTCTTGGTAGCGTATGTTCTGAAGCGTGAGATACAGCAAGTTGTAAAGAGTGACAAGTGCATCTGATAAGAATTAAATTAGGTATATGATTTTTCAGGATTTTATACACTCCATTATTAATTCCAGTCATAACTGACGCATTGTCTGTTCCCAATCCAATCATTTTACTTTTATTTAATCCATATTTTTGTAAGCAGGAAAGAAGGGCTTTAACAATACCAACTGCATCGCTGGTTTCAAGTTGTTCTAGAGCCAGAAACGAAGAAACTACTTTTTTAGTTTTCTACTGAAATGCCTGATTACAATACCAAGTTGCTTGCTCGTGCTGATATTAGTTGATTCATCAATGATAAGACTATATCTTTGTTGACCTATATCCTTTATTAGCTCTTCAGTAAAATGTGGTGCCAAGACATTTTTAATAACTTCGGTAACTTAGTACGATGCATTTTTAAGTCGTCCATTGCTTTTGAATCAGGGAAAGCCAATTTCACTAAATCTGTTAGATGATCAATACATGCCACTGAGCTATGTTCAGTAAAATAAAGCGCGAGCATACCTTCAGCTTTGCGCGATTTTAGGTTCGAAATCTTCTCACTATCGGGCTTAAATTGTAAAATCTGGTTAGCAGATATCACTTGCATTTTTTGTTTGTGCTTTTTTGTTTCAGCATGTCTTCTCAAGTCTACCAATTTCGCTAGTAATTCTGCCTTATAATATGTACAATACGGCATTGTATCATCGCCAGGTAACGGTTTAAGCCAGGATTTGAATTCGTCATGAGATTCCCACTCCTTTTTATATTTTTGGGCATAATTTTTTTTCTTGAATGGAAATTCCATTATGAGTTATTATTGAGCGTCACGGCTTCACACACTGTGACCTTTTAAAAACGACTTTAACAAACTCTTCGCGTTTTCGACAGCACGAACTAAATTCAAGACATAGAATGACAAGATTCGAAAGAAAACATTAACAAAAGACTGCGCCAAGGGATTCCCCGGTCAAAGAAAGAGTAAGCAGAGAACAATTTTAAAATTCCCCGGCCATAGAATATGTAGACCAGTGGCTACAAGGTAGGTAAAAATGTGTTGCCAGATTTCGTACTGAAAAAACCCCTAAAAACCACTAAAAAAATAAAAACGCTACGGTTTTTAAAAATACCACTAAAGGCTTAAAAAACCGCTAGTTCTGGTGGAAAAACCACTAAGGTGGCAACACTGAAACTTACATATAATATTTACACACATGTTACCTATGGACTTCTTCCTATGTGTCTACATACCTATGTACCTATAGTACATACCAATTCGGGACTTACAGTGAAGTGATGCAAGTGTTACGAAATCAGTGAGTGATACTCGGAAAGAGTTACGAAAGTGCTGACCGTGCGTGTATACCGTTCTCGTGGGACAATCGATCGAAAATCAAGGAATCAATCTCGCTCGATCGCCGTAGCTTGAGGTTGTCCTTAGGTTAATTAGTAATAATTACCTTATGTAACCTTTATTTTAATTAAATATTTGTAAAAGGACAAAATCGCCTTTTTTAAAAGCTCCGACCAGCGGCCAGCAACGTAATTGGCGCAGTCGGTAGGATAGTCGAGTCAGTGCGCGTTATCAAACTTCGAGACCGCCTGATAGTCGTATCGTCGACGCGTCGACTATCTCTACGAATCTACGAGCAGCTGTTGGAGGAGCCCACAGAATCGTCTGTTCCTGAAACTCCGCCCTCGTCAGAACATCGATGAGACTGGATATGCAGTATCTACTGTGAGTATTTTTAAGTTATGCAATTCCTGGAAATCGGTTGCTATTCCTGATCCTTTTTCCATTACTTATTACAAGTAGTCAAAATTTCTTCGACAAGGAAAAGTAGGGATCGTGAGCCGAATCCGCGGCACATAATTATAGATAAAGATTTGATAGTATTACTGAGCTCTCAGAAATCGAAATGGCTCAACCAGATAATATTGCTAAAATTGATAGCATATGGAAAGCCCTTAGATTAGTACCAGAGTTTGATGGAAATTCACACGTTTTAGTTAGGTTTTTGCACATTTGTGATAAGTTTTAGAATATGTTCGTCCTGATGAGCAACTTATCAGCTCAGCTCTACTCAACGGCATTATCAATAAAAGAACAGGTAAAGCTGCACGAACATTAGCCACCAATGGCATCCCGGACAATTGAGAAGGAATTCGAAACACGTTAGTTAACAGCTTTTCGGATCATAGAGATGAATGTTCACTTTACACAGATTTGTCACTGCTTACCCAAGGTGCCGATCCTCGACAGCCGATGGAACTTCACGGAGCATTTTCGTCGTTTGGCCCCTAAGTTGGAACGGTCTGGGGCCGCGCTCAAGCGGCTCCTTCCCAACCTCGGGGGGCCAAACGCCTCCTGCCGGAGGTTGTATATGGGGATTGTGCGATCCATGGCCCTCTACGGTGCCCCTGTGTGGGCGCCGGACTTGAAGCGGCGGCCGGCTCGTACGCTGGTCGGGTCCCAGAGGGTCATGGCTATCCGAGTAATCCGCGGATATCGCACGATCTCCGGGGAGGCGGCGAACCTCCTTGCCGGATCACCGCCGTGGGATCTAGAAGCGAAGGCGGTCGCGCGCGTCTACAGTTTGCGCGCAGACGCGCGTCGCCGGGGCGAAGATCCTCTGCCGCGCCAAATTAGTGCGTGGCGGAATGAGCTCCGGCGAGATCTCATGGCAGAGTGGAAACAACGACTGTCGCAACCGAGGGCCGGGCACGCTACCATAGCAGCGGTAAGACCCCTCTTTGAGGAGTGGCTTGAGAGACGCCACGGCGTCCTCACCTTCCGTCTGACACAGGTGCTTACCGGGCACGGCAGCTTCGGTAGGTTCCTGTTTCGGATTCAGCGGGAGGAAACGCCCGAGTGTCGTCATTGTGAGGACCACCTAGAGGATACGGTGGAGCATACGGTAGCGGTATGCCCTGCCTGGGCTGAGCACCGCCGTATCCTCAGGGAAGTGATCGGCGGCGGCGACCTCTTGCGCCCGGCCTTAGTCGAGGCCATGGTGCGGAGTGAGAGGAACTGGGACGCCGTCTCCTCCTTTTGTGAAGCAGTCATGCTCGCAAAGAGAAAGGCGGCCCGCGTGAGGGAGCAATCCTCCTCCTCACGCCCCAGCAGCCGCAACTGGCGACACTACGGGCGTCGGGGATCGAGGGACGATCTCCGGCCACCGTAAGTACGGGCCTGCGGTCGGCGAGTAAGGGCAGCTCGCCGCCCGACCAGAACCAGGCCCGAGCGTACGGCGCGTAGCGTTCCGCGCGCGCCTCGAAGAGCCATTCGACCACCACAGACGGGGCCCTAAAGGGCTGATGTTCAGCCGGGGTTGCGGGGTAAGCGCAATGAGGTACCGCTACCTCGGCACAGAGCAGGAGAAGGAACAGGGGGGTTTTTAGTCAGTAAGAGTCTGACACTCCCTCCTGCCCGGCCCTGGGCGGGAGAAGTCATTTGATGATTTTCCCCTCAAGAAAAAAAAAAAAAAAAAAAAAAAAAACCCAAGGTGCCGATACGGCTAACGTTTTCTACGAGCGTGTGCAAAACATGCTAAGTACCATCATGGCCTATGTCCAACTACACGAAAAAGTTGTAAGTACCATAGAAGCTAAGAGACAGTTGTACAATAAGCTAGCATTAAAGACCTTTACCAGAGGTCTACATGAACCTATTGGATCACGCGTTAGGTGCATGCGTCCAGAAACCTTAGAGAAGGCTCTGGAGTACGCCCAAGAAGAGATTAATGTAAGTTACTTACAAAATAAAAGCTATCAAACAGAAAACTCTAGGAAACCCTTTGGTTTTCAAAAATCACTTAACCCACCATCAAAACTTTTACCTCAATTAAATAATCAGGCTAGACCTAGTTTTGTTCCGAATTCTTATAATACTAATTTTGTACCACAGACTTCACCCATGTACAGACATCAGTTTCAAGGCCCTTCTAAAACGCAACAGGCTATGAGAGCATTACCACGTGCAGATATGTCAACAGGGTTTAGAATTCCAGTACGTAATAAGCCTCAAAATGGCCCCGTTCCAATGAGTGGCATAAGTCACCCCGTAGCTCGCGACTTACCTTTGACTAGACAGACTGACCGTAGACAGGTTAACTTTAACGAGACCGATGACTATGAAAATTATGAACAAAGCGATGGCATTGACTATTCTCAGTACTTACCTGAGGAGTACTCATCTGAAAATGCACCTGAAAATATGGAAGAATATAACGGTGTAAATTTTCAGGAGACCGAGGATATCAATTTCCCAGAATAGAACTAAATATACATAGTAAGAGACAACTCCCATACATTCAAATAAAAAACCCCCCGTTAAAATTGCTCATTGACACAGGCGCTAATCAATCGTTTATAAGTCCTGAAATCGTAGACAAGTATTTCTACGATTTACCAGTTTATGAAGACCCATTCATTGTTTCAAATATTCACGCAACTACTAGAAATGAATATTCAATTATTGTCCCTTGCTTTTCTGAATTTCAAGGACATGATCCTATAAAGTTTTTCGTTTACAAATTTCATGATTATTTTGATGGTTTAATCGGATGGAACCTATTAGAACATTGGCAAGCAAAAATAGACCTTCAGACACGTACACTAAAGACTAAATTATCTTGTAATAAAATCCAAATGTATGATTCTAAAACGATTAACTTATTTGAGACAATTGTTCCTGCACAGTCCACCCGACTAATTAGAGTGCCTATTAATATTTCGCAAGGTGATGTAATCAATTAATGGCTGTAATATAACAGGATGTCTATCAAGTGCTACAAATAATGAGTGCATTGTAGAAATTTCTAACCCTACTAGTAACGATATTATCTTTAGTCTTGATAAACCAATAACTGCACATATATTTAACGAACATACAGTAGTTGCTAACGGCAAAGACAATGACCGGTTCCAAGAAATTTCGTCGCGATTACGTACCGACCACCTTAACGCCGAGGAACGTGCTAACTTATTATCATTGTGTAAGGAATTTTCGGATATATTTTATTTAGAAAATGAGCCTTTAACCTTCACAAATAAAATTAAACATAAAATTAATACAACTGATGAGATTCCTGTACATTCTAAAACTTATAGGTATCCGTATATTCATAGAAAAGAAGTCCAAGATCAAATTAGCAAAATGTTGGAACAAGGTATAATTAGACCATCCACTTCAGCGTGGAGCGCACCTATTTGGATAGTTCCAAAAAAGCAGGATGCATCTGGCAAAACTAAGTGGAGGCTTGTTATAGACTTCCGTAAATTAAATGAAAAGACTGTAGATGATAAATACCCTATCCCTAATATTACAGATATCTTAGACAAATTAGGACGTTGTCAGTACTTTACCACCTTAGACCTCGCTAGTGGCTTCTATCACGTGGAACTAGACCCAAACGATATTCACAAGACAGGATTTAGTGTAGCTGATGGTAACGGACACTATGAATTCCTTCGCATGCCTATGGGTTTGAAAAACAGTCCCGCGACATTCCAACGCGTCATGGATAATATCCTTAGAGGCCTACAGCACGAGATATGTATTGTCTACCAAGATGATATTCTATGCTTTTCGACGTCACTTCAAGAACACATTGTTAATTTACGTAAAATATTTAATCGGCTTAGGGAATCAAATTTCAAATTACAACTAGATAAGTCAGAATTTCTAAAACGCGAAACACCATACCTAGGTCATGTCATTACAACGGAAGGCGTTAAACCTAACCCCGACAAAATTGCAGCAATTTTGAAGTACCCTATTGTAACCTCCACCCGTTTGATTTCCACTACGAGGTGACACAAATAAAAAAAAACGGGTGTGTACCTTATAATAAAATTATATTTTACAAAAAAAAACACAGCCGGAGGCACACAAAGATTTGTGGGTCGTAGGTTTAAATTTGTCTGAAGTCACTTCTGCAGGGATAGGTACTCCCCTGTAGTTGTGGCGAAATCCCGCTGCTGGCCGGAGATGGTAGTGAAGGTAGGCCGAGATGTACTGCGGTGCTGTACGGTGACGTCACGAGGATGGAGACGGTACGGACGGGCGCGCGGTGCTGCACGAAGCTATCGCGTCGGCGAGACCTCGGCTCGTAGTAACCGAACACGAGATTACTGCCGCTGGCGTCTTATAGCCGGGTGGAAAAAACCTGGAATCACCGTTCGAGCTAATCAGAACTCGGCCTAATCACTTCCGTGCTGGAGTACCACCGACGACAACGAGGAAGAGATGCCTATCTAATTGTAGTAGCATTGACGTGGCGGCAATACAGAACGGAGTTCACAAACAACAAAAAAAAAAATAAAAGAAAACAAAATTAAACAGAATTAACAGTCACAAAAGTTAAGAATTATTTAAAATTTTAATTTGGAAAAAATTATCAATATACTTGAAGGTACTTTGAATTCGAATGATGCAACATTTTTTTTTTTTGTTATAAATAATTTGCTGATGCTTTTCTTAACTATTGCCAGCTATAACTTTGTACATTAAGCCATGCAAAACTAGTTATACAGCCAGAATAAGCACAGCGGTACATGGAAATAAAAAATGGAAGTATGGAAAGCTGCAAATAAAACAACATGAAGCACAAAGCTGTAAATGATTACATGAATGGTATGAGTTCGTGTGCTATTCAAAACTTACCCTAATTCGGGATTTCCACACAACAAATATACTGAATCACTTGATTTTAAATTAATTTATTTTAAAAATTAAACGGCCGTGTCTGCTAGGGCGCTTGCCACGACGGAAATCGGTATGAGGACAGCGTATGCACCAGTCT
Source organism: Spodoptera exigua (assembly GCA_902829305.4). Taxonomy (NCBI): domain Eukaryota; kingdom Metazoa; phylum Arthropoda; class Insecta; order Lepidoptera; family Noctuidae; genus Spodoptera; species Spodoptera exigua. The sequence continues at coordinate 427,135 of CADEPN050000001.1, read as the reverse complement.
AGAAGCGACCAGCGAATGACACTCAATGTTACTGCGGCGCTGCGCTCGCGCCGCTGCATCGATCGAAACCCTTCGTTCCGTTCATTCCGCGCGTTCCTAACCCGCGCACAAACAAAGACTTTAAAAATCATGTAACGTTCCGTTACATTACCCCCGGTCCCTCATAAGGATTTTATTTTAAAAATAAAATCCGCATGACAAACTCGTTACAATATCCTTTCATTCATACTTTCATTTCAATCATTCCTCATCTCTCAAAACCAATCACATAAGACATCGCACAATATTATAATTATGCGACGTGTCCTAACATACAAAAAAAAATTAAGCGACTAATAGTCGTCACTAACTTTGGTAACAGATCTTAAGAGTTTAATAGTGAAAGGGGGGACGTAACAAAAATCGTGTTCATTTCAAGGTAGGAATTTTCAAGTCCTTAATATGCCAAGTCCCTAAATTTTTACCGGACATGTCTTCCAAGACATATACAAGTGGTGACAGCTTTTGAATGACCCGGCATTTAATGTATTTGGGAGCTAACTTCTTGCGAAAGTGCTTATCTTTATCGCTCAGAACGTAAGCACGCTTATACACTATATCCCCAATATTAAATTCGAAAGATTTACGTCTTAAATTATAATATGATGTATTTTTCAAATGAGCGTGATACAGGGATTTTTGGACTTGATCAAAGATATAGCTTAAGCATCCAAGGTTCTCCGCATATAACTCGCGAGGAAGAAATAGAACCTCATCACCCAAGTCAGTATCTGTATAATGCGATCCACATAATACTATTTCTCGTCCAAAAACTAGAAATGAAGGTGTAAATCCGGTGACTTCGTTGACCGAATTATTTATTGCAAATTGTACTTTTGGAATAAACAAGTCCCATGTTCGATGGTCACCATCCACGAAAGTTGAAATGCAAGTAATTATTGTTTTGTTATACCGCTCAACGGTGTTAACTTGGGGGGTATACTTTGGTGTAAAAAAAATGTTCGGTATTTTATATTCCTTAAACAAATCTTGAGTATGACCACTAATAAATTGGGTACCATTATCCATGAAAATACTTTGAGGAACACCGTGAACAAGGAATATGTGTTCTTCCATAATTTTAACTATAATTTGAGAAGTAGCTTTTTTGATTGGGAAGATGTGACAATATTTGGAAAAGCAACAAGTCACTACTAGTATGTAGCTATTTTGTTTCCGTGTGGTAGGAAGGGGTCCCATTAAGTCAACCGAAATCATTTGATAAGGGCGAGAACATTGCTTTGGACGTCCCATTTCACCAAGAGTAGCATGGTTCTGAGCTTTATATTGCAAACAAGTGCTACAAGAACCAACGTATTTTGCCACATCTCGATGCATACCCGGCCAGTAATATCTAAGAGCAACGCGCCTGTAGGTTTTAAAAATGCCCAAATGACCTGCAGTTGGTTCGTCGTGATTATCCGCGATAGCCTTCTCCCTGAGCTCAGATGGAACGACTTCCTTCCAAGAAAATTCATTGGTAAGCAAGCACTTATTCTTACTAAGACGGAAGAGAGTGCCATTCTTAATTTGGTAATTGGGAAAGTTCTCAGGTTTTGTGACACAATTATTATAAATGTTGGTATACCAAGCATCACTAGAAGTCGCGAATGAATTAGCAGTAACCATAGAAGAAACAGGAACAGCTCTAGACAACGCATCCGGGATGATGTTGTCGACGCCCCGGCGGTGCTTTATATCAAAATTAAATGAAGACAAACGCACACCCCAACGTGCGAGCCTGCCCGTAGGGTTATTTAATGAAAGAAACCACTTTAACGCACTATGGTCTGTGTACACAGTGAAAACTTTCCCATTCTCCAAATAACATCGCCAATGCTCTAATGCCACAAGAACTGCCAGCGTCTCCCGCTCCGTTATGCTGTAATTCTTTTCTGCCGCCGTTAGTGATTTGCTCATGTAAGCTATGGGGTGCTCTTTTCCATTAATAGATTGCGTGAGCATACCGCCTATCCCATAGTTACTTGCATCGGTATGCACCTCAAAAGGAAGATTGTAATCGGGGCAGGAAAGAACGGGCGCAGAAACTAAGCATTCTTTAAGTTTTTTAAATGCGATTTCTGCCTCATCTGTCCACTTGAACGGTGGAGTATTCTTTTTGTTGGAAGTCAACTTGTTGAGTGGCCCTGCAATTGTGCTAAAGTTGGGAACGAACCTACGATACCAAGTAGCTGTGCCTAGAAATCGCTTTAGCTCCTTTGTACATTAAGCCATGCAAAACTAGTTATACAGCCAGAATAAGCACAGCGGTACATGGAAATAAAAAATGTAAGTATGGAAAGCTGCAAATAAAACAACATGAAGCACAAAGCTGTAAATGATTACATGAATGGTATGAGTTCGTGTGCTATTCAAAACTTACCCTAATTCGGGATTTCCACACAACAAATATACTGAATCACTTGATTTTAAATTAATTTATTTTAAAAATTAAACGGCCGTGTCTGCTAGGGCGCTTGCCACGACGGAAATTGGTATGAGGACAGCGTATGCACCAGTCTAGAAGCGACCAGCGAATGACACTCAATGTTACTGCGGCGCTGCGCTCGCGCCGCTGCATCGATCGAAACCCTTCGTTCCGTTCATTCCGCGCGTTCCTAACCCGCGCACAAACAAAGACTTTAAAAATCATGTAACGTTCCGTTACACTATACCTAAAACTCAAAAACAGATTAAGGCGTTTCTAGGTCTAATAGGATACTATAGACGATTCATACCAAATTTCGCGCGTATTACAAAACCTTTGACCACATGTTTGAAGAAAGGTGCAAAAGTTAATATCACTCCCGAATATGTTAAGTGTTTTGAACATTGCAAAACCCTGCTAACAAATGACCCAATTTTGCAATACCCGGACTTTTCCAAAGATTTTATTCTTACGACAGACGCTTCTAATGTAGCGCTAGGAGCTATTCTGTCCCAAGGTCAAATAGGTTCGGATAGACCGATAGCTTATGCCTCAAGAACATTAAATAACAGTGAAATTAACTATTCGACCATTGAGAAAGAACTCTTTAAGAAGAATAGTTTGGGCGGTCAAATATTTTAGACCGTATTTATTCGGAAGGAACTTTATCATAGTTACGGATCATAAGCCACTACAATGGCTCATGAATTTAAAAGAACCTAGTTCACGCTTAACTAGATGGAAACTTTAATTATCCGAATATAATTATAAAGTAGTTTACAAAAAGGGAAAGGCCAACACAAACGCCGATGCATTCTCACGTGTAGAAATCAGTAATGAGGAATCTCGTTCCTTAATAGTCAATATCTCCGACTCAGAATCGACAGTGACAGCACCTGACGAAAGACCTATAATTAGTGACTCTTCAACTGACACCGCACCTACTGTAAGAGCTTTAAGTAGTCCGACCCCCGAATTAGACGTACATGACTCTGAAACAATACACACATCGCACGAAAATCCTATTTTAGAGACGCCAATCTCAGAAGAACCCTTAAATAAATTCAAGAAACAACTTATTATAAAATGCACCAATAGACCATCAAAATCTAAACCAAAAATCACAGTTCCCTTTGAAACTTTCAGAAGGACAGTTTTAGAAGTTTCCGAAAATAGTTTAGAAGAGGAAATCGTACCCATAATTCAAAAATTCATTGACCCCAAACTTCGCACAGCTATTATGGTACAGCCAATCGAAAAAATATACACAATTGTGCCTATCATTCAGAGAAACCTCAAAAGTTCCGCAGTTAAATTTATCTTGGTAAAACGCGAAATACAGAATGTTCCAGACTATCTAGAACAACAAGACATTATATCGAAATATCATACCGGTAAAACCAATCACAGAGGAATCAACGAAACATACTTATCTCTATCGCAAAGATACTTTTGGCCAAAATTAAAAGAACAAATAACATTGTTCATTAACGAATGCGCCATCTGTAATCGAGCTAATTATGATCGTGTTCCCCCACGTCCTGAGTTTCAGATAGTCCCGCCACCTACAAAACCTTTTGCACTTGCTCACGCAGACGTCTTAACAATAGGACAGGAAAAATACTTGACTATTATTGACGCGTTCTCGAAATACGCACATGCACATCGGTTACCAGATTGTACTGCCCCCAACATAGTAAAAGCCCTCTTAAACTTTGGTACTCACCACGGTTTCCCATTAACTTTAACAACTGATAGAGGTACCGAGTTTACAAATCAGGTAGTCCAAGAATTTTTTAAATTACATAAAATAAATCATCACCTGGTTGCCGCTGATGCACCACATGAAAATGGAATGGTAGAACGTTTTCATAGCACCCTGTTAGAACACCTACGTTTACTAAAATTACAGAATAAAAATGAATTAGCAGAAAATCTAGTACCATTGGCATTGATAGCATATAACAGTTCCGTGCATAGTTTAACCAAATGCAGACCATTTGATCTTATCACCGGACACTTTGACCCTAGAGACCCCACAGACTTAGACTTGATTCAGCAATTATACCAACAATACCTACAAGACCACCGTGATAAAATGGACATAGTATATAAAATAATACATGACTCATCTTACCGCGAACGTAAGACCTTAATGGCTCACCGTAACCTTGACCGTGAACCTGAAACAGAATACGAGCCTGGACAAAATGTATACGTAAGGAATCCGATAGCGCAGAGACAAAAGCTCGCATCGCGTTTCACTCAAGATAAAGTTATCACGAACTTACCTATACACATATATACTTCTAAGAAATCTGGACCAGTTGCTAAAACTAGGATAAAACGATCTAAATTGATAAAGAAATCGACATTGTTGCAAGATCATAATCCTCATCATGACCGTGGACCTGGCACTAGCCGACAATCCGACGGACAAAACCATCCGACTTGACGACCTATCTGACGGACCTGGAATACTACCCTTTGACCTAGGCAAAACTAGAATTGTTGCACATGATCATATCTTTTTACAAGAAATTGACTTAGACAAAATTCAATATCAAATTAACTTATTAAGAACTCACCTAGATGAATTGACTACTAGCCTATCTAAACAAAATACATCTATGTTTAAAAATCAGATTCTATATCTATTTAAGAAGTTAGACGAAATAACATCCCACCTCGAAACCTTTGGCCCTAGTAAAAAATTCAAACGAGGTCTCATCGACCCCTTGGGTTCTTTAATAAGGAGTATTACAGGCAACTTAGACCATGCCAATGCTCTACGATTCGAACATGCTATTAAAATTTTGCAAAATAATGATAAACAGTTAACAGACAGCTTTAATAAGCATGTCAGTCTATTTAAAGATATGACTATTCAACAATCGAAAGTATTAGATACTTTGAGCTCCAACCAGCAAAAACTTACGAAAACAATTGCCTATCTTTTGAATGTTACTAGCGATAATCATACAGCTAAGTTCATTCATTTATTTCAGATATTTAACGCGTTATCTAATAATATTCAGGATATTTACTTGGAAATAAATAGGTTAGAGAATATTTTAGCATTTAGTCGCACTAATTCAATGCACCATTCTATTATAAGTGTTCAGCAATTGAACAATATGTTAAGCAAATTAAACTCTTTATATAATTTCGATCAAATAATTCAATTAGATACTAGGTATTACTATGATATAATTAGCATAGGATCCTATTATTCTAATAATAAGATAGTGATAGTCCTCAAGTTTCCGATTCTATCGCCTACAACATACAGCCTATTTAGACTTTGTCCCGTTCCTAATAGAAAATCTCTAGTTATCCTGCCTCCTTTTCCTTACATAGCAACTGACTCTAAGGAATTTGTATACATGGAGGCTGAATGCCCGAAGATTGACACCTGGTACATCTGCAAACAAAAAGTCTCATACCAAGGGCGCACGCATCGAGATTGTATTCATCATCTTCTCTACGATTACAATTGCGGACAGGAAGAACATCGACTATTAAATGGCAGCTACTTTGCAACAGTCCCTAATGATTGCTCCATAAGGACCTCGGAGTTCACTATCGTCAACACAAACGACAAAGTGCGTGGAAACGCCGTCGAATTGATGTCCCTTCCACAATCTTCGCCATCCAGCTTTGACAACAATTCACCCCGCTACAATCTTACGACAATCGACTTAAATAAGCTCCACGATATCCAGCATCAAATATTATTAGAAAAACCTATAAAACTTGACACCACAGACATAACAAGTACCTACCACATAGTTGCACCACTCTATGGAATAGCCTTATTAAGTGCAGTTGCACTGATTATACCTACCTGATACGTCGCCGACAATGCTTACGGTAATCAGCCGCAGAGGAGACTACAACCACTACTTCTAGTCTTCAAGCAGCCGCTCCGGAAGACCGTCAAGCCGCAATATTTGCGTTAAACGTGCGCAAATAGTTGCTCGTCTGGAGGGAGAGGTGTTACCTATGGACTTCTTCCTATGTGTCTACATACCTATGTACCTATAGTACATATCAATTCGGGACTTACAGTGAAGTGATGCAAGTGTTACGAAATCAGTGAGTGATACTCGGAAAGAGTTACGAAAGTGCTGACCGTGCGTGTATACCGTTCTCGTGGGACAATCGATCGAAAATCAAGGAATCAATCTCGCTCGATCGCCGTAGCTTGAGGTTGTCCTTAGGTTAATTAGTAATAAGTACCTTATGTAACCTTTATTTTAATTAAATATTTGTAAAAGGACAAAATCGCCTTTTTTAAAAGCTCCGACCAGCGGCCAGCAACGTAATTCACACTACATATAATATTTACATATACTACATATGTATATACAATAACATACATATAAAAATATTATTGTGACTCGGCTAATCTCTTCAGTAGAAGCTCCCGAACTTTCTTCTTGAAGGTCAGGCGACTGGACACCGTCCTGACATCGGAGGGGAGTGCATTCCACGATAGAATGGCCTGAACAAATAAAGAAGATTGGAGGAAGTTGGTACGGTGAGTGGTGTTTCTATAAGAGGATCTAAATTTTATTTCGCGTTTTGAATTCGAGCAAATATTACAAATTTTAGTATATTGCAAACGACCAGTAAGATAGGATTTCATAAAATTTAATTCTTCGAATCCCATAAGCTTAAACCTTGATTATAAGTGTCATATGATCTACGTAGTCGAAAGCCTTTGTCATAACCGTGAAGATGGTGCACACCGGTGTTTTATTATCTACATTTACCATTACAGTTTTTAATAAATCGAATATAGCCATATTGATGTTTTTATAATAATTTTATTGCGCGCAATGTAAAGCAAACGGGCTTCGTGTCATTGTGTGCGTAGGTTCACAGCTTAGCATTAAAATTGTGATAAGTACGTAGGTCGACGTTTTACTTTGCAACAACAAAACAATTCTGTAAAATAAAAAGAGATGCACGATGTTTTTTGTGCGGGTCTGCATTTATTTATTACGTACTATCAGTGTCATAAGTGCATGGAGGATTCCAATTCAAAATCGTTTGTACGGCGTTTCATCGCCTTAATAATATACCATGGATGACATAGATGGCGCTAGTATACTAGTGGTATTGAAAAATATACATTTATAGTTTTTATCAGATACAAAGTTATTAACTTAATAAATTTTTATACAAATTAATGCTACAATATTCCAAACTTTTTTAAGCAAAGCACGCATTAACCAGGATTCGAACTCGGTAGCATAAAATTTACCGATGCCACTAGCCATTAGGCCATTGCGTAACCTTGAATTGTATTGAAATTATCCTACTCTTTATTATATTGAAGTTGTTTAGCAACTTTAACCCGATCATAAATCTCAAAACAGTTGAGGGTAATTTAATATTAACTGTATAAAAATTAAACCTTTTTGTTCAATCATAACATTCTTTACTATCTTTGAGTGAGTTCAGTTACGATTTATTTAACAAGTTTTTAATATTTATTTTTATCATGAGTTTGCGTTCAAATATTGATATGGCTACGAGGGCCCAAATAATAGCATTGCATAATCAAAGCTTAAATTATACTGAAATTTCGAGAGAAACTGGCTTAAACGTAAGTATTCTTTTAAAATGACCGTTCGTTATTTATTTTATTATCCATGGTTATCGATACATGAAAATAATAAATAATACACGTCCCTTACAGGTAAAGACCGCCACTTTATGGATATCTAAAGCTGTTTCAAGAAGAGGGTTCATTGGAGCACCGTAGTGGATCTGGCAGAAGACGTGATATTGACTCAGACCAGCTTCAACTTATGGGGCAAGGTTATGAGGAAAATTATTGGAGCATTGTCATCTCCAGTGATGCAAACAGTGAAAACTACATAGATGTGCTGAAAGACGTCATGAAGATGTGCTAGTGATAACGTTCGTGCAGGACAATTGTCCTATGTGTAATGTTCCATAATTGTGCAAGTGTTTAGTCAGCAATCAGACATACGGATTATTCCTTGGCCAGCGAGATAGGAGAAATAGGATCGATAAAAATGGCGGCTACACTAGTTCTTAAAAGAAAAGATATTGTTGACTATAGGATTAAACAATTACAATACCGGGGTAGCTATAATTTATTTAATGGAAATAATAAATGTTCAAACTTAGTGTTAGTAGGATAAGTTTACTGACTACTTTATATAACCAGCAACTGTCATACAGTAATGATTTTAATGTTTTACTAAATATGAGAAATAAAAATAAAAGCAATATTAATATCTACAGATACTATTGATTGCAAAATAATAAATTATTTATTTATTAATTACTATAAACAATTCGTCCCATATCTAATGAATGCTATATCCAATGACTTCTCCCGCCCAGGGTAAGGCGAGAGAGAGTGTCAGACTCTTACTGACTAAAAACCCCCCCGTTCCTTCTCCTGCTCTGGGCCGAGGTCGCGGTGCCTCATTGCGCTTACCCCGCAGCCCCGGCTAAACATCAGCCCTTTAGGGCCCCGACTGTGGTGGTCTATTGGCTCTTTGAGGCGCGCGCGGAACGCTACGCGCCGTACGCTCGGGTCCGGTTCTGGTCGGGCGGCGAGCTACCCTTACTCGCCGTCCGCAGACCCGCGCTTACGGTGGCCGGAGATCATCTCTCGATCCCCGACGTCCGGAATGTCGCCTTCTGCGGCGGCTGGGGCGCGAGGAGGATAGTTCCCTCACGCGCTCCGCCTCCTCCTTTGCGAGCATAACTGCTTCGCAGAAGGAGGAGATAGCTTCCCAGTTCCTCTCACGCTGCACCATGGCCTCGATTAAGGCCGGGCGCGAGAGGTCGCCGCCGCCGATCACTTCCCTGAGAACACGGCGGTGCTCAGCCCAAGCAGGGCACTCCGCCACTGTATGCTCCACCGTGTCCTCCAGGTGATCCTCACAATGACGACACTCGGGCGTTTCCTCCCGCTGGATCCGAAACAGGAACCTACCAAAGCTGCCGTGCCCGGTAAGCACCTGCGTCAGGCGGAAGGTGAGGACGCCGTGGCGTCTCTCAAGCCACTCCTCAAAGAGGGGTCTTATCGCTGCTATAGTAGCGTGCCCGGCCCTCGGTTGCGACAGTCGCTGCTTCCACTCAGCCATGAGATCTCGCCGGAGCTCATTCCGCCACGCACTAATTTGGCGCGGCAGAGGATCCTCGCCCCGGCGACGCGCGTCTGCGCGCAAACTGTAGACGCGCGCGAGCGCCTTCGCTTCCAGATCCCATGGCGGTGATCCGGCAAGGAGGTTCGCCGCCTCCCCGGAGATCGTGCGATATCCGCGGATTATTCGGATAGCCATGACCCTCTGGGACGCGACCAGCGTACGAGCCGGCCGCCGCTTCAAATCCGGCGCCCACACAGGGGCACCGTAGAGGGCCATGGATCGCACAATCCCCATGTACAACCTCCGGCAGGAGGCGTTTGGCCCCCCGAGGTTGGGAAGGAGCCGCTTGAGCGCGGCCCCAGACCGTTCCAACTTAGGAGCCAAACGACGAAAATGCTCCGTGAAGTTCCATCGGCTGTCGAGGACGAGACCCAGGTACTTCATCGCCGACTCGACGCCGATGGTAACTCCTCCTGCCATTATTTGGGACCCATCTGGAGGTGGCGCGTTCCGACGGCCATAAAAACACATGGCCTCGGATTTGTGAAGCGCCACCTCGAGTCCCAACTGCCGGATCCTTGCAACGACTGTCGCGACCGCTTGCGACATCAGGTCGGCCGCCGCCTGATGTGACCTCCCATTCGCCAGCAACAGCGTGTCGTCAGCATAACAAACAATGTTGACGCCGCTCGGGAGGTCGGTGCGTAGCACCCAATCGTACCCGATGTTCCACAGGAGAGGTCCCAGGACCGATCCCTGTGGAACACCGCGCGACACCTCTCGCCGATTCCACACGCCCCGGTGACCGGGGTAGATGACACATCTGTCCGTCAAGTAAGCCTCGACTACACGACGGAGATAGGCAGGCACCCGGTGGTACCGGAGTGCCCCCAGAATGCAGCTCCAGGGCAACGAATTGAAGGCGTTGGCGATGTCCAGAGACACCGCCACGACGACTCGCCCCCTGGCCAACGCAGTCCCCGTCGTGAGGTCCCTCACGCGCATGATGGCGTCTACCGTGGAGCGCCCTCTGCGGAAGCCGAACTGGCCGTCCGCTAAATCCGGCCCCCTTCTAGACAGGTGCCCGACGAGGCGGTCTGATATAATCCTCTCGAACAGTTTTCCCACCTCGTCGAGCAGCACAATGGGCCGGTACGCGGACGGAGAGTCCGCAGGACGCCCCGGCTTCTTCACGAGGACCAGTTTACCCGTCTTCCACGACAGCGGAAACTGGCCCCTCTCCAAGCATGCGCTGAAAAGACCAATTAGTCGAGGCCTGAGAGCCTCCGAGGCCAGGACCCAAACCTTGGCATGCAGCCCGTCAGGTCCTGGGGCGGTGTTCTTGCCGCTCAGCCGGTGCACCGCCACCCTCAAATCTACCTCGGTCACTTCCGGAGCGGATTCACCGTCGTCGTCGTTGTAGCCCGCATTGGGCACCGCAGGGGGCGGAGACATAGTGGGAGGCGTGTAACCTATCTGTGGTCGGGGGAATAGCGCCCCAACCACTTCGTCCACGACCTCCGGCCGGAGACTCTGAGTCAGTGGGGGCGCCCAGGTGCGGAGCTTATCACGCACCATGCGGTAGGGGCGTCCCCACGGGTCTCTGTTCAGAGTCTCCAACATCTCCTCGCGGGCCCGATCTTTTGCCCGCCGGATCTCCACCCTTAGGGTGGCCTTCGCCGCCCTGTACTCCTCGTACAGCTCCGCCTCTCTGGTTTCAGCATCCAGAGGGCGGATACGGAGCCTGCGGTGCCTGGTGTATCGGCGTCGCGCTGCGGTGCACTCACCACGCAGAGCAGCCAGCTCCTGCGACCACCAATACACCTGGCGCTTGCGTTGGCACGCCCGGATCCGGGGCATCGCCACGTCGCACATCCGAGACATGGCGTCCTGGAGCCATCTCGCCTCCTCGTTAACGTCGGCAGGCCTGACCGGTGGTATCACCCAGGCCTGCACGACTGCGGCTTCCAGGAAAAGCTCCCGGTCCAGTTGCCTAAGCGCCCAACGCGGGCCACACGGGGCCTGTCGGACTGGCGGGTCTGCGGACTCGGCGGAAACGTCGAACCGTATATACCGGTGGTCCGAAAACGTCTCCACCTCCTCCATGACGCGCCAGTCGACAACGCGCGATGACAGAGCGGGGCTAGCAAACGAAATGTCCACCACTGACTCGCCCCGCATCCGTATGCACGTGGGGACAGAACCCCGGTTCAGCACGACTAGGCCTGTCTCCAGAGCCCAGTCTTCGACCATCCTTCCCCGGACATCGGTGAGCCGAGAACCCCAAGCCAAATTCTTGGCATTGAAGTCCCCGAGGACGAGCACGGGGAGGGGACGGAACCCGACGACGACGGTGACTAATTCCCTGAGGGAGTTGTGGAACTCGACGAGAGTTCGGTTCGGAGAGAAGTACACGCCCACCACGGCGATCTCTCCGAACCGAGCCGCGACGCAACCCCTGCCTCGCTGAGGCCCTTCGGGGGTTGGGGTACCGGCGGCGGCCGACGAGATGATGGTCACCGAGCCGTCCAGGTCTGACAACCAGTGTTCCCTGGGTGGAACGAAGTACGGCTCGGAGACCACAGCAACATTGATCGACCACTGCGCCATGCTCTGGAGCAGGAGATCCTGAGCAGCGACGCAGTGGTTGATGTTCGCCTGGAGGAGGCGTAATGGAGCCATTACTGACAGTCCATCACGACCTCCTCTCTGGCAGCAGCGACAGCAGCACTCGCGGAGGCTGCGGTGGAAACAGCGGGGGCAGAAAAGGTGGCAGAGGGCCTAACTTTTCCCCTGGGCTTGGCGGGGGGGGAGCAGGTTTTTCCCCCAACCCGGTGATCGGCCGGCTTGCCAGCCGCAGCACATACCACGCAGTGCAGCGGGGCGGTACAAGTGCCGGCCCTGTGACCGGGCTGACCGCAGCGGAAGCAGCGGTCGCTACGGTCTACCTCCGAGGTGCATTTGGCACCTACATGGTGACCAATAAGGCAGCGATAGCACCTCAGAGGCCGGGGCTCAAGCAGCCTCACCTGCGCCGAGACCCAGCCCACCAGGAGTCTCTTGCCCTCCGACAATATTTTCGCCGCTGAGACGGGGCAGCTCACCACGACGGTCCGAAGCCCCGAATTGTCCGGACGGATAGTGCCTGCCCTGACTTGGGCGGCAGGGCACCCCCCTGTCCTGGCGATAGCAGCCGCCACCTCTTCCTCTGTGACGGAATCGTCCAGGCCCATAATTCGTAATTCCAGGCACTTGGTGGGCCTGGACACGCGAGCCTCATCCGCTGCAAGGCACGCCCTGAGCTTCTCGGCTAGGGCGTCAGCGGAGGACCCGCTGGCTGCGCCAGGGACCTCTAATAGACGGGCTCCAGTGGCAGTGACCCTCACTGCGAACCCGTCGGGTGCCCCAAACTCCGCAGGAGATACCGCCCCCTTCAATTTCTTAAGGACGTCGCCGTACGTCACTCCCTGCTTTGCTGCTTCCGGCTGCAGTGTAATCACTACAGCCGAAGATTTAGGGGCAATAAGCTTAGCCGCGACGCGCTTCTCCCTGCGCCGCTGCTGCCGCCGCTGTCGCTGCTCCTTTTTCCGGCGCTTCCTCGCCTCTTTGGCGACCCTCCTCACCGCCCCTGCCACTTGCCATTCGCTATCGGCACGAAACTCCGCTGGCGGAGTTGGCGTCGATCCGGCTGGAACACCGGCCGCTGCTCCCCTTCGTCTGCGGCTTGTTGGTGCCGGAGCCAACGCCGGGGGAGACAAAGGCGCCCTCGTCGGGGGCAAAGCTGTCGGCGCTTTCGCCGAGGCGGGCGCTTTCGACCCTTTCTTCACCGGTGCGCCAACCTGCGCGCCACGGCTGGTTGGTGGTTTCGGCCTTGCCGCTGCGGCCGCATACGAACCAGCCGCGAGTGGGGGTCGGAGAAGCTTACCCTCCAAAACGTCAAAACGCTGCTGGAAGGCAGCCATCTCTTGCCTCATTCGGCCGAGAAGATCGGCCTCCGCTGGCTGCGCAGGTTGGGATCCGCCTCCGCGCGCAGCGGCGAGCTCGGCCCTTGTCGCCCGGAGCTCAGCCTCCAGGGCAGAATTGGCAGCCGCCAAACGGGACAGCTCCCGCCGCATTGCGGCCAGCTCCTTTTGCATAGCGGCCATCTGCCGCCCTGCTACGCCCTGCTGGGATACCGCCGACATAATGGCGGCTTCGGCGCGTTGAAGCACTCCGTTTCGGCCCGCCTGGGTTTTTTGTCCAGCCAGCATGCGGAGTGCTTCCTTTACTTCTTTGCGAAGGCTCTCAGCGCCACCTTCGCTCGCAGATCCCTCGCCGCAAGACACCTCCATCTCAGAGGAGTCCGAGGGGGCGGCCTTTCCCAGAGCGCTACCCTCTGCCGCCAGCCGCTCAGCCGGCTCGGTGCGGCTCCCTGCCGCTCTTATGGAGCCCTTCCCTTTGCCCCTACCCCGCGCAGCCGTGGGGATTTTGGGGGCCGGGGCCTCCGGCTCGTTGGAGGACGCCTCTCGGCCATCCTCCAGCCTGGGACGTTTAAATACGCCACGGTCTTTATTGATTTAAGGTCTAGCTTCAATTTCTTCCTTGTTCTGGAACGAATACTTAAGCTATGAGCCTTTGTCATAACATGATGCACAAAATGAATCACTTTAGTCAATACTTTAATTCAATTTTATGGGGTGGTAAAATGGTTGCAGAAGTTAGGTTGCATATTATATAGAATCGTATTATAACATTGTGTTTAAAACTAACTAATAAATGACTAACCCAACACAATTTTGATTTAAAATACTTATTAATCTTATAAAAAGTGTATAAATAATGTGTCAGTTAGCTGAAAAGTTATTAGGTCAGGGTATACACTATATAAGAAAGAAATAAAAATTATGTTTTAAGAAATAAATGTCTGAAATTATAATGTCACTAAAATAGTTTTATTTGTTATCCTTTATGAGAATTAAACTTAGTATTAGTCTTAATCTGTAAGAAAAATATGTTACTTTTACATTAATAGTTAGCACATATTATAAAATTAATGTATATATATATATTTATTAATATAATTTTATTCTAAAATAATATATATATAATTTTTGTTATCTTTTATAAATATTAAACGGCAAATATTTTATTTATATATTATTATTATTAATATATTATATTATATTATATAAAAAAAAAAAACCATTGTTAAAAAACCTGAATTTAAAAATGATAACCCGGAATTGAACCGGTGCCCTTGGACTTCATTATTCTATCATTCTCATTTATCCGAGCTACCGATCGCATTTTTTTTTTTGATATCGAAAATGCGGGTTAGTTTATAACTTTTATGATTGTCTATTATTAATTATTGACGCCATCTTTTAATTGGTTTGCTTGACTTGACTTAGATGGCGCTGTATTAAGTCCTCGGAAATGAGAATATTAACATAATTTATGTGTATTTGAATATAAATATATTATTGTTTCTTAATTATTATTTTAACCATTAAAAACCTTATTGTGTGCCTCTGCAGTGTAAAGTATTCAAGCTTTGCAGGAAAGCAGCGCCATCTAGTTATCAATGGTAGCGTTATGCAAAACCTGTCAGTCAATAGTCGACCTTAAGCTCTCCATGCATTTTTGTCACCCTTAGTACATTATTGTTCGTAACTTCAAATGCGTAATTTATTTAGAAAAATCGAAAATTCAGGTAATGTTTGTTTGGAAAAAAGTTTTGTAATAATACTTAGAATTTGATTGCGCATAAAAAAAAATGCATCTTTGACCTTCAATATCTCGAGAACCTGTGGAGTCCCAGCTATGGTCTTAAAGAAAAAAAATGATCCAAATAATGGGTAGAATTCGTGGCTTTCGGCTTCGTTAAGTGTCTTTTTACACCCTGCATAAAAGCTATAAAAATACACTAAAGTAAGTATATTATAGGAATCGTCCCGTATATAATTTGATCAAGCGTTTGTTACAAGATGCCTATAGTGTTCTACCTCCAACGACATACCTAACCAGCCAGACATAATTCAAAATGATAAGTAATCATTTTGTTGTTTTATAATCACGACATTTTTTTAAAACGTATTGATAATGAATTACAAAAAAATATAAGTAAACATTCTACCAAGCTTACTGCTCCAATAATTTTAATAAACAATGCCCATTTTCACCAACGCCCCTAAAAATTTAGGTAGTGCATCTTCTAGATCTTGTTTGTTCGGAAAGCTTCTGTACTATGGTCTACCTAACTTTTAGTGTCGTTGGTGAAAATGGAAAAGTGTTATCGACAAGATATTAAAAAAGTAGATGTAAAACAGAATACGACGACGAGTTATAGAAAATCAGGTCTTCTCTGATTAATTATCTTCTGTCATTGGATAGAAGATTATTAACCAGAAATTTGAAGACCTGATTTTCTGATAGAAGATAATTAATCAGAAATTTTATCTTCCTCGTCAGTCTCAGGAAGAGTATCAATGACAATATGAAACTGACAAGGAAGCTGTTTGTATTCGGCATGAAACCGTTTGTGTATTGTCCCCTGATCACACAATCGTTGCAGATCTTTGTATTTAGCAGCGGTAATTGGTAGTTTATCCGTATATAGCTGTTTTGGAGTCGAACTGCTTTACTCGATTATATTGTAATTCTAACATTTCTTCTGTATTTTCTTTTGATTTATTCTTCCCTTTTCCCTTTCTTTTACGCTTGACATCTTCGAACAACTTGATTCGATGTGTAATTGCATCTTCTTTCATTGAATACTTGAGTTCTATTTGGTTTAAATTGGTCTTTCTGAAAGTTGCTGCTCTAATGTTTCTCCAATTAATATTCTTTAAGGGTTCTTTTGTAAAAGTGTTTGATGCTATTTCACTCCAGTTCAAAAAATCTGAGTAGTACATCACATTGACTATATAAGGCCTTGGCCGCTTTCTAGCTGACTGAAAAAATGAAGGCCACTGAGTTGGACTCCAAACTATGATTCTTTTAACTTCCCTCTCTATAGTAGCGTGCATTGAATCTGCTGGCATATAAGTATGTCCCGGCAGTAAAAAGTTTATTTGGATAACTTGTAAGTTTTTAGAAAACATTAAATAATAATTTAATGTGGCTAGAACGGTTTTGTTTTTGTTTTGTCCCCCACACGAGTCGCAATAGAACAGTAAATTCCGAATGCCTTTTCCATCAGCAATTTTTAAATATTGATACAAACAAGTTGCGATTTCATCGCTGCCCTTTTTTCCATTACTTTCTCTCTATGTGAAGCAATATCCATCTTGAGTACTACTTTCGTAAATAGTAAAATTATAGACTGCATATTTTCTTGAATAAAAGAGTAACATACTTTCCCCATGAGGGGTGTTTAAGCCTTTGACTGCCGACAAAAAACTGTTGAAAGCAAATCCTCCGCTAACGGAGGTCACCGTTGACCCCCATGGCGCTTAATGTGTTAAGACTTTTTGCAAGTCGAAACTAGAAGTGACAGTATCATTGTTAAGAGTATGTAGTTTTTGATGAGCAGCACACCTTCTATAGCTTGCTTTTAGGATGTGATCTTTTAACTTTTCTTGTTCCTCTTCAATTATATCTTTTTGATTTTCTGCTTTAACACACACGATGCATTTGTCCTTTTTAGGAATCTGGAAGCCTACGTGACTATAATCCTGACAAAATATATTCCTAAAAACCCTTTCACTTATTTTTTCTGTTTCTTCCTTTGTGCAGTCAAATAAATAGATTTGGTAGGTTTAAAATATTTTTTACATCTTGAGATAAATAGACACGACTACTCTTTTCTCGAACTTACTTAACTCTTTTCGAGCGTAATGCGATGGCGTTACTGGCAACTATTTATAAATTCTCTTACATAATTTTTTGCTGTTTCCGAATATTTTGATGCGTAATGTCATGTTCTCTTTTCAGTTTCTCCCATACCCTCTTTAGAGTTTGCAAGTGTATATAGTAAAATCTTTTGTGTTACGTCTAATGTGTTTAATATGAACTTCTGGCAGACTTGTCTACGGCCTTCTCCTTCGTTGATATAATATTCGTCAAGTAATGTTTCTTCTACTATTAGGAGACTCAGTCCTTTTTTTCTTTACGGGTACTCGTCGTGCACATTGTATAATCCAATCTTTTCTGCGCTGATTATCGAGAGACCAGTAAAATTTGTGAATAGTCTTTCGTTTCTCTTTATGTATTTCAAAGCATTTCCTGATGCATTTGTCGGGCACACAAGGATTTTGTTTTAAAGACTTACTTTCTATTAATTCCCCCTTTCTATTTTCGAAAGCTTTTCCCTCATCTCTTAATTTTTTATTATTTTTATATTTATTTACAGGTTTACTTTTCTTTTCAGTCATATTATCGTTTACTGTGTTGCTGCTATTTCCTATAACCATCTTTTTGCTACGTCGTCTTTTTTACTTTTTATCATCATTTTCGCTACAATATTCGTTTTCATTCATACTCTATTCATCTGAGCTGCCAGCTGAAAACGGACACTCTTCTTAACTTGGTAGAAAATCTGTATACGATTTTATTAAGACTTTGCGTCTTTTTTTCCGTTTTTGCCTTACATCTTGCTTTACATCAGTTGTTGGTTTTGACTGAGGAGATTCTGTTATAAATAACAAATCGTCAGGCATCGTAGAATGAGCATTTTCAACCATAATTTCACGCTGTAAAATACCAGTAATTGGACACAGCTGTAAATCGCTGGTAGGCGAACACGATTGGAGAGCGGTTGCATCTAGAACCAGTAAATCAGCATTTTCAGCAATACCTTCACGCTTTACAGTGTTAGTAGATGGGCCTGGCAGAAGAGGTGTTTCCATTATGAGAGCCGACGATGTGGGCATCATCAGGTGAGTATTTTCATCGAGACTTTCACGCTGTACGGCGTCAGAAGATGGGCCTGGCAGTAGAGGTGTTGCGATTGTGAGAGACGAACCAGTGGGCATCATCGGGTGAGTATCATCAGCGAGACCTTCACCCTGTACGACGTCAGTAGCTGGGCCTGGCATCAGAGGTGTTGGGATTGTGAATGCCGAATTTGTCGGCGTCATTGGGTGAGTATTTTTAGCGAGACCTTCACACTGTACAGCGTTAGTACATGGGCCCTGCTGCAGCAGAGGTGTTGCGATTATTAAAGACGAATCTGCTAGCATCATCGGATGAGTATATTTGGCGAAATCTTTATGCTCTACCAGTAAAAATGTATCCGAATCTTTAGGTTTTGAATATACAGATAAAATGTTATTTTTTTTCTAGGAAAACCCAGCTTTTATTATTTTTTTATCTTTTGTTTCCTCTTCTCCAGCGATTCTATAACCGGTACTCGTATTTTTACTCTCAGACCTGCAAATTTAATAACAACACTTTAATATTAAGTAGCGTATTTGAATTCAATAAATTAAAAATGGTATTTATTTATTTATTACACTCTGGAGGACTTACAGCTTAATCTAACAAAAAATAGAAGCCAACATAAACTACTGAAAGCCAATTACAAGTTCTCACGTATAGTGACAGACTTAAAAATTAAGAAGTGAGCATATCAATATTTTTACAGTGATTACAGCTTATTACACAAGTAAATTGCATGGAAAAAAAATACTAAGTGATGAAATTATTATAGACATTTCCAAAAACTAGGGATACAATCAAAATGCTACTTAAAAAACCTAAGGCTAATACGTCTTCTGGCCGACGCCACGCCAGTCGTAAAGGGATCAAAGTCATACTGCTTACATAAATTATTGAACTGTCTACTCGCTCGTACAATGAAACTATTCTGTCTGTAATTTGTTGATGCTAAAGGCACACGTAAGGGTGGGTTATTGCGGAATAATTTTTGCGGTACATTTAAGTGAAATTTAGATAGAAGTTCGGGGCTGTCAATAATGTTATTGAAGATTTTTAATACGTACAGACAGTCGGCAATCTCACGTGGATCTTTGAGAGGTAATAAATGTTATTTCTTACAGAGTCGAAGGTAATCGATGGAGTGATAAGGGATTTTTTGATGAAAACAAAGATATTTAATGAAGCGTCTTTGGATGTTTTCTATTCGGTCGATGTACTTGTGGTAACGTGGGTTCCATATCTGAGACGCATACTCAAGCTGACTTCTAACAAAGGTGCAATACAGAGTTTTTAGTGTTTTTGCGTTATTAAAGCACTTAGAGAGACGCATAATAAACCCAAGCAATTTAGAGGCTTTTTTGATAATAGTGTCAATATGGGTGTCAAAAAGTAATTTGCTATCCTGATGCACACCTAAGTCACGAATAGAATCACACCTTGGCAAAGTCTGGCCCGATAAGATGTAGTTGGTGACTAGAGCGGCACGTTTCCTCGTGTAAGTAATTACTGAACACTTGGATAGATTCAGATCGAGTTTATTAGCTCTACAGTAGTCTTCAAGACGGTATAGATCTGCCTGAAGTGCTAATCCATCATCGACCGATAATATTTTGGAAAAGATTTTCATGTCATCAGCGAAACACAGCAGTTTGGATGACTGCAGGCACAGATCAATGTCGTTTACATAGATCACAAATAAAAAGGGCCCAAGTAACGAACCTTGAGGCACTCCGCTAGGCACTGAGACCTAACTAGATATGTAATTATTAATCACTACAGCCTGGGATCTATTATTAATATATGAGGAGAACCACCTCAACAGGTCCCCACACACAGGTTATGTTGTTTGGATAAGTTTTTAGTCTAAGTACTTTTAGGAACTCAGAATGATTTCATTTTTTGTTTATTACGACCTTTGGTGATGGTATTATCAATATTTTACGCCCCCAGGAATAAATCTACCATTAAACTAGTGTTAGAAAATGGTTAGCGTAAAACACAAATCACATCGATGCATCCAACAACAAAGGTCTTAAACACCGAGATACCTAGTACTTTACTACAGCCCGGACACTATCGAATTATAATGTATGGAATAAACTTGCCGTAATTACCTACTACGTGCACAAGTTTAAATGGATATATTGTGATTTTATATTGTAAACAGCTTTTAGAATTGAATTCTCCTTCATATTCATCCGGCTCTAGCAAAACAAAAGATTTACCGCTATTATTATATGGTGAACAGGTGGTATAACATTAATTGGACCAGTACTACACTGTCTTTGAATGTTTTCAGCAAGTTTTTCACCAATGTTTGCAAAGAATCTATTTACGTTGTCAACGGATAATGACGGGGTTCGATCTGTACCTAATAAGTTTGTGTTACATTCATTTTGCTTTGACATAAATGTTACTGACTTAACGTATTTCCACAATTGTTTGATGTTATATGCATTGGGATATTTGAGCTTTATCGTATTAAATTTTTATTCTTTTCAGCAAACCATTGCAGAAATTTCTGTATCTTTTATAAGTTATCTGAATAACTAAATTATTTGGATTTTGCTTTGCTTTTCTATGTAATCTATCTTGGTGTCTTATACACCTGACTAGACCTGTAGTTATCCATGGTTTAATGTTGTAATATTTCTTACTTAATTTTATTGGGTTAGTATTGTTGCAACTTATTAATAACATAATACATTGACCAATCCGTGTCAGTAAAATTATATACTCGGCTAAAGTCAATATTGTATAAATCACGCTTAAGATTTCTCATATTGATCTTTGACCTTTGCTGCGGGCGCGAATAATTTTTAGTCTGCGTTAATTCAAGTCTAAGCAAAATTGCACAATGGTCTGTTATTGTTGAGTTAGTGACAAGTGTTAGACACGGAAGCCTTGTTTTTAGCATGACGTGATTCAAACATGACCCACTTTGATGAGTTGGAAATGTGTGTGAAGGTAAAATACCATGGTATGCGCACATGTTTAGGTACTCTTGAGCCCCTGCGTCATTATTCTCTGAGTTTATATTAATATTTAGGTCGCCAGTTACAATCGGTTACAGTTGGGGGGGAAGCTAGGGTAAGGTTTGGTGGGAATCGCTGTTAGTGAGAGCAGCATTACCTATAAAATGCCAAGATGCCTTCTGCTGTACTCGTGGCGGAGTACCGTACAAAGCAGAGCCCTAGCCAGTCTGTGCCATCCACGTCCCCGTCGTCCTCCCTGGGACCTGCTGCAACCGCGCCGCCGCGTGACCGCCACCTTGAATTGCAGCTAAGCTAACGGATGCAGGGCGCAAGGCGAGTATTCTGGGCCTTAAAACAGAATCGACTCACTAGGGAGGAAACCTGACACAAAACCAAGCACATCCGCAGGCTCCGAAGCGGCAGCCCCGCTAGCGGATTAAGGCACAGTGGGCTAATCACCTGCTTGCTCGAAAATATTTGATTACTGAAACCGAAACTGAAGTAAACCGGACTGATCTTTCAACGACTACTTTTGGCATGAAATTACGGACACGAATTGCTTTTTGGAATGTACGGACACTAAGTGAGGACAGCCGACTAGCCCAAGCAGAAGCAGTAATGCTTTCTTACAACCTGCAGATACTCGGACTAAGCGAAGTGAGAAGAAATGGATTCGGTGAGCTGAGAACGACCAGAGGCTTGACTTTGCTGTATTCAGGCAAAGAGAGCGAGGAAGATGTACGTGAGCATGGCGTTGGGCTCCTCCTCTCTAATGCGGCGAAAAATAGCCTCCTTGACTGGAAACCAATCTCGGACCGAATCATATACGCCCGTTTCAACTCTAGAGCCCGGAAAATCTCAATGGTGCAGTGCTACGCCCCAACCAATGCAGCAACAGAAGAAACCAAAGACGATTTCTACAATGCCCTCAACGCCACCCTGAGGCGAATAAAGAAACAAGATATCGTCATCGTCATGGGAGACCTGAATGCAAAGGTCGGGACTGACAACACAAACCGCACACGGCATATGGGCACGCAGGGACTTGGAGTGTGCAACGAGAACGGAGAGAGATTCATCGAGTTTTGCCAAAACCATGATAGGACCATCGGGGGAACTTTATTTAATCATGGCGATCACCACAAGTACACGTGGAAGTCACCCGATGGCGTCACGAGGAACCAAATTGACCATCTTGCCATAAGCTCCAAATGGCGTTCCTGGAGCTTGATGTCCGCAACCGCAGGGGCGCCGATATTGATAGCGACCACCATCTCATAGTTGCTGAAGTTCGGCTCAAGGTTGCTGTAGCCCGTAAACCTGGACGCACTGGCAGGGTCGGAAGAAGATTTGAGGTCGGCAAGTTGAATAACCACGAGACGCGTAAATTGTTCCGACTCGAATTACGCAATCGTTTTGCTGCTCTTGATACGGCCCGGGATTCGTTAGACGAGGAGTGGAATTGTATCAAAGTGGTCTATACAGAGACCAGCTCCGTCGTTCTGGGGCACAAAACGGCTCATTGGCGGGAAGAGTGGATGTCGCAGCATACATGGAGTCTGATTGAAGACAGAAGAAGGCTTCACCTGAGATTGCTCGAGGCCCAGGATGACGCTACAAGAGCCGACCTGAACGCACAGTATCGTCAAAAGCGGAAAGAAATCTATCGCAGCACCCGCAAAGATGAGACAGTGGGCTGACGGTATTGCTGATCACGCTCAACAGGCTGCAAACGCTGGGAACCTAAAAGAGCTATGTAAGGCCACAAAAACCCAGACAGGTAACAACAAGCCTCGAAAGAAAAAGCCACTGAAGTCTAAAGACGGTCAGCTCATTGCAACATCCGAAGGGCAGCTGCTTCGCTGGCGTCAGCACTTTGAGGAGGTCTTTCGCATGTCGGCTACAGTGACACCTTGCGCACTAGCTGTTAATTCCTCACCACCTCGGCTACTTGACATCAACACGGAGACTCCAACAGCTAGTGAAGTTGCTGAAGCCATCCGCTCCTTGAAATTAGGCAAAGCACCAGGACTCGACTTGATAACCGCGGAAATGCTTCAAGCCGACTTATCCTCCGCTGTCGACGTCCTGTCGCCTCTTTTTGAAAAAATCTGGACGCTAGAGGAGTTTCCTGATGACTGGAACAAGGGGCTTATAATCACAGTACCTAAGAAAGGAGATCTTAGTCAGTGCGATAACTGGAGAGGTATAACACTGCTCTCTATTCCCGCAAAAGTTTTTTGCAAGATTCTCTTGAATAGACGGTCAAAGGCCGTAGATCCTCTTCTACGCAGGGAGCAGGCAGGTTTTCGATCGAACCGTTCATGTACGGACCAGATCAACACTCTTCGTATCATTCTAGAGCAGGCAACAGAATGGCAAAGGGAGATTTATCTTCCCTTTGTCGACTTCGAAAAGGCCTTTGATACGTTGAAGTGGTCTAGCATCTGGTCCCGTCTGCTGGACTTGGGGGTTCCGCCAAAGATCGTCCGGCTGTTGGAGAGCATGTATAGGAATTATTCCTGTAAAGTGTCACATGATGGCCTTATCTCCGATGACATAGTGGTCCACGCGGGTGTCCGACAAGGCTGCCTCTTATCGCCGCTTCTCTTCTTGGTCGTTCTGGATGGGATCATGCTTCGCACGACTCACAATCGGCGCCGCGGGATAGAATGAGGATTATCCAACTGCTTGGAAGATTTGGATTACGCCGATGACCTATGCCTGCTGAGTCATACCCACGCCGACATGCAAGCAAAACTGGACGACCTGCGGCAGGAGGCGGCAAAAGCTGGCCTAAGAATTAACACGCGAAAGACCAAAGAAATTAGAACGGGTGGGAAGAATCCTACACCGTTGCTGATTGGCACAGAGGCAGTGAAACGCGTCCACAAATTTACCTACCTCGGGAGCGTCGTGTCAGAGACTGGAGGTACTGAAGAGGACATCACTTCAAGGATCGCAAAAGCCCGAGCTACTTTCGCGCAGCTGAGACCTGTGTGGCAGTCACGGAAACTGACCCGAAGGATTAAGCTGAAAGTCTTCGGGTCCAATGTAAAATCCGTACTGCTCTATGGGTGCGAAACGTGGAAGGTAACCAAAGACATCTCACGTCAACTTCAAGTCTTCGTTAACCGATGCCTGCGTCGCATTCTCGGAATTTACTGGCCCGAGACAATCTCCAACATAGAGCTTTTGGAGAAATGCCACGAAAGCCCAATCGACCGACAGATCAAGCGCCGCAAGTGGGGATGGATAGGGCACACGCTCCGAAGGGGTCCTGGCCACACACCCAAGCAAGCCTTGGATTGGAATCCCCAAGGGAAAAGAAAGCGTGGCCGTCCACGGCAAACCTGGCGTCGCACCGTACTGGCAGAAGCGACGAGCATCGGTATGACGTGGAGTGAGGTGAAGCGTGAAGCTCAAGACAGATCGCGATGGAAAACTTCAGTGGACGCCCTCTGCCCCATCTAGGGGACACAGGATATTAAGTCAAGTCAGTTACAATGATACTAGGAAAAAATAACAGTGTCTGTAGTATACTATCTAATGATTTATTAAATTTATCTTAATTTCTAATAGATGGAGACCGGTAGATCGATACTATTGCGATTTCAGAACCTATTTTAATAACAATACAATTATATTCTACGTCTGTAGGCTCTTCTATCGAAATATTTAAAGCTTGTTTTGTTTACACCACAATACCATCGTTTCGATTTAAAAGTAATGTAGAGTTAAAACAATAGTAACCAGGTAAAACTGGCATATTCCCATTTCTATTTGAAAGCCAACATTCTGTGAGATTCACATCACACTCAATCTTCAGTCTTTGTAGAAAAATACTTAAACCATCTATGTTTTTATACAGGGCAAAAATTACCAAATGGCAATATGACAATAAATTAAACTGCGCATGCCTAAAGACATTCTAAGTCTATATATAAAAAAATAATTTCAATATATCCAGTAATGAAGACAAACAATGCATTTTTCATTTTTTAAATTTTCAACACGTTGTATTAACGCACCAACAGATTAACGACCCCGCGCGCGCGGTCCGCATCTGTAGGTACAATTGTAGATAAAGAAAATCTGTCCGTCCTGTGAAGGTATTGTTTAAGGTACGATAAATATCGATATCGGATTCTATTAATATTAAAAAAAACTAGTAGGGTCTTGAGGTCATGAACTCGGTTGACCTCAACCATAGGCATTCGACTGTCCAAGTGTGTCAAATCATACGATTATCACTTCGACGTGGTGGGTGAGACGAGATGTTCCTTATTAAAAATTTCTAAATAGTAACACAGATCTAGCTTCCTCGCACGAGGTCAGCGCGGACGTTTAGAAGCTAATTTCTGTAGTTCTGTCCGATTCAATTCGTTCAACATACTAAAGGTTAAGGTACTCACCCGCGAGTCGGGAAAAATGTGATGAAGCGCCGTCATGTTGAACCACAATTACACATCCAACCGTCCTTGCACAAAACGGATCGAGTAACCTCTATCCAAGGCTCGGAACCTGATAGAGGCTCTATCAATGAACCTACCTATAGCACAGATTACTGAATAGTTACTACGTAACCTACAGACAGTCCTGACCAAACATATCAGCACGTTAAAATACTCTTCTTTGGAATGCAATGATCTCAAAAAATACGGAAAGTCCATACGCAAGCAATGTTTACGCGAAACTGATAATTTAAAGTTAAAGTGTTTTTTATGAATAGGTGCCTACCGGGCGGCGTGCGGTGTCTTTGACTAGGGATGTGATCGTTACATTTTAAAATAATATTGAACGAATTAAATATTTTTCGTATCGATTCATTATTCCAAATTCTTGGGAATTGATTCAAAAATACATTTTTTTTAATACACATAAGTTCAATTACAAAACAGTTATGTTTAACTGTGAGGTAAATAACACATCGCACTATTCGTGGAAAAAGGAAGTAAGTGATTTTCACCAACTTTTCAGGAGCTTAAAAAACTGTCCTATATTTTTATTATGAGGTCTACAAATAAGTTTCAAAGAGAAAATTGCAGGTCACAGTTGCCTTCAACTACACGTGTTATTTAATTGAGGAACAGATTGATGTACTTCGAGATAATCTAAAAAAACACGGTTACTTCTTTATTCCACGAAACACATCGCATATTTGCAGGAGTAACTACAATTATTGCTTTTTATTATTGTATTTTTAAATATATTAACTAATTTAACTCTACTTATGGCTTTGCACTCTCTTATATTTCATTATAATCTAGAGTTGTAAGTGTAATCACGTTGTTAATAGACTTTTTGTAAATAGAGTTACGTATTTTTAGCTAGCTATTTATTTAAGTTTAGTAGGTGTATTTATAAAAAAAGCTTTTATAATGCGGAACGTAACCGAATATTAAATTTGTATCATGCAATACCTAATTCTTATAGTAAATAGTGTATGTATGGCAAAACTGTAAATACTGAAACAAAATAATTGAGAGAAAATGAAAACAATGAGGGTTATTTTACGATCAATAATGGGTTATTATTAAATTTTTATTATTAAAAAAAAATGTTTATCACATGCATACTTAATCAAGCAATGTTTAAAATAGTGATATTTTTATTGACCTTTATTAATTATCCTCAATTCTGGAATCAGACTCGCTGGCAGCAGATTGAGTACTTAAGCTCTTCGACCTCTCGCGCTCTTCCTTAGTCAAAGCCATGGTTCGTAGCGAGAGGAATTGGGAAGACGTCTCCTCTTTCTGCGAAGCAGTGATGCTTGCAAAGGAGGAAGCGGAGCGCGTGAGGGAACTATCCTCCTCGCGCCCCAGCTGTCGCAGTAGGCAACATTCCGGGCATCGGGGATCGAGAGATGATCTTCGGCCACCGCAAGCGCGGGTCTGCGGACGGCGAGTAAACGTAGCTCGCCGCCCCACCAAAACCAGACCCGAGCGTACAGCGCGTAGCGTTCCGCGTGCGCCTCCAAGAGCCAAAAGACCACCACAGACGGGGCCCTATAGGGCTGATATTCAGCCGAGGTTGCGGGGTAAGCACAATGAAGCACCACGACCTCGGCAAAGAGGCCCAGAGCAGGAGAAGGAACGAGGGGATTTTTAGTCAGTAAAAGTCTGACATTCCCTCCCGCCCGGCCCTAGGTGGGAGAAGTAATTTGATAATTTTCCCCTCACAAAAAACGCTCTTTTAATAAGTCTGGCAGTGTGGAGGTATGTTATTATCTCTTCATAGACCTATCAAGTCTTTGTATAATTTTCCGGACATTGAGGATCTACCGAAATCTCTTTAACTTTACTCCAACTAAGTTCCTTACCGAAGTCATCTTTTTCCCAATAATTCTTATTGTTGGCTACAGGCTTTTTGAAATCTAAAAAAAGGATCTGGAGTCATTTTTTTGACATTGTATTTTCACTTTGCCCTTTTGCATTTCGAATGATTGCATATATTTCTTCTGGAATATAGATGATAATGGAAGATACATGATTGTTTTTGCTTTTTTCAAAGCAGGAGTGCATCGTGTCACCCTCGTTTTGAGCACGACCTTTCTGTAAAAATCTTATGTAATTTTTATACCTTATGTAATTTAGATGCATTTTTTATGGAATAGGAAGCAAACGAGCAGATGGATCACCTGATGGACACCCACAGCACCAGAGGAGTCACAGGTGCGTTTCCGGCTTTTTAGGAAAGAGTGCGCTCGTGTCTTGGAAGTTTGGAGGTTGTATCGGTTCAGGAATACCACCACCGGAAGATCATATTCCAAAGTTTTGCTGTCAGGGGCAGAAAGTTTCGCGTGAATTGCACAGTTGACTGCCAACCATCTATGTGATGGGGATGAAAATGCTTTCACGTAGGACGTTGGCGAAAAGAAGCGACGGAGATTAAATCGAACAATTCCTCAGAACACTTCCCGTGATAAATGCGACACAGGACACATAACGAGGCTACATCCCTACGCAGTGCCAAAGATTCCAACCGGTCCGAGATAACAAGGCAGTCAACAATTTGTCAGAAGCTGTTACTAGGAAGAAGCTGTAGCAGTATTCCATATGGGGCCGAACTTGCGCCTTGTAAAGTAACAGCGATGCTCCGGGGTGAAATACTGCCTCGATCTATTATTGCACCGAGCTTCTTCGAGGCTAACTTGGCCTTACCTTCTAGATGACCACGGAACTGGACTTCGCTCAATATGTCGACATCAAGTATCCCAATACCGGCCGAAGCTTTGAGGGGGGAAATTGAGAAGATACGACCAACAGCAGTTTTTTAGCTGTGAACACGGAGATCTGTGTCTTTGAGGGTTTAAATTCAACCAAGGAAAGTCTACCCCATGTAATATGATTGAAAGACTTGGATCTTGGATACTTGACTTTATTTAGGTAGTACACAGTCCTGCAGCTCACTGCACCAGAGTTACATTGTCAATGGCCGACACTTGCTCGGCCACCCTCTTTATAGTGATATGACGACATAGACAATAATAGTGCAACACTGATTAGTAATACTAATCATAGACAATACAACATCCCCCTTGTTAAGTTTAAATTAACCCTTTACAAAACAGACTTATCACTATGACTACTCGACAATATTATAAACGACTTATAGTATAACTTGACTAGGTACTTAATTTACAACATATAAGATTACAAAATATACTTAATCTATTTCTTCTATTAGCCTTCTTGTGGGCTTTACAATACGACCTGAACGTGTAACAAATTGACTACTTGAGGATCGAGATGAGAGTTCTTGAGGTCCAGCCTTCTGACTGTCACCATCCTCTCTCCCTTGCGATGACAAAGACGACGACGACGATGAGTTGGATAGCATAGGAGAGAACTTATGCCTTAAGTGAATCCTATTTCTCCTATACCTAACTCCATTGACATCCTCAACGACATATGACCTATTATTTGCTAGCCTTTGCTTGACAATAGCCTGTTCCCAATTACAACTAGGTTGTCTTTTGAAGTAGACATGATCATTGGGATATAACAATGGTAAAGGCTTAGCACTTCTATTATAATATTTAGACTTACAATCATTATTCTTAGTTACACATTCTTTGTAATCTTTAAATGTTACTTACCTTTGGTTTTAATTTCTTATACGACTTAGGGACATTGTCTCTTAAATTCCTAGACATTAAGAGTTGAGCTGGGGACAGGACTGAAAGGAGGTCCACCGTCAGACACTAATGACAAAGGTATACCATGACGGGCAAAAATCGACTTTAAATGTGTAATTACATTTTTGGCTGTACTATTCTTATTTAACAAAGCTATTTCTATGTATTTAGAATAATAATCTGTAACAATTAAATAAGAAAGACCATCAAAGTACATTAAATCAATACCAACTTGTTGCCATGGATATTTGTTAATTTCAAAATTTTGTAATGGCTCTTTTTGGTTAGCAGGTTTAAATTTTGCACATATAAGACATTGTTCTACTAAATTTTTAATATCAACTGACATGTTTGGCCAATATAAAGAATCTCTAGCTAATTTAAGACATTTATTTATTCCTTGGTGACCTTCATGAATTTTATCCAACATTTCTTTATACATAGACTGTGGTACTATTAATTTTGATCCTTTAAATAACAAATCCTTAACTACATGTATTTCAGCTTGTACATTCCAATATGGTTTCACTAATTGACTAACTTTGTTTTTACTTTTTGGCCATCCTTCATAATAATATTTCTTTAACAATTGCAAACTTTCATCTTTATTAGTTTGTTGTGACAATTTTGTACTGTAATCCTTAGTAATTGCTAAATTTGAATGCATTAAATTGACATGACAGGTTATTTCAGACTCATTCTCTGGAATATAATGATCTTTTAAGGCTGCTCTCGACAAAGTATCAGATATGAACATTTGTTTACCTGGGACATGTATAACTTTCAAATCATACTTTTGCAAAGTTAACATCATTCGCTGTAACCTAGCTGGTACATCATGTAATGGTTTATCAAACAGGTAGACTAAAGGTTTGTGATCTGTGTGAACTGTAACTCTGTGACCATATACATACTGGTGAAATTTTTCACAACCAAATTGAATTGCAAGCAATTCTTTCTCTATTTGAGCATACCTTGACTGGGTTGTGGTTAAAGTTTTAGAACTATAAGCAATGGGTTTATTATTTTGTAAAATGACTGCTCCCAATGCTGATTTAGACGAATCTACTGACAAGACTAATGGAATGTTGGGGTTATAGTGAGCTAAGACAGGTGACTTTGTGATTTCATCTATTAAACCCTTAAGACATTTATTATGATTCTCATCCCAAGACCAGACAGAATCCTTTTTCAAAAGATTTTTTAAAATTTGAGTTTTTTCTGACAAATTACTAATAAAGGGACCTAAATAATTGATCATACCTAATATTCTTTGTAATTCTTTGACATTTTTTGGTGTAGGCATATTGACAATTGCTTTAACTTTCTCTTGGTCAACCCTTGCACCATCTTTACTAAAGATATAACCTAAGAAACAGACTTCAGACACTAGAAATTTACATTTAGATTTGTTAAATTTTAAATTAACTTGACGTGCTCTTTGCATGACTTTATGTAATCTCTCATTATGTACGGACTCATTTG
The DNA here is from genome assembly GCA_902829305.4 of Spodoptera exigua. Lineage (NCBI taxonomy): Eukaryota > Metazoa > Arthropoda > Insecta > Lepidoptera > Noctuidae > Spodoptera > Spodoptera exigua. Next base: position 396,067 of record CADEPN050000001.1, on the reverse strand, counting down.
GGCCATAGACTAGAATGTCATCGATGAATATTAAGACTCCTTCCAAATCACCAAACAAATTCATCATAACTCTTTGGAATATTTCTGATGATGCATTTATTCCAAAAGGTAACCTTAAATATTTATATCTACCAAATGGTGTTTGAAAAGTACATAATTTTAACATCCAAAAACCCGAAAATGCATCTAAATGAGAAAAACAAACAGCTCCAACTAGTTGAGATCTTATCTCATCAATTGACTTAAGTGGATATATTTCCCTTATAATATTTTTATTTAAATTTCTAGGATCTAAACAAATTCGTAACTGACCTGAACTTTTTACAGTTATAACTATACTATTCACCCACTCTGTAGGCTTAGTGACTTTTTCTATGACTTTCATGCTCTCCATGCGATCCAACTCCTCGCGTAGCTTTCCAAGTAACGCAAATGGTACTCTCCTGGGAGGATCCACACATGGTACTGCATCAGGTTTGAGTTTCAGGTGACAGACAGGAGGTAGACAGCCAAGACCCTGGAAGACATCATTGTATTTTGTTAGAATTTGTTGACAAAAATTTTGTTTAGACACTGAAAAAACTCTTTTAATTATTCCTAACCTTTCACATGTAGGAAGACCTAAGACGTTGGGACACTCTAAATTTGCGACTATGAACACTATGTTCTCACTGACATTGTTATTATTTAATATTAAATTACATTTAATATTGACCTTTCCCATAATGGGTATTGATTTGCCACTAAATCCTGTGACATTTATATGACTTTTGACAATTGACAACTGTTTAAGCTTATGTTTTAAATAATTAAAAGTTTGCTTCGACATAATGTTTAAATCAGCTCCTGAATCTATGATGCAATTAAATTTTAAATTACCTACTTTTAAATTAATATTCCAGGACTGTTTACTTTTGTTAATGTTAGGTTCTGATTGAACTGTATTAATATTGTTCAATGACTGATGACTTTGATGTGGTGGTGTGAGCGTGTGAGGTGATTCCTCAGACATGTGTCTGTACTCATCATTGAGATACACACTTTGACTATCACAACATTTGTTTATATTGTGACCATATGACATGAGAATAGATTTCTCAGACAGGTGACTGTTTTCATCACCGAGGTTCTTTTTAGACCTCTTAGACATGACATTATCACCACTATCATCACAGAAATTTGAGTAAAAATTTAGTTTCTCAGACAGGTGACTGCTTTCATCACCGAGGTTCTTTTTAGACCTCTTAGACATGACATTATCACCACTATCATCACAGAAATTTGACATGAGAATGATTTTCTCAGATTGACAATATGAGTCTCGGTGAGATCTCTCAGACATGACATAAGTTTCATCATCGGAATCATTCCTCAACTGTAATTGATCTTTATGAGACCATTCCGATGGTGGTTGACAATGTAATTGTGGTGGTGATGGTGATTGACAATGTAACTGTGGTGGTGATAGTGAGGACTGACGATGTGACTGTGTGCTGACTGACTTTTTACTTGACACTACATTATAGTGACTATATTTTGTACTTTTATTTGACTTTATATGACTTTGACAATGACTCTTTAATGTTCCAATGAAATAATGATCCTGACTACTGTTACTATTTGAATTAAACGACTCTAAACGACTTACATTTTTATTTTTAAAGCAAAATTTAGCGAAATGACCAAATGAATTACATGACCTGTTTGCCAGACTTCGTGGCAAGGTAAATAATGAGACTGTAGATGGTTAAGGTCTGTTTATTACTTTAATTGCTGGTGCTTATATACTAAGAAGATGCGTGAGATTTTCAGATTTAGCTATCCTAACAAACGTGCAACAATTAACATGTATGTCTTATCTCTATCGTATCTAAGTAATGTAGCGACGTGATAGTGCCGCTACATATACTCCCCCCTTTTAAAAATAATTAACATATAAATTGAAAAAAATTAGTATGTACCTAATTATATAATAACTTAACCTTGCTGATAAATTACATCCTATGCGTAATGTAATGTCATTGTTGCTAATTCGAAGGAAATAAAAACTGCTGCCTTTGTTGTGACGGCGGCGGCAGTCGATGAACTATCCACTGCATTTGTGCTGATTGTTTGCTGCGTCGATTTGATCAGGGTTGCGGGCGTTGTCAGCTCAGTTACCCTATCTATGAGTTTTCGACCAGCTATATCGACTAATAGCTTATAATGCTCTAAAAAATCTGCTCCAATAATCGGTTGTGTTACATCGGCGATGACAAAGTTCCATACAAAGTTTCTTCGTAGCCCGAAGTTTAAAGAGAGTGTTTTTTCACCATATGTCTTAATTTTTGTACCATTGGCGGCATAAAGTATACATTGTTCATCTTGTATTAGTGAATGTCTCTGTGGCTTGCTAATAACTGAAATATTTGCTCCCGTGTCAATCAAAAATCTCATACCACTTTTTCGGTCGGTAATAGTGAGGCGGTTGGACGGGTGAATAGCACAGAGTTCCGCCGTTGTCCGTGCTTCAATTAGTTTCCCTGTTTCCTTGAGTTGAGATCCTGTTTCCAATCACAAGGTTGAACACTTTTGTGCATATTTTTTAAATCTTCCATGGTAAAAACAAAAGTGCCTTCTTTCTCTTGAACTCGACTGTGGTAGGAAATGCCGACGATTGGAATAACTTTGAGTGCTGCGTCGATAGTTTTTTTGACCTTGCTGAATTGCATTTAGTTCCAATTGCATTTCTGCTAACTGTGCTAGTATGCATGACATTGTATCGTCGCCAGATTTGTTTCCGTTTACAGCTGACACCTCTGTACGTGTTGAATTTATTAATATCTTGTCCGCGATCTGGCTCATCTTGTTCACATCTATGTCTTCTGTGACTGCTAGAACCGAAGTCACTGATGGTGGCAGAAGCCTCAACCATAGAAGTTTGATGGTTTCGTCGCTGATATTTCCGTTACTCAGGGTCCGCATCTTGCGCAGAAGATGTGATGGTTTCTGGTCGCCGAGATCCATTTCAGACAATAATTTTTGGAGCTGACGTTGGTCTGATTCCTCATAGCAACTGATTAGGCGTTCTTTGATAGCCTTGTACTTTTCTATTGGCGGTGGGCAAGTAATGAGGTCACTAACCTGTATTATTTCTTCTTTTGGCAGTTTTGCAATGACCGTATAGTACTTGTAATCGTCTCCTTGCTTCTGTGGTGCTACTATGGCTTCTAGTTGCTTAAACCATAATCTGGGTTGGTCCCTCCAAAATTCCGGCTGATATCTCCAAGGCTTCTTGTTGGCTGCTGCTTGATTTGCAGGGTGAATGAGTCATGTTGATTGTTCTTCGTCGGGTCACCAATTTGCCAGACTTCGTGGCAAGGTAAATAATGAGACTGTAGATGGTTAAGGTCTGTTTATTACTTTAATTGCTGGTGCTTATATACTAAGAAGATGCGTGAGATTTTCAGATTTAGCTATCCTAACAAACGTGCAACAATTAACATGTATGTCTTATCTCTATCGTATCTAAGTAATGTAGCGACGTGATAGTGCCGCTACAACCTGCATTGGACTCCCTGCGCTGGGCACTTGTATCGATGAGACTGCCCACAGCGGCTACACGGCCTCGTGCGCCTTTCAGGGTTGGGAGACTGCCTCGTACCAGGACCCTGCCGACCGACTGGTGAAGCTCGCTGTCGACGATCTCCTCGACTACGGCTCCTCCGACGTAGATGCATTACATTTTCCTGTTTCTCGCTGGAACTGACGATTTTCTCAGCATCTTGCTGTGCGACGATTAATGTTCTCGCCAGTTCGCGCATCCTTTGATATGTCAGATCAGGCTCCTGAAGCAATCTCTGACGGACATGTGCCAGGTCCATGTGCAGATTGGCAATGAAAATATCCCTGATGAGGGACTCCTTGAGCGTTCCGAATTCACAATCCTGGCTCTTATTTTCCAGGTCTGCCAGGAATCCTTCGATGGACTCGGATTGCTTCTGCCTCCTCGTGAAGAACATGTGACGACACATGGTTATGTTCCTCCGGGGCTCAAAAAAATTATTGAATTTCTGCTTCACTTCGGCAAGCGTGGTCTTGTCGATGTTGAGGTTAAATGTATTATAAATGTTTAGGCCTTTCTCACCTATAAGATGCAGCAGTATGGCTATTTTTCTCTTCTCGGGTGCCCTGTCTAAACCCGTGGCGAGTAGATATAGGTCCAGTTGCTGCGACCACCGTTTCCACGCTTCCGCATTATTATTTGTGGAATCCGACGAAATATTTAATGATTTCATCCTCGTGTTGAGACCTTGGACGCCATCTTGGTCGCCCACGCCGCATGGCTCGGAACTCGACTGGTCCATTTTTGTGACCGACTTACGTGAAATAAATTGTTCTTTTCACTTCTGACACCATGTAATATGATTGAAAGACTTGGATCTTGGATACTTGACTTTATTTAGGTAGTACACAGTCCTGCAGCTCACTGCACCAGAGTTACATTGTCAATGGCCGACACTTGCTCGGCCACCCTCTTTATAGTGATATGACGACATAGACAATAATAGTGCAACACTGATTAGTTATACTAATCATAGACAATACAACACCCCAATCTGAGATTCTCTCTAAAGATGTCTCGATTTCAGACAAGCTTGTTTCGACTCTCGATGACTTTTTCCCGAGAAATGTTAGCACGGCCGGCGTAAAAGGCGTGACCCGTGCTGTCATCCAACATATTATTGATATGGAGAAAGAACAAACCCGATCGAAGGCCTTCGCTACGTCCAAACTTACTGCTTGGACTCGATCGCCTGTGCCCAACAGTGTGTCAGATAAACAAGGAGATCACCAGCGGACCGGCCGTTACGAAAACTATACTGTCGGTCGCTAAGAAGCTGATGATCCTCCAAGTACCGAGGGAGCTGGCAGTTAATAGATGACTCCATTATTTTCGAAAAGAGGGAAATTATGGCTCTTGCTTTGTGATTGGACAGATTTGAGCGATCACCTTTTTTCGGGACTACGCCTGAAGAGTATGAGAGCCGAAAAAGACGTGTTAAGACTGGTGCCAACTCTTTAGCGCACATCTTTAACACAATGGGTGGAATTCCGTCAGAACCATGATGATGATGAGTCAGATGTAAAGAGACATGAGCACCAATCGTACCAAGAGCTGGTAAACCGAATATCCGGCATTACACCCGCGCCATGGCAGAACCGGCTGCTTACGGCCTCATCCAATGCCCAATTTGACGGAAAGGATTTACCCAAAAGCTTTTTCCTTTGCGTCGTGCGCCAACGATTCTCCCCCCACGTGCAGAGGTGAGAATGATGGTCTGCAGAAATTGGCTTCGATAGCTTGTTGAGAGACCAGAACGCACGAGTTCCTGAAAAAAGGCGCTCAAGCCTCTCTTCAACCCTACCGATATGGTTTGACTTGGACCCGCTATGGCTCTTTTGAAGGACCTGGAGGCAAATTTATACTCCTTTTTAAACGGTTTTTAAATCCCGCGTCAGCCAACGCTGGGTAAGCCTTTTACTTCCTGCACGAAGCTTTTCTAAAAAGAGACCGAGATCTGCCACCGACGGGGACCACAGAGGACGGAACGAAGAGTTCCATCCCTTGCAACACCACGTCAGCAAGAGAGTCAGCAGCAGCGTTGGGATCATCCTGGGAGAAACAAATTGTCTCCAAGGATAGGATGCAAAGAAGGATCTCATCCCATCCCAATCCGCTGACATTCAGTGGTCTGATGAGCCAATATGAGCATCGACTATGATGTTATAGCCGGTCCGGTTGAGAGGTACTTAGGTACTTGTGTGTATAATGGAAATCTCCCGCGAGCTGGTGTAGGCACAATTGCGCGCCTTGTGTCTTTCGGTGAAATACATACAATAAGTACTTTTTTCTATATAGGACACTAAATCAGACTATTTTTTTATTTAATTTCAATTAAACAAACATATTTTTGTTTATTTTTTCTTGTAAAAGCATGTATTCAAAATCACTCAACATCATTTATAAAATGTTTCGTGTAATAAAGAAGTAAATGCAACTACACTTAACACGTTGTGAAGTTTTGCTGGATAGAAAGTATGTTACTATAATCACACATAAACTATTAGCTAAAAGTTTTGTAGAAGAAATAAGTAATTAGAATTACACAATAGTCCTACCTATGTTATACTACTCTATTTCGCTTGCTTCTTGCATCTACTTCTGGATTCTCTGCATCACCCAAAGGTCGACTGGTAGAGAATGCTCAATGCATTAAGTCCGCCTATGTACATACAAATTGTGCATGAAGTATAAATAAATAAATAAATAAATAGTCCTAGATTGTAAAATACAGGAACAAGTAATTATGTATATTTGCGTAATAGAGTTTCTTGTAAATCTTATTTTAAAATTTACGTAAATATTATTATGACTTTATGAGCGGGGTAAATTTGAAAGCGAAAAAATGTAAATATGCATACCTCTATTTTATGCTGGATTTTTATGTTTTTTAAAGTCGCAAAATTTTTGTTTTTTTGCATTTATTCCTTCATTTTTGTAAATAGCTCCACGAAATTTGCTTGATATTGTTTCATCAAATTGGCATGAATTGAAGGCTGGCGTTCCTCAAGGCGGAATACTATCTCCTCTTTTATTTTCTATCTTCATTAATATGATTACTTCCGAACTTCAGTGTGCGTACAATCTATACGCTGATGACCTGCAAATTTATTGTCAGGCTAGTGTTGACGGGCTATCTGATGCGATCTTGAAGATGAACGGTGATCTGGCAGCCATTGGAAACTGGTCCGCGAGGTTCGGTATAGCAGTGAACCCTGCCAAATGTCAGGCCATTATTATAGGAAGTTCTCGTACGCTGAGTGGGATTGACAGAGCATCCCTACCGGCTGTGATGTTTGATGGTGCACTTATCCCATTTAGTAATGATGTTAAAAATCTTGGCCTGATTATTGATAACAGTTTAAAGTGGCGTGCTCAGGTCACCAGTGTTTCTAACAAGGTTACTGGATCCTTGCGGGCCTTGTATCGCGCGAAAAATTTGCTTCCACCTGCCACGAAGGCTATGTTGGTGCAGGCCTTGGTTTTCCCTATTATTCATTATGCTGATGTTTGCTACTACGACCTGAATGCAGATCTTCTCAATAAGCTTGACCGACTTCTTAATAACTGCATTCGATTCGTCTTCAACCTGCGTAAATATGATCATGTTTCTGCATATCGGCTGCAATTAAAGTGGTTGCCCATACGCCAGCGCAGGGAGCAAAGGGCGCTTACCACTCTATTTTCTTTTTTTCATTCACCTTCTTCGCCGAGTTATCTATCTCCTTACTTTCAGTGCATATGCGCAAACCACAATAAAAATTTACGTTCTTCTCATAACCGACTTCTTCAATGTCCTACTCACCGCACTGATTTTTTTCATTCTTTCTTCTTCGTTCAAGCTATCTTCCTGTAGAATGCGCTCCCCCTGGATGTCAGGATGGTGTTAGGCCCTTTGACTTTCAAGCAGAAAGTTCGTGAGCATTTATTGAAGAAATTGGCTGAATCATCACAATGAGTAGGAAATATAAGTATATATATATAGTTATAGTATATATATATATATATATATAGCTATAGTATATATATGTATATATATATATATATAGCTATAGTATATATATATATATATATATATAAGTATATATATACAGGGTGTAAGGGACAGCCTTCCGCAAACTGATAGGGTGGATTCAGTATATCGTCTTAAGTTGACCGGTACATGAAATTATTTCAGGAACGTTATGGGAATCCAATTAAACCGATTTGTTTCATTACCTTACACGCAATGTATCGCTACCACCGCAAACGCACGCAGCGAACGGCAGCGCTTTTAGTATTATTACTTTACACTATGGGCAGCGCCGCGACCTTACCTTTCAGACAAACGGTCGCGCTCGCGCCACGTTTAAATAACAATAAATTATTATTTAAAAGATAGCCGCATTACTTACAAAAGACAATGTAATAATCGCGCTCGCGCCACGTTTTAATAGCAATAAATTATTATTTAAAAGATAGCTGCATTACTTACAAAAGAAAATCTAACAATCATAACATGGTAACTGATAAATGATAAAAAAATAAAAATGCGTAGGTACCTTAGAATCGCTCCGGTTTCCGGCTCTGGAACGCATTTGTGATGCGGTCTCGCATTTCGTACTCACTTGCACACGCACTCACAAACACTTTTTCTTTTACGTAACCCCACAAAAAGGGGTCCAAATGGGTTAGGTCTGGGGATCGTGCTGGCCACGGTTGCGGTCCAAACCTACCTAAACTACGTTTAAATAGGTAAGCACTGGTAAGTGGTAGCGTCTCGTTACGTTAGCGAACCAATTCCAAAATCCACGTAGGTATTGGTCTTCCGGCGCCTTTTTGTCTGGGAACAATGGGCTGGTTTTCTAGCAAGCGTTGATAGTCACCAGTAATTATCCTGGAGTCTGATGGATGCCGACGGTCAGGATACCTACACTACTACAACACATTATCATCTCCCCATAATCACGCGCGCTAAACATACCTAGGTAGTAATTTCGCACAATTTCTACAACAAAACTTCACTACACTTCACACACTACATAACTAATAAAACTTAACAACACTACTTATAACAAAACTTTTAAGCCGAATGCGCGAGCGATCCGTACCGACACACGCTCGCGGTACACAAACAGTAACATCGCAGCAAGGCACAATGGCGACTGCATGTGATGAGACACACACAAACATAAATCTGTTGTTGCCAATTACACGAAAATTACAAAATTTCGGGGTAAAAAATAAAAAAATATGCATGGTCGTAATTTATCATTCTGTTATTTTTTGTAGAGAAATGAATTGATTAAATCAATTTAATTCTAATTTCATTGTTTAGTTAATTTAGAATAATAAAAGTGCAGTGTGATAGAAAGCTGTGCTTCCATTCCAGGGAGATTGTGTTATAGCGGCATACATACCTACAGTCTATGGCATAACCACCACACCTCATACCTATTACCAGATTACCTTTACCGTACCTCCTTGAAGAACCAGATTACCGTTACCATACCTCCGTGAACAACAAACCAATACCAACGTTTTTGACTTTCTGTGATCAGAAACAGCGAAACAAGCCGCCTTGAAAAAGGCGTTGCAAACGTTTTAGACTTCTGACAGAAACTCGTCTTGAAAAAGACGCTTGTAACGTTTTTGACTTCTGCTCAGAAACGAGGTATAATGAGCAAGCAAATAAGCAGGCAAGCAAGCAGAAGTGAAGCTCGAAGCACTCGAAGACACGAAGTTGCGGTCCACGACACTGGACACGTCTGTAGTCGTCGGCGGCACCGGAGCGAAAGGACGCGTCACGCGGCACGCGCCCTATTATAGCCTCGCGCTGTGCTCGCGACATCGCGACGAACGGCGACCGCGACGGCGCATGCGCGCAGCCGCTCCGTCGAGCCTTGCGACGAACGCGCGCTGCTATTGGTCAATTGTATTTACATATGTGTGATAGTGTATAAGTTAGCCATAAGACATGTAAATATAAGTAGGGATATGTTGCCGAATAAAACATTCCAAACCACGACAGCCTCGAGTTTACTAATAAGAAGAAACCCTGCTCTCACCCATAAATTGGTGACCCTCCTGAGAAGAAAGAACACTAAATAACATCAAGAAGGAAAATCCCTGCAAGTCAGAAGAAATATGACAAGCGAAGAATTCAGCGACGCCCACGGCGTGACGACAGTGAAGAGCGACGTGGCGACAATATCTCTGCCCGCTAGATTGCCACCATTTTGGCGCCAAAATCCTCGCCTATGGTTTGCGCAATTCGAGGCAGCTGTCGCCGCCAGCAGAATAGGAGAGGAGCAGAAGTTTAACCTCGTGGTACCATTGCTCGGCAACAACGACCTAGAGCAGATCGCCGACATCATCCTAAAGCCCCCAGCGTCCGGCAAGTACAGCACATTAAAAGAACGGCTGATCTCCACATACCAAGAGTCTGACCATCGCCAGCTACAGAAACTACTGAGTGGTCTTGAGCTCGGCGATCAAAAACCCAGTCAGCTACTCCGCAAGATGCGTGACCTCAGCGGCAAACTCTTGTCCGACGAGGCATTAAAAGTGATGTGGCTGAACCAACTTCCAGCCCAAATACGCGCCGTACTCTCCGTCAACACAGAGTCGTCACTCGAGATGCTAGCCGCAATGGCTGACAAAATGATGGAGCACTTTGAGCCAGCATCCATCAACGCAGTCTCCACAGCAACAGCGTATCAAGAAAACCTTCAAATCTCCTTACTGTCAAAACAAATCGAAAAGCTATCACTTGAAATCGCCGAACTCCGCACCAACCAGCAAAACCACCGACATTCCCCGCGCTGTCCACACCGCAACAGTTCCCGCTCCCATTCAAGATCCAGACAGCATATCAACAGCAAGCCCGGCGACCCGAATTGGGTATGTCGCTACCAATACAGATTCGGCGACCAAGCACGCAAATGCGAATCGCCGTGTTCAAAAAAGCGGGAAAACTAGAAAGTACATCGACGTTGGCGGGCGTCGATGTAAACCAAACCAGCCGCCGCCTATGTATCATCGACATCAACCTCCGAGAGAAATTTCTTGTTGACACGGGTGCAGACATATCAGTCCTATCAGCAAGAAATAAAAAACACATCAAGCCGGCGAAGACTTCATACAACCTGTTCGCGGCCAACGGCACCGAAATTCGTACCTACGGAGAGCGCACACTCGAGTTCAACCTAAGCTTACGAAGACGATTCAGGTGGACATTCGTCGTGGCCGACGTGAACACATCTATACTGGGCGCCGACTTCCTAGTACATCACCAACTACTAGTCGACCTTCACCAAAGAAAACTCATAGACCGCATCACCGAACTTAGTGTTAACGCAATCAAGATCAACGGCACCGAGCAAGACACCGTCTACATGGTCAACCGCGATCACGCTTATCACGACCTACTGAAGAAATATCCCGATGTTCTGCGACCCATGTCATTGAAGACTCCTGTGAAACATGACGTCACTCACCATATCGAGACAACCGGACCGCCTATATACTCACGAGCGCGACCCCTACCGTCCGACAGATACAAGGCAGCGAAACTTGAGTTCGAGCGCATGATCGAGATGGGTATCTGCCGACCCTCTAACAGTCCCTGGGCAAGTCCACTGCACGTCGTCAAGAAGAAAGACGGTTCACTTCGAGTTTGCGGCGACTACAGAAGACTAAACGCAGTTACAGTACCCGATCGCTACCCTATACCACGTATTCAAGATTTTACCTACCAACTTCACGGCAAGAAAATATTCTCGAAACTCGACCTCAAGATGGCATACTTCTGGATACCTATCGCTAAAGAAGACGCACAGAAAACAGCAATAATAACTCCGTTTGGCCTCTTCGAATTCAACTGCATGACATTCGGCCTAAGAAACTCAGGACAAACATTCCAACGATTTATGCACGAAGTACTACGAGGACTCGACGACATAGTGTTTTGTTTCGTCGACGATCTACTTGTGCACTCGAAAAATCAAGACGAAAATCGACGCCACATCGAAATAGTACTCGAACGCCTAAATACCTACGGTGTCAGTCTAAACATCGATAAGTGCGAGTTCGACAAACAAAACATCGAATTTCTTGGGTACGAAGTCTCATCAGAAGGAATCAAACCCACTCAAGACCGAATACAAGCAATAGTTAACTACCCAAAACCTCAAACAATTCAAGATTTAAGAAGATTCCTCGGCATGATTAACTTTTACCGCAGCTGCTTACCCCATCAAGCCGAATATCAACATGAACTAAATAAATATCTACACAACACTAAGAAAAAAGACAAGACTCCGATAACGTGGACACCAGAAGCAGAGCTAGCCTTCGAGAAATGTCGACAAAGCATCCTCGATGCTACTACTCTCACGCACCCGATACATAGCGCGCCGCTACGCTTATATACCGACGCCTCAAACTCAAGCATCGGCGCCGTACTGCAACAGCAAGTAGACAACGTGTGGAAACCACTAGCATTTTTCTCAAAAACAATGAGCGAGACGCAGCGACGTTACAGTGTGTACGATCGCGAATTATTAGCGATGTACATTTCTGTCAAACACCTTCGTAGGTTAATAGAAGGCAACGACCTTACGATATATACCGACCACAAACCTCTCACCTATGCACTAACAAGATCACCGAGTACCAGCGACACATCACGAAGAGAACGACAACTTCACTTCATAAGTCAGTTTTGTTCAAATATTAAGTACGTACACGGTGATAACAACGAAGCGGCCGACGCCTTATCACGCATAGAAGAGATCGACCTAACTGAAACTTCCATCGACTACAATCAACTCGCTCAAGACCAGGAAAACGACTCAGAACTACAGAGATACATGTCACATCCAAACCTACAGTTCACCAATATTTCACTACCCGGAGGTCAACGACCGCTTATCTGTGAAACATCGACAGGCAACATTCGTCCGTATTTACCCGCGAAATATCGTTTTGTCGCATTCAAAGCGCAACACGATTTAAGTCACCCAGGCGTACGCACTACTAGAAAAATAATATCCACGAAGTTCTTCTGGCCGAACATGAATAAAGAAGTCGGAACATGGGCACGAACATGCATCGGTTGTCAGCGAGCGAAAGTCCAGCGGCACACTATCAGCCCGCTCGGCGAGTTTGGAAAATCCCAGCGTTTCGAACATATTCACGTCGACATCGTGGGACCACTGCCGCCGTCTCATGACTACCGATATCTAGTTACGATGATTGACCGCTGCACAAAATGGCCTGAAGCTGTACCAGTACGCGATATCACCGCCGACACGATCGCCAAGGCTATTTACGACGGTTGGATATCAAGATTTGGTTGCCCGCTACGACTTACGACCGACCAGGGAAGACAATTCGAGTCGTCACTGTTTAAGGCGCTGATGAAGAAATGTGGAATAAACAGAATACGCACTACTGCTTTCCACCCTCAAGCAAACGGACAAGTCGAGCGCTGGCACCGAACTCTAAAGTCAGCACTCATGGCGAGATGCGCGCGCACAAACTGGAGCGACGAGTTATCAACTGTGCTACTCGGCCTACGTACAGCATTACGACAAGACAATGAAGTCAGCCCGGCACTCATGACCTACGGTTCAACACTCCGCATACCATCTGATTTCTTCGTGCCTACTCAGCCGAACATCGATGACGCCGAATTCGTCCGTCAGCTGACCGAAACGATGTCTACATTATCGCCGAACAGCAAGCCACACTCAAACTCCACAAGGTCATTTGTACACAAAGACCTTGCTACGTGTACACATGTTTTCGTGCGCAATGACACCGTGCGCAGCCCACTGGTACCTCCCTACGACGGCCCCTACAAAGTACTTCGGCGCGAAAGCAAACATTTCACCATACAAATTTATCCACGTACTGCAGTTATTTCAATAGACAGACTCAAACCAGCATATCTACTCAACGAAGACGACACCATATCAACATCAGTTACGCGCCAACAACAAGACAAGATACCTGCAATGACTTCGCGCCAACAGCAAGACTATGTACCTACCGCAACTGCGCGCGAACAAACATCGACATATCTACCTACAACTACGAGTAACGACGCACGGACAATGTCATTCACCCCACCCCGCGACGCCTACGTCACCCGCACCGGCCGTACAGTGAAACCAAACGTACGCTTCGCTTAGGGGGGAGTGATATAGCGGCATACATACCTACAGTCTATGGCATAACCACCACACCTCATACCTATTACCAGATTACCTTTACCGTACCTCCTTGAAGAACCAGATTACCGTTACCATACCTCCGTGAACAACAAACCAATACCAACGTTTTTGACTTTCTGTGATCAGAAACAGCGAAACAAGCCGCCTTGAAAAAGGCGTTGCAAACGTTTTAGACTTCTGACAGAAACTCGTCTTGAAAAAGACGCTTGTAACGTTTTTGACTTCTGCTCAGAAACGAGGTATAATGAGCAAGCAAATAAGCAGGCAAGCAAGCAGAAGTGAAGCTCGAAGCACTCGAAGACACGAAGTTGCGGTCCACGACACTGGACACGTCTGTAGTCGTCGGCGGCACCGGAGCGAAGGGACGCGTCACGCGGCACGCGCCCTATTATAGCCTCGCGCTGTGCTCGCGACATCGCGACGAACGGCGACCGCGACGGCGCATGCGCGCAGCCGCTCCGTCGAGCCTTGCGACGAACGCGCGCTGCTATTGGTCAATTGTATTTACATATGTGTGATAGTGTATAAGTTAGCCATAAGACATGTAAATATAAGTAGGGATATGTTGCCGAATAAAACATTCCAAACCACGACAGCCTCGAGTTTACTAATAAGAAGAAACCCTGCTCTCACTCCTAAAGTGTTTAATTTCTGGCTCGACTATCAATTCATGGCTATTGTGAAGCCATGTAAAAATCTGTAAGTAGTTTAAAAACTAGCCAGTAATCGCTTAAAAAGAACAATCAATTAATAAATTAGGTAGTATTTGTAAATGCTTTAAAATTAAAACTAGACTAATCTTTACTTATTTCTTATTCAATTTATGTGCGCGACAAAATTTTCATTAATTGATTAATGAAAATCTCATCAATGTAATTATGAATGCAAAGGAGTTCTCAAGTTTTAGATAAATTTCGATAGTTCTAACATTTTCGTTTACTACCTGAGGTAACAAAAGTTAAAAATTGGCAACACTGGTTCAATCGGGCAAACATTGTGCAAAGAATCGGGGAGACGGGGAGACGCGGAGGCGGGGCGGTAGAAAGGAACGCAGCTATTCTGTACGTTGGACGGGATCGTAGGTATACCTACGGCGCGGAGATCGGCGCGGTGGGCGCCGTGGCCGCTGCGCTGTGACCGCGGTGCGGTGAGTTCAAACGACTGTAGCTAGGTAGAAATTGAACAGCTGATTTCATGCGTAGTTCTTTAGAGAATTCACACAACCATTGCGTATTTTTTTGTTTTAGCTGTGTTATTTACATTAATGTTATTCTTCATACATCGAATGTAATTATACATTGAAATAGAGGTGTAGGAACTGAAAAAACGAAAAAATAATTGAAAATTTTCCTGAAAGAATTTTCACTGGAATATGATTCAGAATAAGGAGCTGAATGCACCCTGATAATTTGTGGCGGGCTGTCCCTTACACCCTGTATATATATATATATATATATAAATATATATATAAATAAATAAATATATAAATAATATATATATATATATATATATATATATTTAAATATAAGTATATATATATATTTTATTTATTTATTTATTAAGCTTAATGCACACAAACTTCTGTACATAGGTGGACTTAATGCCGTTGGCATTATCTACCAGTCTGACCTTTGGGTGATGCAGAGATGAGTAAAAACGGTGAGCGCAAGCAGCAAAACTTTTAAAGATTAAAGACAGAACAAAGACTCAAAATAATAATGTATAAGTTTAAACAAATACAATAACAACATAATCTTACATAAACTAATAATACATACAAATTATGTATAAATAAATATAGAACACTAATATAAATAAATAGATACTACATACTTATATATATGTATATAAATATACTTATATTTACTCATTGTGATGATTCAGCCAATTTCTTTAATAAATGCTCACGAACTTTCTGCTTGAAAGTCAAACGACCAAACACCATCCTGACATCCAGGGGGAGCGCATTCCACAGGAAGATAGCTTGAACGAAGAAGGAAGAATGAAAGAAACCAGTGCGATGAGTAGGACATTGAAGAAGTCGGTTATGAGAAGAACGTAAATTTTTATTGTGGTTTGCGCATATGTACTGAAAGTAAGGGATAGATAACTCGGCGAAGAAGGTGAATGAAGAAAAGAAAATAGAGTGGTAAGCGCCCTTTGCTCCCTGCGCTGGCGTATGGGCAACCACTTTAATTGCAGCCGATATGCAGAAATATGATCATATTTACGCAGGTTGAAGACGAATCGAATGCAGTTATTAAGAAGTCGGTCAAGCTTATTGAGAAGATCTGCATTCAGGTCGTAGTAGCAAACATCAGCATAATCAATAATAGGGAAAACCAAGGCCTGCACCAACATAGCTTTCGTGGCAGGTGAAAGCAAATTTTTTGCGTGATACAAGGCCCGCAAGGATCCAGTAACCTTATTAGAAACACTGGTTACCTGAGCACGCCACTTTAAACTGTTATCAATAATCAGGCAAAGATTTTTAACATCACTACTAAATGGGATAACTGCACCGTCAAACATCACAGCCGGTAGGGATGCTCTGTCAATCCCACTCAGCGAACGAGAACTTCCTATAATAATGGCCTGACATTTGGCAGGGTTCACTGCTATACCGAACCTCGCGGACCAGTTTCCAATGGCTGCCAGATCACCGTTCATCTTCAAGATCGCATCAGATAGCCGGTCAACACTAGCCTGACAATAAATTTGCAGATCATCAGCGTATAGATGGTACGCACACTGAAGTTCGGAAGTAAACATATTAATGAAGATAGAAAATAAAAGAGGAGATAGTATTCCGCCTTGAGGAACGCCAGCCTTCAATTCATGCCAAGTTGATGAAACATCATCAAGCTTGACCAACTGCTGACGCTCCTGAAGATAAGATGAAAACCAGTTCAGTGATTTTTCAGAGATCGAAAGATAGGATAGGATGGCCAAAAGAATGTCGTGACTGACCATATTGAAGGCGTTCGAGAAATCCACCAAAACCACAACTGTGGCTTTGGTGTTCTCAAGGCCCGTACGAATATCGCCAGTCACTTTAAGGAGAGCGGAGACAGTGCTATGGCCTGGTCTAAAGCCGGATTGCAAAGGACTTATGAGAGAGTTACGGTAAATGAAGTTAGACAGTTGCTTATGTACACAGGCTTCAAGCACTTTGGAAAGAAAAGGAAGTATGGATATGGGCCGGAAATGAGTGGGAAGAGAAGGATTAGAGATTTTTGGGAGAGGACGAACAAAGGCTTTGCGCCAAAGGGATGGGAATGTTCCTGAGAAAAGGGAGAAATTTACTATGTGGGTAATTGCAGGAAGGATATGATCCAATATAGTGATAACCATATCGCGAGAGATATCATCACATCCAACAGCTTTGGATTTTATGGACAGGATTGTCTTGCTAACCTCCGACAACTGAACAGGTACGAAGCAAAAAGGGCTAGAAATATGAGGACGTTCCAGACCAGCGATAAATGATAAAGTACGTTGTTTGACTAGGCGATCCATGACAGGGACATTAGAAAAATGACTGTTAAGATCGTCTAAGCCAATTGTATTCGGAAGGTCTGGATGATACGTCTTGCCGATACCTAGAGTCCTAAGGAATTTCCAGATATCGGCCGAAGAAGAAGAAGATATGTTTTCGAGAATGTGGCGGCGTTTAGCGTCACGTACCATCTGGTTACATCTGTTTCTAGCAATCTTAAAAGCAGCCCAGTTTTCATCTGTGCGATCCCTTCGATGCTTGCGGAAGGCACGATCCCGGCGTCGCATCGCCATCCTAATACCACGCGTCATCCACGGAGCTGGTGGTCGTTTAATCCTAACCTTCTTGGTCGGAGCATGACGATCGTACAGGTTACATAATATGGTGTTGAAATAAGCAATTTTAGTATCAACTGTAGTGGCCTTGATCAGAGGATCCCAATCGATCAAAGAGGCGTCAGTTTGGAGTTTTGCTTTGTCCATCCACGCAAAGCAACGCCGGTACAAGACCTTAGGCCTCACCTTGGGCGGTTTCAGGATATACGAAAGGAAAATCATGTCATGGTGGGAAAAACCCGGAGCGTCATGCTGCCCATGACAGGATACAAGGGAGGGATTAGAAGTCAGGATAAGGTCAAGCCAGGAATCGTCTCCAGCAGTATTGTGGTGAGTGGGATTAAGCGGTAACAGCTGTAGGCTTGCCGACTCGACGATGTGCAGCAAGTTGCGGGAACGAGGAGATTCAGGGAACATGAGGTTTGTGTTGAAATCGCCCATGATTATGTGATGTGAGTACTCAGAACCCAAGGATTCAAGAACTGATTCGAAGTCAGTGAAGTAATCAGTGGTGGGAGGACAGTAGACAACACCCAGTACAATGTTCCCCCCCCGGCAACAAACCTCAAGGAAAAGGTACTCCGCAGGACAATTTGGAGGAGAAATAGCGAGCACTTTATAAGTAAATTCACTGCGGAGATAAATACCGCCACCTCCCCCCCTTCTAAGAATCCGGTCGTTCCGTACAAGGACATAACCAGGCAGAGGGTAGGTTGTTGATAGCAATTGTGGTTTGAGCCAGGTTTCAGATAACAGGATGGCGTGGACGCTACTGTTGTTAAATGCATCAAAAAGTTCCCCGTAGTGGCTCGGAATGCTTTGCGCATTTATGTGATTGCGCTTTTAGAGATTAGGCATTTGGAGATTTAGGAATTGAGGAGGGATCGGGGGAGGAGAAGGATTGCCAAATCCCTGTTTTTATCATATCCCTGCGACATCTATATATAATACGTCATTGCATTGAACAAAATCATGTAGGGAAGCATTTAAAGAGCAAAAACTATCTTTTTATAATAACTATCGTGAGACATACTAAATTAACTAAAATTCGCGGGTTACTCACGTGTAAATGATGAGAAAAGCTCTACTAGTTTCGAACCACAGAGGGGTTCTTCCTCATGAGCAGCGTGCGCGGACGCGGCGACGTCGCGCAGCCTACTGGTCATGAGGAAGAACCCCTCTGTGGTTCGAAACTAGTAGAGCTTTTCTCAACATTCACACGTGAGTAACCCGCGAATTTTAGTTAATTTAGTATGTCTCACGATAGTTATTATAAAAACAGTGCGAAGAATTTATTGTTCGAATCAATTTCTACAAGTACCCGCAATGTTTCGCGGCGCAAAAACAAAGAACAAAAGGAAATTGAAGACATAATTTCGGTGTTCAAGAGCACAGACCCTGATAAAACACCTATCTTCGTCGCTAGGGTATTGGATAAGTTGCCTCCGATCACTTTTGACCATATCGATGTAACTGCATTGTTGAAAGATATCATTATTTTGAAGTCGGAGGTAAAATACCTTAAAGAATCCAGTGCCACAAACGAGCAGTTGGATATTATAAAACAGGACCTAGAACACATGAAGCAGAGTAGTTCGCCTACAATGAGTAACACAAACCGAGATCTTAGTGGCAATCAATCCGGAAACAATAGTTCGGATTTTTCTCCACATCAATTATCTACAAATAAATTATGCGTCGAGAGCGCGTCGAGTGGCATAACCTTGAACACAGGCGTGCAGCGCTTGAGCGAGGCTCCGCCCGCAAACGCAGGTGCTTGCGCAGAAGAACAAAATATCACAACTGCGCATGCAAGCTCCGATGTTTGTACGACGACGACGACAAGTGGTATTATTATTACGGAACAAAATAAATGTTTTTCACAAAATTTTAATGTAAAACAGGACATAATTACTAGCAATGCTAGTAAAAATATGAATAAAATGTCTATGGCCGACATAGTTCGGCAATGAGGCGCATGGAAGGTCAATGAACCTGATCAGGAATGGCAGGAGTTCCAGCGGCGTAAACTTCGAAATATACAAATTGGAGTGAAGGGCACGGCAACTGTTGGGCCAGACGATAAATTTAAACCAGCTGAAATAAAAACATCTTTGTTTTTGTCGAACGTACATAAAGATACTTCTGAGAATGATATTATCGAATACATATTATCTAAAACAAAACAAAATATATCTCTTCAAAAGATTAAGATGAAAACGGAAAAACCGTATAATGCTTATAAAATAATTGTTAATAGAAATGCATTAGATATATTTTTAAATAATGAAAATATCTGGCCCGAGGGTGTGACCTGTCGCCGCTTCAGGCCTTATAGAACTACCGTGCCAAACGGCGAATAATTAATCCTTTAGTTATGGATACATACGAAACACATCTCATATCGTTCAATTGTAAAAGTGTAAAACGATCAGTTGAAGGGGTCAAGGAACTGGTCTCGCTGATATTATTGCCTTACAGGAGACGTGGCTCATGCCACATGATTTACCTTTCCTTGATACGATCCATGCAGACTTTGGAAGTACCGGCACATCGGCGATAGATACAACAGCTGGCATAGTGAGAGGCAGGCCGTACGGCGGGGTTGCGCTGCTTTGGCGCAAATCAGTGTTTCCTAGTGTGTCAGTGATACCTTGTGTAAACCCGCGAATCACGGCTATACGTGTTACGTTAAATGAACGCTCTGTGTTAGTGTTAAGTGTATACATGCCCGTCGACTGTAGTGAGAACTTAACCGAGTTCACGGACTGCTTGGGGGCAATTAGTGCAATCATACAGGACAGTAATATCGAGTCAGTATTTGTGTTAGGCGATTTTAATGCGCATCCTGGCAAACGCTTTTGTGAGGAGCTCCTGAACTTTTCACACGAGCAAAGCTGGATATGTGCAGATCTCAATCGCCAAAGTTTACAAGGTACTTTTACTTTTATTAGTGAGGCACATAATAGTAAAAGATGGTTAGACCATTGTATTGTTACTCAGGCAGCCGCTACTTGTATTACAGATATATATGTAAGACATGATATATATTGGTCTGACCACTATCCACTAGTCATTAAGTGTAATTTAAATATAGTATTGCATAAAACTCATCTTAAAACATCGCCTCGTAATAAAATAAACTGGGGTATTAGAAATGGATCTCAAATTAATATGTATAATAATTTATGTAATTCTAAGCTAAAATACGTAGATTTTCCAGTAGAGTTTCAGTATTGTAGTGATAGACATTGTAATATATACAGGGTTACAGGAAAAGTCGTGCTAGATCCGTTAAGGGCGTAGAGTACTCATCATTTCTGACTTATTTCACCATGAAACACCCTACCCTAAACTTAACCCTTTTCGAGATATTCGACTTTTAATCTTTTTATTGAAAATTGACGATTTTTAGGCTACTAAATTTAATTTTGTTTATTTTGTGTGACTTATTATTATTATTATCCCATTTCTACATGTGTAATAAGATGCTTTAGGACCTCAATCATAAAAATAGTGAATAAGTTAATTCAATACGCCGTAGTAAAAAGAGAAAGTTAAGAAATAAAAAAAAAAAAAAAATAGAAAGTTTATTTTTCTCTGAGGGATATCTAAAAAAAAATTAATGGCACTTGATCGGCAGATAAGTTATAAAATATCTACGTTTCATCAGCTATCCAACAAGGTATAACAATCTAGGGTTTCATTTAAATGCATTGAAAAAACTTAGTTTCATAGGCGATAGTGGAGGAAAAAATTAATACTTAGCAAAAAAAAAGAAAATTAAAATTAATGCAAAGTATTTATTAAATAAGGTTTTTACACAACTTTTTGTTACAATTCGTGTTCAACATGGCCGCCTCTGTTTCTAATACACTGTCGCATTCTTCGACGGAGACCAGTCTTCACTACTCCAGTGGTCAATGTTGTCCTCATTTGATTGGCTGCATTCACAATCCTTTCTTTTAATTCTTCCACAGACGAAACTGGATTTGACTCGCTGTAGACAAGGCTTTTCATGCGCCCCCACACATGAAAATCCATGGGGGTTAGGTCCGGACTTCTAGCTGGCCATGGCAACGGCCCACCTCGTCCTATCCATTTGTTTGGATAATTTGTGTCCAGCCAGTCTCTGACACTCCTAAAATGTGCAGGGCAGCCATCATGTTGGAACCACATGTCCCTGATCAAGTTGAGTGGCAGATCATCAAGCAAATCACTCAAGTCTCCTCTCAAAAAATTTTCGTAACTTTCCCCATTTAGATTGTCCGGGAGAAAGTAAGGTCCAATCAAATGATTGGAGATAATACCCATCCACACATTTATGCTAAATCTTCGTTGGGAACCCTTCACTCTTTTCTTATTGGGATTCCTAAGTTCTTTTGGAGCCCAGTAATGCGCGTTGTGATAATTACTTATGCCATCTTTATCAAATTCGGATTCATCTGTCCACAAGATATTTCTTAAAAAATCTGGGTCTTCTACGTCAGCATTTAGCATAAATCTGCAGAAGTCCAACCTTCTCGCGGGGTCTCCTTCTTCAATAGTGTGTACCGGCGTGTAATGGTACGGGTATAGGCCAGCAGTATGCACTGTAAACCATACTCTCCATTGCGAAAGTCCCAGATCACGGGCAACAATATTAGTAGAAGTAGTCGGATCCGCTCGAAAGCGCTGCACTATCTCATTGTCCTGTTCGTCGTCGTCATTAATTCGTGGTCTGCCCATGTCTGTATTTCGTCTCAAAACAGAGCCTCGAAGTCTCCGATAAACTCTATCAAAAACAGCCACATCCGGCACACGACGACCGGGGAATCGAGCTATGTATTCGTTGCGAGCTTGCGCAGATACACAACCGCAGTATCCGTAACAAATAAGCATATCAGCATATTCCTCAGGTGTGTACGACGCCATCTTCAACACTTCCGTAGCACAAGTACAAATCGAAGTCCGGTTAACAAGCACAGTAGTCACAAATCGAAAAAAAACAGTCCAGAATCACAGCCAAGTCGAAATAAAGAGCAAAAACGATATCACATGTACGAAGCACAAAAGCAGACTAACAAACAAAACAATATCCCGTGATATCCCTACAATATTTTTTCTTTCATACGCACCTACATAAACCGTCGCTTGTCTCACTCGCACGGTGCGTCATAACTTAAGGACAATAGGCGCGGTACCGTTAGGACTGCTACCTGGAGCGTCCCAAATCCTTTTTTTACACGAATTACAATACAAATCCTAGATTGTTATACCTTGTTGGATAGCTGATGAAACGTAGATATTTTATAACTTATCTGCCGATCAAGTGCCATAATATTTTTTTTAGATATCCCTCAGAGAAAAATAAACTTTCTAATTTTTTTTAAATTTCTTAACTTTCTCTTTTTTACTACGGCGTATTGAATTAACTTATTCACTATTTTAATGATTGAGGTCCTAAAGCATCTTATTACACATGTAGAAATGGAATAATAATAATAATAAGTCACACAAAATAAACAAAATTAAATGTAAAAATCGTCAATTTTCAATAAAAAGATTAAAAGTCGAATATCTCGAAAAGGGTTAAGTTTAGGGTAGGGTGTTTCATGGTGAAATAAGTCAGAAATGACGAGTACTCCACGCCCTTAAAGGATCTAGCACGACTTTTCCTGTAACCCTGTATAATCATAGACAAATAACAGATAGGATGTATATAAATATAGTTGATATTTTATGTGAGGCTGCGAATATATGCGAAATATTTAATGAAATGACACAAGCTCGTAAAGAGTTTAAGAGTAAACTTAAGTGGTGTCAAAACAACCAGGATCAAATTAGAATGGATATAATGGCCAAGCATCATGCTAAGTCTGACTTTAAAAATTTCTGGAAGTGTACCAATAATGCCAACACTAAACCTAGTATTCCTGTAAGTGTCGACGGTATCTCGAGTCCGAAAGATATAGCCAATATGTTTAAAGACTATTACTCAATTAAGTTTCCGCTGGGTTCGCCATGTCGGGAGTTTGATGCCTGTCATACTAAAATTTCAACGGTCATTCTTGCAAAAGATGTCAAATTTGCTATCAAAAAGATGACAGGAGGTAAATCTCCCGGGCATGACGGCCTCAGTGTTGAACATCTGAGACATGCTGGTATCCATTTACCTCGAGTGCTGGCCATGTTATTCAATTTGGTGGTACCCATAGCCAAGAACAGGACGGGAGACATGGCAGACAAAACTAATTATAGACCAATCTCCTTGGCGACAATCATAGCCAAGGTACTTGACAGTGTGCTGAACTCACATTTCACCAAACATGTAAATTTACATGACGCCCAGTTCGGGTTCCGAGCTGGGTTGTCAACTGAGACAGTAATATTTAGTTTGAAGCACACTGTCAAGTATTATACAGATAGACGTACTCCCGTGTATGCCTGTTTCCTGGATTTGAGTAAGGCATTTGATCTGGTGGCATATGACGTTCTGTGGCAAAAATTAGCAGAAACTGTGTAACGTTGTAAACCTTAGACTTGGGACCTACCTTAATTCAGTTGATATTTATTCCGTTTTGCATTCCAAATAACATAATTGGATGTAATTTTATTTGTTTAAATTCACAATAATGTTGTGTTTGTTGTTTTTACAAAGTGTCAAACCTCACATCAAAGTGACGTTACGCATGTCGTGAAATGTCAACGTCAGTTGTCATTTCACAGATTATAGATTCACCCAATCGATAATAGAATCAATGTGCGGTAGATGAAATAATTTTGTCAATAATAGCGGGTAATTGTTTTGATTTTATTTATTAATGGATAATCGCCCGCGGATTGTTAGCCTTGAGGTCAGATAATTAAAAAGAAGTAGATATGTGTCTCTGCCTCCTACACTTGTCTATGAAATGCAATTTTCTTATAAGGCGGGTTCGAGTAGAATCTGGCCTTTCTTCTGGAATCCTGATCGCCGACCTACAAACGTGTACTATGTTGCATAATTTTCGCAGTAGCCAATTTTAGGCTTAATAATTTAAATTCAGTGTTCCGTGGTTCCCTGCAAAGGGAACTTTGTACGGAGTTAAAAACCCCGTCGAGCTCAGCAACCTTGTTCGGAGTTGAGAGCTCCCTTTGAGTGGCGACGTCGGAGATCGTCGTCCTCGTGCCATCGTGCTTCCCCCATTTGGAGGCGGAATAACACGACAGCGGTAACATCGCCTCGAGCGTGGGATAGACTGCAGTGGAATTTTTACCGGCACCTCCAACGAGGTCCCCTTAGTTAAGTGGCCACCACCAACACCGCCAACCACGTCTCGTTTCTACCCACAATTTTTATTAGTGTAAACGCTCATCAGTGACAGTGCCACCAAGTAGGCGTAGGACCCACGCCTTGTTTTTTGTTGCATAGTTTTAACAATAAATTGATATTGTTTTAAATGTGTGTTGTTTAATTTCTAGTTTTAGATTTTTATTTTTTGCTCGGGTTTATCCCGTAGCAACTGGGGTGCCCCCAGAGTTGGCATCACTCCTGAGGTACTGGTATCTAAACCAGGAGAACCGTGTGAAGTGGGCGGGTGAACTTTCGGATGCGAGCGGATTGGAGTGTGGGGTGCGGCAGGGAGGTTTGAGTTCACCCTTGCTCTTCAACCTGTACGTAAATGCGCTGATCGAGGGGCTCAGCTCCATGCGTGTCGGCTGCTATGTTGATGGTGTTTGTTGTAACAACTTCAGCTATGCAGACGATACGGTGCTGCTGGCCCCCTCGATCAGTGCTCTCCGGAAGTTGCTTGCAGTTTGTGAGTCTTATGTGGCTTCACACGGTCTCATATATAATGTAAAAAAGACTGTATACATGGTCTTTAAATCGGGTCCCAAAAGTCCGCCGGTACAACCGCTAATCCTTAATGGTGAATTTTTAAACAGAGTGTACCAATTTAAATATCTTGGGCATTGGGTCACGGATGATTTAAAAGACGATGTTGTCATGGAGAGGGAACGCAGAGCATTGTCAGTTCGGGCCAATATGTTGGCGCGCAGATTCTCCCGTTGTACAGACGCAGTCAAAATTCCTTTATTTACAGCATATTGTACGTCACTGTACACGGGGGCTCTGTGGGTTAATTACACCCAAAGAGCTTACAATGCTCTGCGGGTCCAATTTAACAACGCCTTCAGGGCGCTGTTGCGGCTCCCACGATTCTGTAGCGCATCAGCAATGTTTGCTGATGCACACACGGGTGGCTTCATAGCAATCTGGCGCAAAAAGACCACATCTTTCATCAGTCGGCTGCGTGGAAGTCGTCACAGCATCTTGAGTGCTATAGCTAACCGACACGATTGTCCTCTTTTGTGGAAACTTGTGCAGAGGACAAAGTCCCTGCTAACCATTCAATATTAGTTATTTCAGTGTTCCTATTTTTTGTAATGTATGGATCTTGAGTTATCTGAATAAATAAATTTTATTATTATTATTATGTATGTTTTTACCAATCACGGGACCACAGGGTCCCGGTCATTTGGAAGGCGTACGAGGGGCCGGAGCCAACTACGCAGAGGCCCTTTAGACAACTTTAATCTACTTAAATGAAATGGGACACAAACCGGCGACTATCCCTGTATGCACTATGGAAATGCACCCAAGGACAGTCCCCGGTTAGTGTAGGACTATTGCAGATAATTAAAACAAGGGATAAGGCTATGAGTGTGGGTTTTTATGGACTGGTATGATGGGAACTATGGAAGGACTATGGCACCTGCCGAAACAATGTAATGTATACATGTAAAAATGGCAGGCGGAGACTCGCCAACTCACCGACCGGGCCCCCGGGAATTGTTG
The DNA here is from genome assembly GCA_902829305.4 of Spodoptera exigua. NCBI lineage: Eukaryota > Metazoa > Arthropoda > Insecta > Lepidoptera > Noctuidae > Spodoptera > Spodoptera exigua. The sequence goes on along the minus strand of CADEPN050000001.1, from coordinate 369,588 downwards.
CTAGTAATAGCAACAGAGGGACAACGGAAATGTGAGTGGCGGAAGGGTGAAGAAACTGCCACCAGCTTTCTACTCAGATCATCTGCATCTGCCTAAGCATCCTGCATCACTGGCCCACTCGCCGCTTACGAACAGCTTCCACCCTCCGAGCAGGATCACTACTCTCGCGACTCCACTCTGGACGGCCAATGAAGGCAAGCCAGAGGCGGGAGACCTGTTCCTCATCATCGTTCACTCCGACCAGCCAATGAAGGCAAGCCGGAGATGAGGAACGGTGACTCCTCCCTGGAGCAATCGGGATGATGGTAGCCCGCGGGATCGCTAATTCCCGTCACCTCGCCTCAAGGTGCCCTGCGGGCTTTATTATTATTATTATTTTAGTGACAGGACACGTAACCTAGTTAGTGATTTGTGTGACATTGGACGCTTAGTTTTTATTGTTTTTTTTGTGTTTTGTTTGAGTTATTAATTATGCCTCGTTATAATTACACAGCTTCGGACTACACTGACATGATTTAAATTTATGAAAAGTGTCAAGGAAATGCCGCTTTGGCTATAGGTACGGACATAATTATCGACAGAGATATGGGGACACCCGAGTTTGTTCGACCAACGGGTGTTCTATTGTCCAAGATGCCCAGAATGAAAATAAACCCTTAATCTCGCATATGGATAGTGCTCCTCGTACGAGAGTAATCAATGAGTAACGAATTTAACTTACATTTATGAATCGAACAATTTTGTAATTTAACCTACCTAGTAACGTAATGATGAACAGTGATCCTTATAGTGATTAATAAATAACACACGGATTTCTAATTATTTAAATAATACATGTGTGATTCAGTGTAATTATTACCGTACTGAGCATTAATAATAATGCTGCGAAAACATCAAGTCGCTACTCGCTACCTACCTACTCGCTACGTACGGGCCCACGCTAATGCTACCTACTGTTGTCACAGGTTAGTGAACTTCGTATAAAAATGGCGTTCTATGTTGTTTCCGTTTTTATGTTCTTCTATTTAGTTTGTTTGAATTTTTTTTATTTTTGATACGGTTTTTTTGATAGTACAGAATTATTGTTATGTAATAGTATAATCATTGGTTAAATTTATTGTCGCATTGTCATTACCACCTTGTATACCTATAAGGTAAACGCAGCTATCAACGACCCATCGAAAATCTGTAGTTATTACCGACCTATAAAAGTAATTCGTCATTTTTACACTTCCAGAACTATTTTAGCTATAGGTAGACAAAGTTTCACATGCGTTTATTCCTTGAGCATCGTTTACTTTTAAATTAGTGTGATTTCCTGTGCAAAAAATAGATAAAATACGTCAATTACTGCGGGGCAGCGTAGAAACAGGAAGAGTCGTGCTGTTTCCTTGTTCCTTGAAGTAAGTACGTGACTTTTCTATTTAAGATAATTATACAAAAAAATGACTTCTATACTTTATCGAATTTTACTAAGTGTATTCATTTAGGTATTAACTCTTGATTTTTTATGATATGTTATTAGTGAAAAGTAATTTGAAACGATAAAACTAAATTAAAATGGGACGGTGTTAGCTTCATCAGTTTTAGACGTGGCAGGTATCAACAACTCATAAGTCGGTGATGGCAGCAACGTAAACTTTCGTTTTATTTTTCTTTTATGTTATTATTTCACACTAACACAGGTATTTTTGTGGACCAGTTTAAATTTAAGCTATCAGTCTTTATAAAAGTCTATTAACGACTAAACTTTTGTGTCTCGATTTTACCTTTTAGCGATGTCAATTTAACCATAGGTATGATATGTTTCAAAGATCGATATTGGATAGGTACAGAAGTAAATCATTGTTTTATGGTTAAAATAGTGTGCATTTGTTCATATTTTTTGTGACATTCATCAATTATAATTTATTTTATATTCCTAAGGTCAATAGAATTTAAATAATCATTTTTTTATGAGTCGGTAATACAATTTATATTGATACTTACATACTTTATTACCGAGCCATGTGTGTCGGCAATAGCAACTATAAGAAGCTATTACCGATCGTATAGATTATTTAGTTTCTCACCTACTTTTACGACATAATAAGTACTAATTAATCAATGCTATTTCCTGGCTGAAGCAACAAACATACAATTATATTTTCTTCCAGATGTATGGAACCTACTTCTGCAAATGCGCAGCAAAAGCTGCGAGATGTATACAGTGAAACACATCGCAGTAATCTATTACTGCCTTGGCAGTATAAACACTGCCTACCCATAGATACATACTATTGGAATAGAGCAAGTTTTAGAAATATTCGGAGATGAAACGTCCAACTTATCTTTGTATATTGAAAAACCTCTGTACCTTTGTTGCCAACGGTAAACTTAATAGATGGGTTCACCCAGTTTCTGCAGATATCAACTCCTCAACAAGATAATATACTTCTACCATCAACAAACAATTTAACACCCTTGTCCACTTCGATTCTTGCACCAGAAAATAATATTTTAATTGAAATAACCACGGAGCCGCTACAAATACTTCAGAAGCATACACCATCACCAAAAATGGGGAGGATCAGTGTGCCTAGCACGAACATTATCGAGAAAGTATTCGTATCGAGATCGAAAGCATTTTCTATGGGATTTGTAAAGCGCCCCTACCGTGCGTAAAAGGAACTAAAAATCGCAAGCACGAATGATTTTGACAACTATCGTATAGTAATCGTATCGTGTTGCTATCGAAACTTAGAACATTTTGACACAAATTGGAAGCACGAACGATCTTTTGACGTATAGTAACGTAAGTTTCGAAGGCTGGCTATCGAAAACTGTCGAAATGAAATGAAATGAAATGAAATCGTTTATTCGTAAACATAGGTTATATAAAGTTGTTTGAATGATTGACATACAGTGCAATACAGCGAGACCGTCTATGTTTTGCCTTGAAGCATACAAATTTATAAGTAGAATTAAGTATATAAATTGAGGTAATAAGAATACATTCAGTCATTTAAGTATCTACACAGGAACAAACGTTTCATAATGGAAGTTTAACCACTGAACCATCACCATCAGTCACATCATGAGCTTTAATCCCTAATGCAGAATGTCAAAGATTTGGTTAAATAATATAATAATAATATGGAATGTCATGATAAGCACAAATTACAAACAATATCTAATGTTAGTATATATCAAAAATTAAATGGTCAAATTCAAGGATGAAAATAGAATAAAAATAAAGAATGTCATAGGTAAATCCATAGTTATTTTGAATAAAATCACTCAATATAGTCAGTGTTGGTTGCATTTTGAGAAACCAATCACATATACAAGCAAATCGGATATAGTAGGCCTAGCATCTTTCATCTAAATAGTCATTAATTTTATAATAGCACTTAGTTGCCAAGAATTCATGTAGACGTTTTTTAAATATATTAATATTATCAATTTCAACTATGTCTTTAGGTAACTTATTAAAGATTTTAGGTGCCATACCTAAAATGTTTTTGTTGAAGATGGCTTTTTTATGTTGTGTAGCGCAGATCCTATATTTGTGACGTTTACTTTTAGGGTGGGTGAACAGGTGAATGTTTGTCTTAACATAGCTGGCAACCTCAAATATATACAAGGAGGGAAGAGTTAATAGTTTCAGTTCCTGAAAATATGGTTTGCAGCTGACTGTGCTTTGTATACCAAACATTTGTCACTAAGAATTTGACGGTGAGAAAGGTTTCGAAATATTTCAATCGTGTTTTAAATAATATATTATAAAGTTTGTGAGTATTCTTTACGAGTATAACATCATGCAAAGACCGCCGCTGTACGAACCAAGTTGGAGAAATAGTTTATTTGTGGCTATTTTAATTGGAGATGAAGAGTCAAGAGAAACTTCGTAAGTACTTAAGTACCTACCTATTCAAGTTATGTTTCACTTAATATAGACATATGTATTCAAGAAAATAATACGAATTCTAGAGAAATCGTGTGCCGAGCTAAATTCAGAAAGATATCTAATCCAATGGATATCACTGAAACGTAGTTTAGAAATACTAGGTACCGCCTAAATAAAGAAGCTGTCAAGTACTTCTGTGAGCAACTCCAACAAAAACTAACCTTATAATGCTAAAATGAAATCAATAGGAGTCGAGCAGCAGGTGAAACCGCGAGGAAGTAGCTAGTATAAATTAGGTTTTCTAATAAGTATTTTTTTACAGGTGATTCTGGCTACCCACAGCGACCATGGCTAATGACGCCTACTCATTTTGGATGCGGTAGAGGGAACTCCGGGCCACAATATACTGCTGTAAAAGAAAGAAGAAGCGATGCTTGTGCAAAGACCGCACTCTGCATTATGCTCCTGAAAAATGTGTTTGACAACGGCTTGCTTGTTGAATAATTTGGTCATAAATTTTAGTCTGTGTGTGAGTCTGTGTGCCTGAGTCTAGTGCCTGAGTCACAGGTAGATACAACAACAGCTGAACATCAAGACTTGTCTCATACCTCATCTTCTGATATGAGACATGAAAATGATAGAAGCGATGATTTGATAAGTGAAAGGGCTTTAAGTAATATTCTGGTACAGCAAATAAATATACTACACAGATGACCCAAGTGTTTTATTATTATACATTTCCAAAACATCTTACACACTAATCTAACTTAAAAACTATTCTTACCTATGTTTTTATAATAGGTAGGTAACTATAGTGAGACATTTTAAATTCAATTCTAACATAATCTTTCCTCATTCCAAAATGTAGTAATTTAAAATAAAATATGTAAATATACATTAATCATCATCTTTTTAACTAGATTATATTTTAATACATTTATTGCCTCTCTCATAAGTTCCAGCCACTGAGCCTGTAAAAGGAGCTCTGTGTGCCTAGCACGAACATTATCGAGAAAGTATTCGTATCGAGATCGAAAGCATTTTCTATGGAATTTGTACAGCGCCCCTACCGTGCGTAAAAGGAACTAAAAATCGCAAGCACGAATGATTTTGACAACTATCGTATAGTAATCGTATCGTGTTGCTATCGAAACTTAGAACATTTTGACACAAATTGGAAGCACGAACGATCTTTTGACATATAGTAACGTAAGTTTCGAAGGCTGGCTATCGAAAACTGTTGAAACATTTGTCACTAAGAATTTGATGGTGAGAAAGGTTTCGAAATATTTCAATCGTGTTTTAAATAATATATTATAAAGTTTGTGAGTATTCTTTACGAGTATAACATCATGCAAAGACCGCCGCTGTACGAACCAAGTTGGAGAAATAGTTTATTTGTGGCTATTTAACTTGGAGATGAAGTCGGAGATGAGTCGGTTGGAGTTTTATTATTATACATTTCCAAAACATCTTACACACTAATCTAACTTAAAAACTATTCTTACCTATGTTTTTATAATAGGTAACTATAGTGAGACATTTTAAATTCAATTCTAACATAATCTTTCCTCATTCCAAAATGTAGTAATTTAAAATAAAATATGTAAATATACATTAATCATCTTTTTAACTAGATTATATTTTAATACATTTATTGCCTCTCTCATAAGTTCCAGCCACTGAGCCTGTAAAAGGAGCTCTGCATCTCTCTGTTTTACTCTTCATTCTTCTCGTCGTAATTCCAAACGCTCTTGTTCCATTATATCATATGTTTCCTCACGCACCCTAGCAAACTCCCTAGGTTTCTTTTACGATTTGATTAAACTCTCTTTAGATTTTTTTTTCGGTCGAGGCTTCCAGCATTCCTTTTCTAATGGAGGATTGGCGACTGGTGGTGTCGGTGAACGGCTGGCTTCATGGGTACTGCGGAGGCGGAGTGGTCGGAACACTGAAGGCTCGCTGCTTGTCACTGGCATATTCCATGAAATCCACCATTAATTCGTATTGGAGCCGAGTCCTCCTCATTTTAAAATAAATTTAAACTAACCGCTTAATAAGATAGCCGCATAATTACCTATCTTACATTCTTTGTTTTGTTTGTTAAAAAAAATACGTCAATAGCCGTCAAACGTCACCTTTGTCAAAAGAACGTTCGGAAATCGAAAATTATGTTACAAAATTTAAATAACCAAATAATATTTTTTTCATAGATAAAGTCATTTTATATACTTCTTGACTCGTTTTAAGAATTATTTCACGTAATTAATATTTTTTCATTTAAATATAATACCATAAAGGTGTAGACGAAGGTTGAAATATGTTTAAAATTAATTTTAGTTTTCAGACGAAATCTTTATGTTAAATTATGTTCAAGAATTCATTCAATTCGTTCACTTGGGTGCTTCTCTAGCTTACATTAGCATGACGTTACTAACGAATTCGATTCGAGCTCTCGCTAGACGATACGATAGGCTTCATGCTGCGACATTCCGTTTTCGTCACATGAAGTATCGACGTCTCGATACGTTAACGTTACGATTACGATAGTCATTCGTGCTAGGCACTCTGACGTTTGACGTCTGTCGGTGCAGCTTGTGCGCGTCTTGCTTTTTTATTAATAATTCGTGGAACATGGTAATCATTTAAATACTTACGTTGTTGTAAACACAGTACGGCGCAAAGTGACATATATTGGAGTCGACAGTGGATTGAATGCATAAAGGGATTTAAAGGAAATAAATAGAACACAGTGACTAAATATATTTAATTTCTACCCTCTTTTTTGGTCAGTGTTATTAACATCATACCAAACTCATCGATCGATATCGGACCAGAGTGCCTAGCACGAATGACTATCGTAATCGTAACGTTAACGTATCGAGACGTCGATACTTCATGTGACGAAAACGGAATGTCGCAGCATGAAGCCTATCGTATCGTCTAGCGAGAGCTCGAATCGAATTCGTTAGTAACGTCATGCTAATGTAAGCTAGAGAAGCACCCAAGTGAACGAATTGAATGAATTCTTGAACATAATTTAACATAAAGATTTCGTCTGAAAACTAAAATTAATTTTAAACATATTTCAACCTTCGTCTACACCTTTATGGTATTATATTTAAATGAAAAAATATTAATTACGTGAAATAATTCTTAAAACGAGTCAAGAAGTATATAAAATGACTTTATCTATGAAAAAAATATTATTTGGTTATTTAAATTTTGTAACATAATTTTCGATTTCCGAACGTTCTTTTGACAAAGGTGACGTTTGACGGCTATTGACGTATTTTTTTTAACAAACAAAACAAAGAATGTAAGATAGGTAATTATGCGGCTATCTTATTAAGCGGTTAGTTTAAATTTATTTTAAAATGAGGAGGACTCGGCTCCAATACGAATTAATGGTGGATTTCATGGAATATGCCAGTGACAAGCAGCGAGCCTTCAGTGTTCCGACCACTCCGCCTCCGCAGTACCCATGAAGCCAGCCGTTCACCGACACCACCAGTCGCCAATCCTCCATTAGAAAAGGAATGCTGGAAGCCTCGACCGAAAAAAAAATCTAAAGAGAGTTTAATCAAATCGTAAAAGAAACCTAGGGAGTTTGCTAGGGTGCGTGAGGAAACATATGATATAATGGAACAAGAGCGTTTGGAATTACGACGAGAAGAATGAAGAGTAAAACAGAGAGATGCAGAGCTCCTTTTACAGGCTCAGTGGCTGGAACTTATGAGAGAGGCAATAAATGTATTAAAATATAATCTAGTTAAAAAGATGATTAATGTATATTTACATATTTTATTTTAAATTACTACATTTTGGAATGAGGAAAGATTATGTTAGAATTGAATTTAAAATGTCTCACTATAGTTACCTATTATAAAAACATAGGTAAGAATAGTTTTTAAGTTAGATTAGTGTGTAAGATGTTTTGGAAATGTATAATAATAAAACTCCAACCGACTCATCTCCGACTTCATCTCCAAGTTAAATAGCCACAAATAAACTATTTCTCCAACTTGGTTCGTACAGCGGCGGTCTTTGCATGATGTTATACTCGTAAAGAATACTCACAAACTTTATAATATATTATTTAAAACACGATTGAAATATTTCGAAACCTTTCTCACCATCAAATTCTTAGTGACAAATGTTTCAACAGTTTTCGATAGCCAGCCTTCGAAACTTACGTTACTATATGTCAAAAGATCGTTCGTGCTTCCAATTTGTGTCAAAATGTTCTAAGTTTCGATAGCAACACGATACGATTACTATACGATAGTTGTCAAAATCATTCGTGCTTGCGATTTTTAGTTCCTTTTACGCACGGTAGGGGCGCTGTACAAATTCCATAGAAAATGCTTTCGATCTCGATACGAATACTTTCTCGATAATGTTCGTGCTAGGCACACAGAGCTCCTTTTACAGGCTCAGTGGCTGGAACTTATGAGAGAGGCAATAAATGTATTAAAATATAATCTAGTTAAAAAGATGATGATTAATGTATATTTACATATTTTATTTTAAATTACTACATTTGGAATGAGGAAAGATTATGTTAGAATTGAATTTAAAATGTCTCACTATAGTTACCTACCTATTATAAAAACATAGGTAAGAATAGTTTTTAAGTTAGATTAGTGTGTAAGATGTTTTGGAAATGTATAATAATAAAACACTTGGGTCATCTGTGTAGTATATTTATTTGCTGTACCAGAATATTACTTAAAGCCCTTTCACTTATCAAATCATCGCTTCTATCATTTTCATGTCTCATATCAGAAGATGAGGTATGAGACAAGTCTTGATGTTCAGCTGTTGTTGTATCTACCTGTGACTCAGGCACTAGACTCAGGCACACAGACTCACACACAGACTAAAATTTATGACCAAATTATTCAACAAGCAAGCCGTTGTCAAACACATTTTTCAGGAGCATAATGCAGAGTGCGGTCTTTGCACAAGCATCGCTTCTTCTTTCTTTTACAGCAGTATATTGTGGCCCGGAGTTCCCTCTACCGCATCCAAAATGAGTAGGCGTCATTAGCCATGGTCGCTGTGGGTAGCCAGAATCACCTGTAAAAAAATACTTATTAGAAAACCTAATTTATACTAGCTACTTCCTCGCGGTTTCACCTGCTGCTCGACTCCTATTGATTTCATTTTAGCATTATAAGGTTAGTTTTTGTTGGAGTTGCTCACAGAAGTACTTGACAGCTTCTTTATTTAGGCGGTACCTAGTATTTCTAAACTACGTTTCAGTGATATCCATTGGATTAGATATCTTTCTGAATTTAGCTCGGCACACGATTTCTCTAGAATTCGTATTATTTTCTTGAATACATATGTCTATATTAAGTGAAACATAACTTGAATAGGTAGGTACTTAAGTACTTACGAAGTTTCTCTTGACTCTTCATCTCCAATTAAAATAGCCACAAATAAACTATTTCTCCAACTTGGTTCGTACAGCGGCGGTCTTTGCATGATGTTATACTCGTAAAGAATACTCACAAACTTTATAATATATTATTTAAAACACGATTGAAATATTTCGAAACCTTTCTCACCGTCAAATTCTTAGTGACAAATGTTTGGTATACAAAGCACAGTCAGCTGCAAACCATATTTTCAGGAACTGAAACTATTAACTCTTCCCTCCTTGTATATATTTGAGGTTGCCAGCTATGTTAAGACAAACATTCACCTGTTCACCCACCCTAAAAGTAAACGTCACAAATATAGGATCTGCGCTACACAACATAAAAAAGCCATCTTCAACAAAAACATTTTAGGTATGGCACCTAAAATCTTTAATAAGTTACCTAAAGACATAGTTGAAATTGATAATATTAATATATTTAAAAAACGTCTACATGAATTCTTGGCAACTAAGTGCTATTATAAAATTAATGACTATTTAGATGAAAGATGCTAGGCCTACTATATCCGATTTGCTTGTATATGTGATTGGTTTCTCAAAATGCAACCAACACTGACTATATTGAGTGATTTTATTCAAAATAACTATGGATTTACCTATGACATTCTTTATTTTTATTCTATTTTCATCCTTGAATTTGACCATTTAATTTTTGATATATACTAACATTAGATATTGTTTGTAATTTTGTGCTTATCATGACATTCCATATTATTATTATATTATTTAACCAAATCTTTGACATTCTGCATTAGGGATTAAAGCTCATGATGTGACTGATGGTGATGGTTCAGTGGTTAAACTTCCATTATGAAACGTTTGTTCCTGTGTAGATACTTAAATGACTGAATGTATTCTTATTACCTCAATTTATATACTTAATTCTACTTATAAATTTGTATGCTTCAAGGCAAAACATAGACGGTCTCGCTGTATTGCACTGTATGTCAATCATTCAAACAACTTTATATAACCTATGTTTACGAATAAACGATTTCATTTCATTTCATTTCATTTCGACAGTTTTCGATAGCCAGCCTTCGAAACTTACGTTACTATACGTCAAAAGATCGTTCGTGCTTCCAATTTGTGTCAAAATGTTCTAAGTTTCGATAGCAACACGATACGATTACTATACGATAGTTGTCAAAATCATTCGTGCTTGCGATTTTTAGTTCCTTTTACGCACGGTAGGGGCGCTTTACAAATCCCATAGAAAATGCTTTCGATCTCGATACGAATACTTTCTCGATAATGTTCGTGCTAGGCACACTGTCTTCAACAACGTTCACCGCAGGTTAACAATTGACACAAATGAGCTGTCACTTCCCTCATGTAAAAGGATACTAAAAAAATGTATGTTTTTAATTTTAAGTTACTGAATAAACATTATTATTATTATTCTCTTGTTTCTTTTTCTTGGCTCACACTAGTACTGGATTTGAGATTTAAAAAACATGTTTCAATTACCTAGTTTAATATTAAGTTTTTTTTATTTGTATTTTCTAGAATGTTTTAAGTTTTTATTTCTGTCCACAACAAATGCACCACACACGTCCCGACCGACTTTTCTACTAAGATTCTTTGGTAACCACAACTCGGGACCCCAAGATACAGGCCTTGCCTAGTTTGGGGACCGCCGTTCCAAAAAGCAATGTCCGCTACAACACCAAGTTACAACAAATAATTGTACCTAATAGTAACTAACTTTAAGGCAAACTTTATGTAACTGTGGATAAATAAATTTTATTATTATTATTATTATTTTGTTCGTTCTTTCCTTTCACGGGACCACAGGATCCCGGACCTTTGGAAGGCTTACGAGGAGCTGAAGCCAACTCGCAGAGGCCCGTTGAACAATTTTAATCCAAATGTGATGGGACATCAGCCGGCAATTATCCCTGTATGCACTTAGCACTATATAAGTGCACCCAAGGACAATCCCCGGTTGATGCAAGACTATTGTGAAATGTGATAAAAATTGATAGGGTTATGAATATGGGTTGCTATGGACTGGTGGATATGATCTATGGAAATACTATGGCCCCTGCCCCTAACCAATATTGATACATACGGATAAACAGGCAGGGGGTGACTGGCAAACTCAATTAATGGGCCCCCGGAAACGGCCGCTAGCATGTAGCGACACGGAGGCAACATACGTTGAGCTGCTTGGGGAAGGAGAGGCATCCCACGGCTATCAGAGAAATCCCGGAAGTACGGTCAAGACCCCTACCAGCACCTTACTGAGATACATCCTTCCCCCGAGTCTCCTTCAACTCCTACTCTTGCGAATCTCCACTCAAGCCAGCCAATTAAGGCAAGAATTAGGTAAGAGGGCTTGTTCTTCATCAATGTTCACTCCAGCTCGTCACGAGGACTAACCGGAGAGAGAAGAACAAGACACCTCCCGGGAGTCAGGTCCGTGGGGTCGCCACTGCCCAACAGCTCGCCACACGCTGCCTTGCGGATAACTAGTGAATATACTCATTACCTACATATGAGAACGATAGCCTTGTTATTTGCTTAACCCTTAAATTGATTTTGTCCGTTTTAAAGGACACGGTATTTCCGCGCACACAGACGTTGTTACAACACTCCTAAGCGCTGGGCGCGGGTGGAAGGGCAGGGTACTAGCTATCTCTTTCGCGCGGGTGTATGTCGCATTAACGAAGTGATGAACGGTCGCGAATAGTGGCCATTTGAAAAAGTGCAACGGTCAGATTTGTTTACGCTCCTGTTCTTATTGATAACAACTGTAAGTATTTTGGTTGTTTTGTTTTTATTGTTATATTATTAGTTAGAATATGGTTATAGATATAGTATTTTGATAAAACTTTTTTAAATATTACTGTATTTAGAATAAAAAACTTTGCTTATTTATAGTGTCCCACAAAACGGACCTTGCCAACTTGAAGTACAAACTAGTGTATTCTTTGACTGACCCATATAACGGACATTGTCATTTATGCCTACTTTCAAGTATTCTTTTTCTTGTCCTATATAACGGACGATGCCAATTAAATGTCACTTTTAACTTCATCGTTATAATTATAATATTTTTTACTTTTTTATCCTATTTTACAGGAACATGGCTTGGCGATCAAAAAAAATCTTCTTACTATTACCTCCGGTGGAATCTGAAGAGTCTGACATTGAGTCTGATGACGATTTGGAAGGTAACCTTGAGCGACGTGAGTATTATCGCAATAGTGACAGCGATTCATCTTCAATCCGTACCATATCTCCGGCATTGTACGATATATTGGCTGATCTCAGTGACAATGAAGATCACGAACACATGAATGTGGCAGAACAGCCATCACAGACCGCGCCAGATGAATCTTCTCCATTCCCTGGTAAGCCTCCAGCCCCATCATGTTACATACCAGAAACACCTTCACCAATAGTTAGTGCATCACCATCATCCAGTATTTCAAGACCAACATTACTATCCAATACGGCAACACGTCGCACCAGGCAAACCACCATCATAGACTCGTCGCCTATGCCTCCACCAGCAACAACGACACCTGTAGCTAAGAAGCGTAAAATGAAGCATTTAGATTTTATATTTAAAAAAAGATTATATACCGGAACCGTGCACACATCTGACTCCCCCAACTTCAAGGAGCGTCATGACATCCTTAGCCCTAAGCAATATTTCCAAAATTTCTTCACCAATGAGCTACTCGATATCATAGTTGAAATGACAAATTTATATTCTGTACAAACTACCGGAAAATCTATATGTGTGACCCAAAAAGAAATAGAAGTATTATTAGGCATTGAAATACTTATGGGTATTGTAGACTTACCGGCAGTTGAAGATTACTGGAGTGCTGATTTGAAGTATGAACAGATTTCATCCGCAATGTCTCTTAAACGATATAGATCGATAAAACGATACTTGCACTTTTGTGATAATACAAATGTAGACAAAAACGATCGCTATAATAAAATTTCCCCTGTCATGGAATATATTCGTAAGCAGTGCTTGAAGATAGAAGAAGAACGCTCCTTCGCCATCGATGAAATGATAATACCTTACAAAGGTAAAAAAGCTGGCAGCAGAAGGCAATACATGCCAAAAAAACCTAACAAATGGGGTTTTAAGTTTCTAGTACGCGCTGGTACTTCAGGCATGGTGCATGATTTCTTTGCTTATGACGGCGCAAACACATTTCGAGGTGTCCAATTTAGTGAATGGGAAGAAGACTATCTTGGAATTGGAGGCAAAACAGTTCTCCAGCTATGTAGAACCATATCTAATCCAATTCTTAGCACAGTATACTTTGATAATTGGTTTACGTCGCTTGAACTCATATATTATTTACGGAATGAAATGGGCATTTTGTCTTTAGGGACGCTACGAAAAGATAGATTGCGCAATTGTAAACTGATGACTGATAAAGCTATGATGAAAAAAGGACGAGGAACATTTGAGGTAGTGTGTGACAATTCCAAGAAAATTGCCGTGACAAAATGGGTAGATAATAAATGTATTCATATAGCAAGTTCGTTTTGTGCCCATGACCCAGTGACTACTATAGAAAGATATGATAAGAAGCAAAAGAAGAGAGTGCCGGTACCATGTCCCCAAGTAATAAAAGTGTACAACACACACATGGGCGGCGTCGACATTGCTGACATGTTAATTGCTCTGTACAGAATTCGTATGAAAACAAGACGTTGGTACATGTCAATATTTGCCCAACTTTTAGACATCGCACTTAACAACAGCTGGCTGCTACATCGTAGAGACTGTGTTCAACTAGGTGAAAATAAATTAAGCCTAAAAAAATTTCGTGTGCAGTGTGCTCTTGCGCTTATAAATACCTGTACAAAATCTAGATTCAACGTAATGACTAATTCACCTAAACTTGCCACAATTACAAAATCGGTCCAGCCGAGACCTGTAGATGATGCACGGTTAGATTGTTACGATCATTTTCCCATCTTTACGTCACAGGGGCGGTGTCGTCTTTGTAAAAATGGTAAAACCATGATTATGTGCACAAAATGTCAGCAAAGACTTTGTCTAACTGCCAAAAAATCTTGTTACCTAAGATTCCACAAGGAAAAGTAATTATTTTTTTATGTTTATGACCTGTTATGTGTCTGAGAAGTACCGAATTATTTTTATGTTTTGTTATTTTTTCGAGGAAGTTAATAGTATTGCCAAAGGAAACTTGTTTTCTAAGATTCCAAAAGTAATTGATTATATGTTTATTTCCTGTTATTTTTCGATTTTTATGTTAATGTCCTGTTCTTAGAACAAAGCTAGAAGTATTCATGACTTAATTTCTTTGTAAAGATGGCTACTTTAATGTTTAAATTAACATTTGAAGACTGATGTTTAAAAGACTGATTCTAGAATGTTCCTAATTATAATTTAATGTCAATTTTTAATTGTTAAAAATATTGAAAATGCTTACCCAACTTCACATATAATATGACAATGTCCGTTTTATGTGACGTAGTTTCATGACCCAAAACTACACATATAATGGTCAATGTCCGTTTTATGTGACATTGCAAAAACATTAAAAAAAAATAAAAAAAAAAGTTTTTTTTTTCTTTATCCCCTTTTCTAGGCAAATTTCAACCCATATGCGAAATTTCAACGTTATACACACAAGAAATCTAAGGGTGACAATTTAAGGGTTAATAATGCTATATTGGTAATTAGATATTTATTAAAGCGATTTACAGAAACCGAAAAGCCTTATATATTTTGGAAACGTCGTATTATCTCAACAGTTTTAATCGATAAACAACTTGTTTTACGATTTAATGATTAAAAATAATAAACCTGGCAACATTTACTGGCTTCTGTCAGTCTGTCACCTGTCACACTCATGTCACAGTAATTCGCATTCAGACTTCGGAAGAACTTCGCAAGTGGTCGAGGTTTGGTCTTGACACGGTGTGTTTACTTAACCTCAAATTCTGTTTATGCTAATTAGTTCTTAGTGTTGTCTGGTGAGGGTTATTTATAAGGTAGGTATAAGATTTCTTTTTCCTGTGATACTCATTTCTCACGAAATGAGTGCCGAGGAACCCCCTCATGGGGGTGGAGGAACCCCTCCGGATATAGAAATGAATAGCTCTTTAGCTTCTGGTGTAAGCCAGCAGACTAAATCCACCCTAAAACGACCTGCTGATTCTGAGTCGAATATTGAGTCTAAGAAAAACAGACCTCCGTCTGACTCAATTCAATCGGTTTTTACGAAGCCCGGCTTTGAATTAAACTCCAAGCTCTCCTACAATGAGTGTGACAGAGCACCCTTTACTGTTTTTGTGTCGAAAATAGAACCTGACCCTGCTGCTGGCTCAACCCTAAAAGTCCTAAAGTTCGCGCAATTTCTGCACAAAAATAACATCAAGGGAATTACAGAAGGAGGAATTAAATCTTTAGGCCGCAACAAGCTCTCTATTGAGTTTAAATCTGCCAGTGATGCTAACTCCTTTGCAGATAATGATATCCTTACCGCCAACAATTTCACCGCTAAGATTCCTCGCTTTCAAGTAACTCGTATGGGTATAGTGAGGAATATCCCTACTGACTGGACCTTGGAGGACTTAGTTTCGGGAATAGAAACTCCTCAAAATTGTGGGGAAGTAATAAAAGCTAGACGCCTCAATTTTAAAAACAAAAAGGAAGACTCAATCTATTGGTCGCCCTCTTCCACTGTAGTTTTAACTTTCTCTGGGCAAACACTTCCAGAGAAGGTCTATTGCTACAACGCCTCTCTCCCTGTCTCAATTTACCATCTGCCTACAATACAATGCCGCAACTGCCTACGCTTTGGTCATATCCGCACTCAATGCAGATCAAAACCCCGCTGTTTCAAATGTGGTCAGCCACACCCTGGTGATACATGCAATGTCCCTGACTCACAAGCTACATGTATTTTATGTGAAGGTGGTAACCATAAAGCTACAGATGATCTCTGTCCCGAGCACTCCAGAAAGAAATCCATTAAAATGGTTATGTCTGTAGAGAATTTAAGTTATAGTGAGGCTTCTACTAGATTTCCCCGTTCTAAACGGTCCTACTCCGACGCTGCTGCAAACATTCCACAAACCCAAATGTCCCATGCTCCTTCTCTTGACTTCTCCCAACTATTTACAGCTCCTCCCCCAACTTCTTCCTCTCCAGGAGGGAGAAGTAAATCTCCCTCCAAAACATCCTATACCAAGACCATATTCCGTTCCCCTAGATTTAGACCCGCACTGGGCAAGTCTTACGACGTCCAAGCTCATAGGACGATTGTTTCTTGCTCCAACTCCTCCCAGCCCAACGGCTGTGCTCTTAAAGATCCCACGTTTTCGGATTCCACTCCTCTTCCTACCCCTAATGACAATCTAATCGAGTTATTATTTTGCTTCTTCATTAATATCCTCTCTAAATTCAGTGACGCTGTACCGAACAATGTCTTAGTCCTTATTGAACAATTGCTCCAAACCTGGTCCCGAAAGAATGGCCAAGATCCTTCAATGGAACAGTAGAAGCATCCGCCAAAAAAAAAACACGACCTTCTGCATCTAATAAACCGCTACACTCCTGTCCCCTTTGCGGTGTCGGAGACATGGCTCAGACCTGGATCCCCCTTCAGAGTCCCTGGGTTCTCGTGTCTCCGAGACGATAGAGACGATGGGCGGGCGGGATGCGCCTTGCTGATCAGCAGGTCCGGACTTCATGTTGTTGCCATCAGAGCCATGGATATTTCCTTTGTTTCACCCTAATGCCAACCTTCTATCTGAATTTAACTCCATCTTCTCTGCTATCCCTAACCCTTTGGTGGTGTTAGGTGATTTTAATTGCCGCCACACGCTTTGGGGTTCTCCCATCAATGACCCCTCATCCAGTTTTTTATTAGATCTCCTAGATGACCTAAATCTCTGTGTCCTCAATGATGGTTCAGCAACACGTAGGGTTTCCCCTACTCAAAATGTTAGTGTCCCTGATCTTTCACTTGCGTCTCCTTCCCTAGTCTCTACTCTTTCCCGGTCTGTCCTGCCTTACTCATATGGCAGTGATCACTTTCCAATATTAATCTCCATACATAATTCCTACTCTCCTTCCCCTCCCATCAATCCTCTTCAGAAATATCGCCTACTTCAAGCAGACTGAGATAAATTTTCTTCTCTGATAGATTCTGATCTTCAATCCTTTCCCCAGGTGAACTCCTCAAATTGCCTTGCCTTGCTAGTTATAGTGAGGCAAAGGAGGCAGAAAAAAGATATGCGTCCTCTATAAACATGGCCAACTACCTAAATTTCAAGAAGACTTCTGCCCGCACCCGCAGATTATTGGCAAGGAAAAAGAAAGATGGATGGCACAACTTCTGCGAATCAATATCCCCTCGCTCTCCAGTTTCCCTAGTCTGGCAAAATATCAAAGCTTTTCGCAGAGTCTGCGACGACCACTCACTAGATATCTCTTCCAACGATCCTGGTTGCTGGTTAGAGGACTTCATAAACAAGTTGCCCCCCCCCCCCCCCCTTTGTCCCTAGTTTAGAATGCTTTCCCTCTTTGGACTCTCCTTCCCTTCCCTCTGATAAAGGACATGGCCAATTTTTGTATGGGCGTTTGCATAGTTATTGAATTCAAGGTACATTAATGATTTTTGGTGTTTACGTTCGTGAATATTGTTAAATTAAATTGCAATAAATAAAACACATGAAGAACTCGTAATTACAACACACAAGACGAAAATAGTTTCACTAAACCTATAGTCGAAATAAGATTTGCTTTTAAAAACCTTAAGGCGTTTGAATTATTTATTTATTAATTAAATAAATCAAAAAAAAATGGTATAAATAATAATGGTTTATTTATTAAGGAGAATAAATAAAATACAACTACGTAATAATTCACTTTTATATTTTTATTTTACAGTGTATTTTATTATGTTTGTGTATATGGAATGTTCGTTTCTGTATGGGCGTTGGCATAGTTATAGAATTCAAGGATCATCAATGATTTTTGAGGTTTTACATTCGTGAACATCGTTACATTAAATTGCGATAAATAAAACACATGAAGAATTTGTCATTACAACACTAGACGATAATAATTTCACTAAACCTTTTGTCAGATTACTGGCAATAAGCAAAAAATAGGATTTGCTATTAAAAACCATAAGGTGTATTATTTATTTATAAAATAAAACAAAGAATAGCTATAAAACGATTTATTTATTAAGGAAAATAAATAAAATAAAACTACGTAATAATTCATTTTTCTATTTTTATTTTACAGTGTATTTTATAATGTTTGTGAATATGGATTGTACGTTTACATGCAAATTATGTAGGCTGTAGCCGGAGGATGCAAAGGAAACCAAATTGTTTCTTAAAATATAACTTTAATTAAGTAAAATTACAAAAGGTAGTGGATTAATGGTCGATGTTGTACCAAGAATGACATTCTTTACACGGGTTAAAATTAGAACAATTATAATGCTGAGTTCGCGCCTCGTGTATGGAAAGTTGTCGCGATGCACAAATGTTCCTCATTTACACCGTTAGGCCGTCTGTTACACCGTAGCGTAACACCTCTCCCCGAAGATCAGCAACTATTTCGAAATCCTGCGTGGAAGGGATGATGAAATATTGCTGTGGTCAACTATAATCTCGCTGGGGTTAGTCTTCCTGGATGGTTGGGTTTCAGCGCTCTCTCCAGAAGGTGGTATGTTATGACTTTCTGAAGACTGGTTTCTCTGAGAACGTCGTAATCGCTGCTGACGATACACCAGTGCAATGATGAGTGCACCTATACCGAATAGTATAGCGTAGACAGGAATCGTTGTATGGTAAAGGCTTGTATCGGTGACGTTGCTCAGTTCTACTGGAGTTTCGAGCATTATCTTCTTATTGACGGAGTGTAGATTTTCTAAGTCAATAGAGTTTAGTATAACTGGTTGCTCCCTCGACGCTGGTGGCTCATTGGATATAGGCAGTTGTATGATTTCCAGGGCAAATCCCTTGATGTCGTTGTTGGAATTTGCTATAGTGAAGTGTGGTGTCTTGATAAAGCAGTTATATGGGATGATAGCCAGATAGCTTCCTTCCAGAGTTTTGTAAATTTTCTGCTTGCAGAATATCTTCACCTTTGTGGGTTTTGGGAAATTCATGGTGTAATGCTTTTCTTCTAGTTGTTCTACGGCGTCTTTCTTCAATATGACTCTGGTAAGTTTGCATGATGGGAGAAGTTCCTTGTGGTGGAGAATCAACCTTGGATGCAGCTTGGTTCACCTGGTGGTTCGTATCTCGTCTTCGTTTCGCAGAGGTACAGGGAATTTACCTTCGGGCATTCAGCCTCCATGTACGTAGAATCCTTTCCAGAAATCGCTATATAAGGTAAGGTAGGTAGAAGGATTTGATTATTTCTATTAGGAATGACGGATAATTTATAAAGGTTGTAAAGTTGAGGGAAGGCAATCGGCATCTTAAAGACTATAACTATTTGATTATCTCTGTAGAAGTATCCTAGTTTCATAATATCGTAATAGTCTCTTAATTCTAAGTCAAGGATTTCATATTTCGAATATCCTTAATTTATCTAACATATTCCTAATTTCAGCTAAACTAACTACTGTATGTGGTGTGCTCGATGCACGTATAAAACCTAAGGTATATTCTAACTTAAAAAGAGCTTCAAATAAGCTATCTACTATATTATCACTAAGAATAAGAAGGTGTTGGGCCATATGGGCGAAATAAGTAAAATCAGAGTCCTTATTTTTTATCATAGAATTTAAAACATGGCCTATTTGTTCCTGATTTTTGGTAATATTGGTTAATAATTCAGAATTTTGTAACATCCAAGTTTTTGATAAACTCACATGCTGCTTTAATTGAACTTCTAATTTCTGTTCATTTTCATGTAGCGTTTTTATGGCAGTGTTGTACTTAATTGCGTCGGTTTGGTCTAAATTACCAGATATGCCTTTGATAATAGAACCTAGTCCATCTATAAGACCTCTTTTGTTACGGCTATGTTGGAACGTCTCTAATTGGGAATATATTTTAGATAGTTTAGTCGCAAGATAATTTATATGTGGTTCGAACAGAAATGAAGTTTTATTATTTAGTTTAGGACGAACTTCCGAAAGCTTTAAATTAATTGAATCAACTTGAAACTGTTTTTTTTTTCTAGATTAACATAACTAAGAAAAGAGTGGTAGTGGGAGATTATTCGAGTAGTTCCTAAATTGAAGGGGAGTATACCAGGGCCGTTTCCTAACGAGTCAATCGTTACTTCTTGTCCTTGCGTCGTCTGGAGTAGTAGTACTAGGAAGAAGAGTAGAATCCTGTAACAATATGGGTTCTTTAGGTGTATATATGTATAGGAAGATTAGCCAGTACCGTATTATGAGTAAAACGCGGAGCTAGTTTTTGTCTACTGGCCAGGGGATTACGAATGAATATTTGTTGGTCAGGGTGGTAGTCTTTTTCAGGTTCGCGGTTTTTATTTCTGTTTTCAGTTAATTGAATCCGGTGAGACTGTGAAGATTCATTGATCATTTCATAAACTTGAGTTAGACGTTTCCTATGGTCCTCTAAGTATTGTTGTAATAGGTGTTCCGATAAATCGACATCAAGAGGATCGCGGGGATCAAAATGTCCTGTGATCAAATCTATGGGTCTACATTTTGTGAAACTGTGAATGGAACTGTTATAACCTAAAATTGCGTAGAGCATGAGATTCTCCACGGGTTTATTACGCTTTTCCAGTTTAAGGATTCTAAGGTGTTCGAGGATTGTAGAGTGAAACCGCTCTATCATTCCGTTATCGTTAGGGGTATGTGCTAGTATTTTATGATGCTGTATTTTGTGTAGGCGAACAAATTCTGAGAAAAGTGCATTAGTAAATTCTGGCCCTTGATCTGTAATGATAGTATATGGAATGCCATGCTGGGTGCAGAATGTTAGAAGAGCTTGAACGACACTTATAGCTGTACCATCTCTGAGATGATATGCTTGCGCATATTTCGAGAAAGCATCAACTATGGTAAGGAATTTCTCATGTTCGGCTGTGAACAGATCGAGATGTACAATTTTAAAGGGCTTGTTTGGAGGGGGAACTATATAGAATTCTTGTCTAACAGGATTTCGATCGTACTTTGCTTGTCCACACACATCGCATTCATTAATAAATGTTGCGATACTTTCTTTCATCTTGGGCCAATAGTAACGATGCGATAAGGCAAGATAACATTCTGTTATACCGCGGTGGTTAGTTTTTCCTTGGTGGTAGTTGCGAATTATTTCCTGTTGTTTTATATAGTCTTTAACGTTTTCGGTTTCTTTCTTTGTTAAGACCATGTTTAAAGCAGAACTACTAAAATTACTTTAAATAATGGGAATGATATGATACATAGCCAGAGGTGGATGAATAATTATTCCGGTTTTCACTTTGGGATTAACGTTTTCTTTAATAGCATCAATAACATCACTTTCAAGATTAGACTCAGATACCTGTATAGTGGTTTTAACACGATTTTCAAATGGTTTAGTTACAGTGGGGCGTTTTTTAATGTCTCCTACGACTACTAAACATACTTGACGGTAGAATTTATTCAGGGGTTCATCAGATATTGGTATTTCTAATATGGGATCTTCAGTACTAGTATGAGCTGTTAGTGTGGTTGAACCAGTCAGAGAAGGTGGTTTCTCAGATGGATTAACTGCAATTGAACTAGCATCCTCGTGATTAATTTCGATACGGGACAGAGCATCCGCATTGGTGTTGAATTTGCCCTGTTTGTAGATGATGGTGAAATTATATTCGCTTAGCTTTAACCTCCAGCGGGTGAGACGAGAATTTGGTTCCTTTAAGCTCATGACCCATTGCATTGGCTTGTGATCCGTCACAATTTTGAATTTTCTCCCAAAAAGATAGGGACGGAAGTATTTCGTCGCCCAAATACTTCCGTCGTACACTATTGCTAACAATTCTTTTTCGATCGTGCTATAGTTAATTTCACTGCTATTTAATGTGCGTGATGCGTATGATATGGGTTTGTCGCTACCTATTTGTCCTTGGGATAGAACAGCACCAATGGCAAGATTAGAAGCGTCAGTCGTTAGTATGAATTCTTTGCTAAAGTCCGGATATTGTAGGATGGGATCATTAGTTAAAAGGGTTTTGCACTTTTCAAAACAGCTTTTATAACTTGGATCATCTGCATTAATCTTTGAACCTTTTTTGAGACACTGTGTCATTGGCTTTGTTATTCGGGCAAAGTCAGGAATAAATTTCCGATAGTAACCTAATAGACCTAAAAAGCGTTTAATTTCAGTAGCTGTTTTAGGTATTGGGAATTTTTGGATAGCTACGATTTTATCAGGGTTGGGTTTAATTCCATCTTTACTAATAATATGGCCCAAATAGGCTGTTTCTAATTTCAAAAATTCGGATTTGTCCATCAATTTTGAAATTTGATTCTCTGAGTCGCTGAAAGACCTTTTCTAGATTTATCATATGTTCCTGAAGGGATACGGAAAAGACTATGATATCATCTAGATATACTAAGCATATAACATTTTGAAGGTCCCTTAAGACATTATCCATCACCCGTTGAAGGGTTGATGGTGAGTTTTTTAAACCCATTGGCATACGGAGAAACTCAAAATGCCCATGTTCAACTGTAAATGCGGTTTTATGGATATCGTCAGGGTTCATTTCAACTTGATAGAATCCGCTGGCAAGGTCTAACGTAGTGAAATAGTGACAGTTGCCTGACTTATCTAGTACGTCAGAAATGTTGGGTCTAGGATAACGATCATCAATAGTTTTTTCATTTAATTTTCTAAAATCTACGACCAAGCGCCATTTGGTTTTTCCACTGACGTCGGCTTTTTTGGGCACAACCCAGATGGGGGAACTACAAGCAGATTGTGAAGGACGTATAATATTCTGTTGTAACATTTTAGAGATCTGATCCTGAACTTCTTGCTTGTGAACAAAAGGATATCGATAACTTTTGGTATAGATTGGTGCTTCATCCGTAGTTCTAATAGAATGTTTTATCTGATTTGTGAAAGATAGTGGTTCACCATCTATATAAAATACATCAGCGTATTTTGCACAAAGCGTTTCTAAGTTAGCCTTCTCCTCAGGATTTAAATGCTCTGTTCGTAATCGAGCTAACACTTCTTTAACACGGGAATTGTACTGTTCAGAACGTGAACACTGAATATTGAACATTTCTGCGCTAATCGGACGATCCATTGAGAAGACTACATCATGACGTGATAAGTTAGTAACTTCTATTATACCTCTACTGTTTTTAACGTTTGTAACGCAATTGCCTATTAAACAGTTATTGAAATGCGTTGTTCAGGAATGAAAACTTCACCGTCTTGAGAGTTTATAGGGACTTTAATTAACTTGGATGAATTAGCCGGTATTATATCCTCGTATAGGTTACTATTGATGAATTATACATTAATTATGGATTACTAGAATTCCGTGTTACTAGCAATTTGTTTTTTAAATCTATAGTAGATTCTAATTTTTCTAATAAGTAATAGCCAATCAACCCGTCAAAATATTCATGGAATGCGTACACGAAAAGAGTGAGTTCACCCGGCTCATTGAATTCTTTAAAACACGGTATAGTGATGGAGTAGTCACTTCTAGTCGTAGTGTGAATATTAGTGACTTCAAAAGGGTCATAATTATATGGTATGTGCGAATAAAATTGTTGAGCAACGGCCGGACTAACGAATGACATATTTGCACCTGTATCAATTAATAATTTAAGCGGGGGATTTGAAATTTGAATATATGGTAACTGTCTCTGGGTATGTAAATTTATTTCTATTTTAACTTGTCTGATCTGGTATCCTTCGGAAAATCCTCATTATCAGAAGGCTGGGTGCAAGGGACTTCTTCTACGGTACGGTACGTGTCTTCGGCCTGTGGTTGTTCGCAAACATATTCGTGAGAATTTTCGAAATACTCGTAAGGGTAATAACTCTTCATACTGAACCTGGTCTGCAAAATCAAAATCGCTGTAATTTACCTCCTTTGATTTAAAATAATTCGAAGGTGGTGGGTTCCCGGCTCTCGACCAATCGTGGGTTGGACGAGGAGCGAATGGTTTTGCTACGTAGTGGCTAACACCACTCATAGGTTGCGGAACATTACTCCCGGAAGGCCTAGGGCCTGGCATTCTAAAGACTTGGTTCTGCGGTCCATTATTAGGTGGAGGCGCACTGAACATCTGTTGAGTGCGTGAGGGACCACGATATTGAGGGGATTGATTCCTCAAAAATGGTTGTTGCGTCTGGGGCATGAATAGTCGCAACGGTCCTGGTATATTAAAATTCCTAGGGGGCGGTAAAGTAAACGAGTGCGCTGAAGGCGGCGCCGTTTGCACAGGTGGCTTAAAACCATAAGAAAATCTAGGACTAACCTGATGCTGATACTGCAACTTCTTTTCAGGAGCCCGTTCATTGCGCTGCTGTAAATATAGCGTATTCATTTCATCATGTACATATTCAAGTGCTTTTTCAATTGTATCAGGCCGCATGCAACGAATGCGAGAACCTAACGGGTCACGTAAGCCACGTAAGTAACGTAGTGTGAGTTTTTTATAAAGAGTGAGTTTCGATTCAATAGTAGTGGTTACCGTTTCATGCAGACTGATATAAGTCATGATGGTACTGAAAAGATTTTGACATTGTTCATAAAACTCTTGGGGGGTTGCCGTACCCTGAGTTAAAAGGGCTAAGTCATTGTACAAGGACGTTTCGTCACGCTGATCGGCGAAATTATTTATTAAAGAACTTCTGATCCCTTCCCAGGAATCTGGAATCCCGTTCGTATTAATCAACCTCGCTGCCGATCCTACTACCTTATTTAAAATTCCATTTAATAATGCCAAATTAGTTAATTGATGACCTGGCTCGTTACTCATATACTGACGTACCAGTTGATCACATAATTTTATAAAGCGAGTTAATACGTTCGAGTTACCGTCGAATTCCGGCACCAGTCGTAGGGCCTTGTAAATATGATCCACTGACTCAGCCATACTCGAAGCGTGAGAACTACTACTTTCGCACGGGTTTGCTTCTATATTTCTGTTAGCGTCTAAAATATTAATTCTACTACTATTGCTATCTAACCTAGATAACCGAGATTGCCTTGGATGGAAAATCTTGGATAATTACGGACACACTTAAAGGAAAAAAAAAGGAAAGCGACTCTAGAACGATTCTAGTGTACTTACTTGCACAAAATGGTACCTCTACCGTATCGATGTCTACCACCTAGAGGATACGGTGGAGCATACGGTAGCGGTATGCCCTGCCTGGGCTGAGCACCGCCGTGTCCTCAGGGAAGTGATCGGCGGCGGCGACCTCTCGCGCCCGGCCTTAGTCGAGGCCATGCGGAGTGAGAGGAACTGGAACGCCGTCTCCTCCTTTTGTGAAGCAGTCATGCTCGCAAAGAGAGAAGCGGCCCGCGTTAGGGAGCAATCTTCCTCCTCACGCCCCAGCCGCCGCAACTGGCGAAACTACGGGCGTCGGGGATCGAGGGACGATCTCCGGCCACCGTAAGCACGGGCCTGCGGTCGGCGAGTAAGGGCAGCTCGCCGCCCGACCAGAACCAGGCCCGAGCGTACGGCGCGTAGCGTTCCGCGCGCGCCTCAAAGAGCCATTCGACCACCACAGACGGGGCCCTAAAGGGCTGATGTTCAGCCGGGGTTGCGGGGTAAGCGCAATGAGGTACCGCGACCTCGGCACAGAGCAGGAGAAGGAACAGGGGGGTTTTTAGTCAGTAAAAGTCTGACACTCCCTCCTGCCCGGCCCTGGGCGGGAGAAGTCATTTGATGATTTTTCCCTCACAAAAAAAAAAAAACGTATCGATGTCTGGATACTCCTCGTGGCTGCAGCTCTTCCAGATCCGGATACTCGTATGGTGCTCGATAACCACCCGGGTGGCTCGCGATTTGGAGGCCTATTAGCGATCCTAGCAATTTACTCTCGCAAACCGGCCCGCGAGTATCCTACCGACTGCGCCAATTATGTAGGCTGTAGCCGGAGGATGCAAAGGAAACCAAATTGTTTCTTAAAATATAACTTTAATTAAGTAAAATTACAAAAGGTAGTGGATTAATGGTCGATGTTGTACCAAGAATGACATTCTTTACACGGGCTAAAATTAGAACAATTATAATGCTGAGTTCGCGCCTCGTGTATGGAAAGTTGTCGCGATGCACAAATGTTACCAAAATATAAAATTATTTTAAATTTTAAAGTTTCCCCTCGGTCCTCTATTTTTTCTGGGGAAGCAATCGCTTTATTAGAAGCGGTCAAATATGCGGAATGTTAGAATTTATAAACGTATCACAATTGTCAAATTGTCTACGTAGATGTCACTGTCAAGCTTATGTCAACTTGACGTTTTTTTTGTGCGCTTCTTCTCGTCTAGCGAGCCTGTGCTGTAAAGTGTATCTAAAAGGTTATCCCATTATACTTTTAACATCCTGGATCGTTGTTTACTTTTATGCCTATAAACCCATCAGGTTATGGGCCCAGACCGCGATAGTATAATTTCGGAAAAAGTAACTGTATTTCCAAGACCGGCGAATTTGATAACCTACAAAAATACGGTGTGGTCGCCATGTCTGTCCCTTCTACAAATCTTATTGAAAAACTAAAGGGAATCGACAACTATAACTCATGGAAATTCATGATGCGCATGGCTCTGATCCAAGAAGATCTGTGGGATTGTGTGGAGAAAAAGGAGACCGACGGTAAAAAGCAACAGAAAGCTTAGGCCCGCATTGCTCTGGCCGTGCAACCGTCAGCAATTCCCCACATTCGCAATGCAACAACAGCACATGAGGATTGAAGCAGCCTTGAAAAAGCATATGAAGACAGAGGACTCTGTCGAAGGCTGGGGCTTCTGCGATCACTATTCGCGACCAAACTAGACGAAAGCGAAAATATGGAAAGCTACATTAACAAAATCACAGAATTGTCACAACAGCTGAATGAAATAGGATCACCACTGGACGATGATTTCATAGCGGTGATCATGCTGAGCGGGTTAACTACAGACTTCGATCCCCTCATAATGGCTATTGAGAACTCAAACGTCAAGCTCTCCAGTGATATAGTCAAAGGAAAGTTGATGCAGGAAAACATTCGAAGAGGTGACAAGACCGAAACTGCCTCCGCTCTGCTTACCCGGAAACAACCAAGGTGTTACAAATGTAAGAAAGTGGGTCATTTCATAAAGGATTTTCCTAAGTCATCACATAAGAAGCCTGTGAAGACCAATACAGACTCATCAAAGGCCCTACTTACTGCATTATCAGCGAATATCAAGCACGGATTGTGGTATGTTGATAGCGGTGCTACGGAACACATGTGCGGTGACAAAAGTGTAATATGTGATTTTGTGAGTGATGAAAAGTCAATCGCAGTAAGTGTAGCTAACGGTGAAAAGTTTTATACGGCAGGAAAGGGTTCTGTAATAGTTCATTTGAAAAATGGCAATGTAAGGACAATAAGTAATGTATATTATGTACCCAATTTGACAACTAACTTGTTATCAGTTAGTGCTATGGTTAGTAAGGGATTTCGAGTGGTGTTTAGTTCTGGTATGTGTCGTATTTATGATAAAAAGAATATAATTGCCACAGCCACTCAGTGTGATGGTACATATTTTCTAGATACAGTAGGACAAACCACACTTAATTGTAACTTTACTGTGAACTCTGATACCTCCCCAAGTTTTGCAGACAAAGGTGATGTCAAGAAGACTTATAAAGAAGACAAGCCAGCTGCAAGCAGTAACCTACAGGCAGCGTCTGCGATGCCAGCAGTCACTAAGGAAGTGAAGGCTTCGCAACAGGTATGGCACCGTCGTCTTGGACATCTCAACTACCGCAGTATGGAGTTGATGAGGAAAGGTATGACAGAAGGCATTTCTTATGTTAACACTGCTTTAGAGAAATGTGAATCATGCGTCAAGGGTAAACAAAGTCGCTTGCCATATAACAAGAATTCTTTTAGCCGTGCCACTGAAGCACTACAGTTGGTACATAGTGATCTGCGTGGTCCTATGCCAAGTAAGGCATTTAGTGAAGCTAGGTATTTTTTAACATTTATAGACGATTACACAAGGAAAACTTTTGTATACTTTTTAAAGAGAAAAGATGAAGTTTTTGAAAAGTTTAAAGATTGGAGAGTTCTAGTAGAGAATCAGACTAATAAGAAACTGAAAAAGATACGCACTGATAATGGAACTGATTATTGTAATTTAAAATTTCAGAATTACCTCAAGGAGAATGGTATTGTGCATGAGACAACTGTACCTCACTCGCCACAACAAAATGGAGTGGCAGAGCGAGCAAACCGAACGATTATGGAGAAGGCGCGCTGCATGCTTCAAGAGGCTTGTCTTGGACCAGAGTACTGGGCTGACGCTGTGAATACAGCCGTCTACTTGAAGAATCGCTGCCCCACTATAGCTGTCAGAGGGCAAACTCCAGAGGAGAAGTGGACAAATAAAAAGGTATCAGTTTCTCATTTGCGTACTTTTGGGTGCATTGCTTATGCACATGTTCAGAATAGAACCAAACTAGAACCCAAAGCCAAGAAGTACATTTTTGTAGGGTATTGTGAAAATACCAAGGGCTATAGACTGTTAAACCCAGAAAACCCTTCAGTGTGTACAAAAGCCAGAAATGTAACATTTTTTGAGAATAAATTTGTGTCAGATGATGATAATTATAATAAAGAGTCATTGACACAAACAACTTTAGATGTGAATAACCTGACTCAACCTCCTACAGAAAGTGAGGAAAATACCTCTGCTGAGGAACATTCTGATGACACATCTTCAGATCAGGATGAACAGGGGTATAGTAGGATATCTAATGAATCTGTTAGCGAGGAAAGTTTTTATTCAAATAATACTGCGGACGAAACATACGTTCCAGATTGGAGTGAAGAATCTTCAAGTTCCTGTTCGGAGCTGGAGAGCGGTCCTGAGTCAATGGCAGCTCGGCTTGCAAAAGGAAAAGGAACCTGTACCAACAACACCGATGAACCACTGACTGTCAGTGAGGCGCTGAGAGCTCCAGATGCAGCCAATTGGAAACAAGCAATGAATGATGAGTATAATTCATTTGTATATAACAAGTGCTGGACACTTACCGATAGAGTTCATGGTCAAACTCCAGTCAAGTGTAAATGGGTGTTCAAGAAGAAACTGGGTGTTGATGGTAAACTCCTGAAATACAAAGCTAGATTAGTCGCAAAGGGCTTCACCGAACGATATGAAGTAGACTACAATGAGACGTTTTCTCCCGTTGTCCGGTATTCAAGCATTCGGACACTGCTCGCTGTAGCTGCTGAACATAATATGAATATTGATCATTTGGATGTGAAAACGGCCTTTCTTAATACTTAGATGAGGTAGTATATATGGAGCAACCTGAAGGCTTTGTTGTAAAAGGAAGTGAGAATAAGGTTTTTAGACTTAATAAGGCCATTTATGGGCTTAACCCCTTATTGCATGAATTATGAAGGAGATGAAAAAAAAATTTTTTTTTTGCACATATGCCTTTATTTTACCTTACATAATGAGATCAAAGTGAGAAAAAAAATTATTTGCTTATATTATAAAAGTTTTTTAATGACGCCATATATGGCTTCGTATGCAGTCTGACCAATAGTCGGCCGGTCATATATGGCTTCGTATGCAGTTTGGGAAAAATATGCTTATGCTACATGAAATTCTTTATAACAGTTTCGTTTGTCGTTGTAACACAAGTACACATTACATTTTTCACATAATGAGAAAGAACGAAATTTGGAACAATATATTTGACGGGTGTTTTTTTTTCAAATTGGGTAATGGCTAATCCCATCACAGCGTACAGAATCCAACGGAAGATCCTGATGTCCGGCAGGAGCTTTTCGTGGCTTTTTCGCAGGTACTGGCGAGTGGGGTATATTGAGGGGAGTACCACCCCGTACGTAAATATAAAATTGTTGGCATCGTAAGCTGGCTTTTTTCCGTTTTTCCAGTTGACCTTTGTTTTTGTAGCTTTTCCTTCGGATTTAGAGATAGATGCAGACTGTAAACTACTCAAAGGCACGTCATCTTCTTCAGAAAAATCTGATTCCGACTCAGGAATGATAATATGTCTTCTTGGGGGTTTTTTTTTGTGATGGGAAAATCATCAAATGACTTCTCCAGCCCATGGCCGGGCAGGAGGGAGTGGCAGACTTTTACTGACTAAAAACCCCCCTGTTCCTTCTCCTGCTCTGTGCCGAGGTCGCGGTACCTCATTGCCCACAACATCAGCCCTTTAGGGCCCCGTCTGTGGTGGTCTAATGGCTCTTTGAGGCGCGCGCGGAACGCTACGCGCCGTACGCTCGTACCAGGTTCTGGTCGGGCGGCGAGCTGCCCTTACTCGCCGACCGCAGGCCCGTGCTTACGGTGGCCGGAGATCGTCCCCTGATCCCCGATGCCCGTAGTGTCGCCAGTTGCGGCTGCTGGGGCGTGAGGAGGAGGATTGCTCCCTCACGCGGGCCACCTCTCTCTTTGCGAGCATGACTGCTTCACAAAAGGAGGAGACGGCGTCCCAGTTCCTCTCACTCCGCACCATGGCCTCGACTAAGGCCGGGCGCGAGAGGTCGCCGCCGGTCTTCTAGGGGGTAAGAGTTGATTTTGTAAAACAATTTTCATCACAATCGGAATCAATGTCATCTTCACTTTTATTTCCATCACCAGGTAATGTGTTAACATGCTTATAATAGCCATAAAAGCGGGCGGGATCCATTTCTGGAAAAGCAAAAATAGCACTCTGTAATGCATACCAAGCCAAATATGGCGGCGATCAATTAGTGTGAAATGCATACGAAGCCAAATATGGCAGGTTAGAAAAAGTGCAACAAATCATATGAAGCCAGCAAAAAACCACCAAAATAAATGTTTACCCTTATTTTAGAAAGTTACAAGCATGTAGTAATATTTTTTTCATGAGTTTACTCACCTTTTTAGTATTTATTTCTCAATTACAAAATGACACTTTTTATCGCACACCAACACCGTCGTACGCGCTCAACTTAATCTACAATATATTTGACAGATGACACTTGGTATGTGAAATTTAATTACTTTCCGTTTCACTACGAAATTCTGGTTCAGATGTAAGTTTGGTTCTTAAGATACAATTTATAGTTAGCCTATAAAAAAATCAAAAACTTTGTCATCCAAATATGGCTTGGTATGCGGTAAGGGGTTAAACAAGCTACTAAAGCTTGGTATGAAAAGATAAATAGAGTCCTGTGTGAGAAATTAATGTTTCACAAGTCAACTTAGAAGCATGCGTATATTATAGGTCTTATGAGGACAAACTAATTATAATAGCATTGTACGTGGATGATATTTTATTGATGTCATCTCAGAACTGTGAAAAAGAGATTATTGATATAAAGAATAAACTCAGAAACGAGTTTGAGATCACAGATTTAGGGCCAGCAAGATATATCCTGGGAATGAGAATTACTAAAACAGAGAACAAAATATCCTTAGATCAAACAAACTATATTGAGAAAGTTCTATGCAGATTTCAGATGGAGGATTGTAAATCTATAGCGACCCCAATGTATGTTGGTGCAAAGCTGGAGAAATCTAGCAGTGATCACTGTGCTGAACGTGACTATAGAAGTCTTATAGGCTCACTGATGTATATAGCAGTTGGTACGCGACCAGACATCTCACATGCGGTCAGCTATTTGAGTCAATTCAATGATTGTTATAATGAAACACATTGGAAGTCGGCAAAAAGAGTGTTACGTTATCTCAAAGCTACGAAAGACTTACGTTTGACATTTGAAAAGACTGGTTTTACTGAAAAGACTGGTATTTCTATTACAGGATATGCTGATGCTGACTGGGGCAGATGTGAAACAGACAGGAGATCCTATACTGGTTATGTGTTTCAGGTTGGCGGGTCCATAGTTTCTTAGGAAAGCAGAAAGCAACGTACTGTTGCTTTGTCGAGTACAGAAGCAGAATACATGTGTCTCTCTGATTCTTGCAAAGAGGCATTGTTTCTTCGTAACTTTTTACAGGAAATTTTGGGTATTGCATGTAAAGTTACAATTTTTAATGACAATCAATCCGCACAGAAACTTTGCAAAAATACTATGTTCCATGCCCGAACTAAACACATTGATATACGCCATCATTTTGTTAGGGATCATGTTTGTAACGGTACTATTGATGTTTAATATCTATGTACTAAAGATATGTTAGCAGACTTGTTAACGAAGCCATTGTCTAAAGAAGATCATAATAAGTTTGTAAAACAACTAATGTTAAAGTGAGAGATCTTAATATGTAATTGTTAAAAGACAGTGTAGTACTTAGAACTTACTGTTACATTGTTAATTTAGAGATTTATTAGTGTATAGTTTTGTGTTGAGTCTCAACTATGTTGATAATGTTATAGTTGAGAAGGAAACCACAAATAGTTTTAAGAAACAGAAGTTTTATTCTTATGTATTGTTAGTTTAAGGGCCAGACAATTGTTATAGTTCAAGGGCCAGTGTTAGAATTTATAAACGTATCACAATTGTCAAATTGTCTACGTAGATGTCACTGTCAAGCTTATGTCAACTTGACGTTTTTTTTGTGCGCTTCTTCTCGTCTAGCGAGCCTGTGCTGTAAAGTGTATCTAAAAGGTTATCCCATTATACTTTTAACATCCTGGATCGTTGTTTACTTTTATGCCTAAAAACCCATCACGGAATCCCACAGTCTAAACAAAACTTTAATTCTTTCGGACTCTTTAAGTTGTTTGCAGGACCTTGTTAAATCCCCTTTTCGCTCTCGTCATAATTTCCCTCTAATCCTCCAGATCAAGCAGCTTTTATATAAATGCCACACGTCAGGTATACAAGTTGTTCTTGCTTGGATCCCTAGTCACTCAGGAATCGTGGGCAATGATAACGCTGACCCGCTTGCCAAGGCAGCAATTGGGTAGTTTCCTAGGTCAAAAATAAATTAATTCGACGTTTTAATACGATAAAATATTTAAAAATAACTATTCATCGATCGATCGATACACTAAGTTTTAGATATTTTTTAGCTAATTTTTAAAAAATAAGTAATCTATTTGACGCCAAAATGCTATGACGTCATAATTCAATGTTTCATACAATTTTCATAGAAAAGTATCGTTTTTGACATTTGGATAAAAGTATTGAATTTGACTAGTTGGAAACAACCGTATTCACTGCGGTGTTGAATCTTACCTCAAAATTTGTTTTCCTCGGGATCTGTGTTGTACTGCCAAACCCGCTATGACAAAGAGTTGGGATTCCCTTTGGCAAAAGACACGAAAAGTTAAAGGCAAATTCTTCGGCACTATCCAACCGTCTATTCCTCATAAAACCTGGTTTAGCAAATACAAACACCTTGACAAATTAACTACCTCTGTCATCATTCGGGTAAGGCTAGGTTTTGTATGCTCACCTGTCTTTCTGGCTAAAATCAGAGTAAGAGATCATTCTATCTGTGAATGTGGTTTGGAAGAGGGTACTCTGGAACACTTATTTTTTTCATGTCCTCGCCTGATTACCCCTCTTTATGATCTCCTCCCTAATGATATCCCCCGTCCAATAAATATCCCATTCCTACTAACCCTTGTCCATTCCCCCATGGTAAAGATCCTATACAAATTTATTAATATTAATCACATCCGACTTTAACACTTGTCTTTGTACATAGTCTTTTACATTTTCCTTATTATAACATATTCCCTTTCCTTATTATTCATTTAGTTTTAACCTAAACATCTACTTTCCACTCCCCTTCGTTTTATGTTTTAACCCTTGTGTCGTTAATACTAACAAATTGTTTTGTCCTTTTTCCAGCACTACAAACATCACTGATTACCGGTCATTAGTTACATTACTTTCGTTTTTTTTTACACCGATCACAGTGTCATTTCCTACCTCGACGTTGGCAAAATCTTCGAATGACGAAGGAGCCATAAACAAAAAGAAGAAGACTTCGGAAATTCGTAATCGTTACATTCATGATTGCTTTGTGTATACAATAAGTTTTGAATTCCGTACTTACATAGTTATTATTTACGATACGTGCCTTTTCTGCTATTGCCGAATTGAATTAATAGGTACCTCGGGTACTTAATGTTTAGTGAGATAACGGACGCTTATTTGTTGTGTTGTTCTTAGTGAGTTATTTGGCTCAAGTGCTATTTTCTGTGAGATATTGGACTCCCGAACAGTTTTTTTTGTTAAAACTATGTCTACACCAGCCAGAATTCGGGCACACCGTCTGCCTTCTCGACGCTGCATTAACTGTTCTATTTTATCAGCATGTGGCAACGCCAAGATCAAAGTGCGCACATACATTGGTCGTATGTAGGGGCGCACTCTAATCAAGCGCATCGGTTGTGTACCTCGCTACCTGCTCCCGCGCACACCCCGCCGTCGCCGCGCGCGCCGTCGGTCCGCCACCGCTCAGCCGCGGCCGGCAGTGCCAAGCTAGCTCCGACGGCGAATGCATGCACAATTTTTACTCCCGTAATTCGTTTGTAATCTCGCATATTTTTATTAATTTCGTCTATCTCTGCTATAACTGCCTTCTACTTCAATTAACTCGTCAATCTATACTGTCTTCGCTTTGTATCTGTGCTATTTACAACTGTAAAGCATGTGATTTGTGGGTGATGTAATAAACGATTAAAAATCAACGTTTTCTCGTCATTTGAATCGCCTACAAGTGGTGACCCCGAACAAAGAAACTCAAGAACACAATGGAGGACAGTGTTGGAAATAAAAGTGGCGCGGCTGATGGAGATCAGCGTGATATTTGGCGTGTTGGGGTGAGAATACCGCCATTTTACCCTGAGGATCCAGAATTGTGGTTTAATCAGATAGAAGCTCAGTTTATATTGTCGAATATAACCAGTGACACGACAAAATTTTATTATGCCGTTACTCAACTAGAACCTACGTACGTTTCACACGTTAAAGATGTATTGAGGGCACCTCCCGCGACCGGTAAATTTGAAAAACTCAAAAGTGAGCTCGTCAAGCGGCTTAGTGCATCGAAAGAGAAGAAGCTACAGCAGCTTTTCCTGAATGAGGATATTGGTGACCGTAAGCCATCACATTTTTTAAGACATTTAAGGAACCTAGCCGGCCCATCAGTGTCAGATGACGTTTTAAAGACCTTATGGACTGGACGCTTGCCACATAATTGGCAAACTGTCGTTGCCTCGCAGCCTAAGCTATCATTAGATGATCTTGCCGAATTGGCAGACCGCGTGCATGAAATAGCTCCAGCAATGCCGCATCACCAAGTGGCTATGACTTCAACTTCCGTGCAACCAGCAGCATCCTCGCGCATTGACGGCTTACAGCAAGAAATATGTGCTTTGACTAGAGAAGTCGCTAAACTAACCTCATATGTTTATAGGCAGTCAAGGGCGCGTTCCAGATCTAGGTCACAGGAAAACCACAATCGCAAGCGTAGTCACTCGCGTAGTCGGCAACCACCGCCTGATCATCCTCATTGCTGGTATCATTATAAC
Source organism: Spodoptera exigua (assembly GCA_902829305.4). NCBI lineage: Eukaryota > Metazoa > Arthropoda > Insecta > Lepidoptera > Noctuidae > Spodoptera > Spodoptera exigua. The sequence goes on along the minus strand of CADEPN050000001.1, from coordinate 333,629 downwards.
TTTGGTGCGAGAGCCAAGAAGTGTACAGAACCATGTGAATTTAAAGCGGGAAACGACGGGGGCAGCCGGAAGTAGCGGCCAGCGACTGCCCAGCTCAAACAGGCCGTCTCTTTGTGACAGATCGGACCTCTAAGTTGCAGTTTCTCATTGACACCGGGTCCGATTTATGCGTATACCCGCGTTCAGCGATCAAGGCACCTAGTTGCAAAGGTAAATATACCCTCTCTGCAGCCAATGGCACAATTATACATACATACGGACCAATAATACTGCACTTAGACCTAGGTTTAAGACGAGATTTTGTGTGGCGGTTTATAGTAGCTGACGTGTCTAAACCAATCATAGGAATAGATTTTCTTAGTTATTATAATATTCTTATCGATTGTAGAAACCAGCGTCTCGTGGACGGGAAGACATCTCTCTCTGTATCCGTGCCACGGCAAATGATTCCGGAATGCATAGTCTCCATCAAGACAGTAACTGGCGAGTCTGAATATCACAATATACTGCGAGAGTATCCTGATGTCACACGCCCCACTGGGTTGGTACGTACAATAAAACATAATACTATGCACTATATAAACACCACTCCGGGCCCTCCTGTTGCCTGTAGACCACGACGGTTGGATCCCGTTCGTCTAAAAGCTGCTAAAAAAGAATTTGATGACATGCTGGCTAATGGTACTGCTAAACGTTCAGAAAGCTGTTGGTCTTCACCTCTACATATGGTCAAAAAGAAGGATGATGGCTGGAGACCCTGCGGAGATTATAGGGCTCTTAATGCACGAACAGTACCGGATAGGTACCCAGTGAGGCATATTCAGGACTTTTCCCACCAATTATCAGGCTGCACAATATTTTCAACAATTGACTTAGTGAAAGCTTATAATCAAATTCCAGTTAATCCGGAAGATATCAAGAAGACGGCCATCACGACACCCTTCGGTCTTTTTGAATTTGGATTCATGACATTTGGCCTAAGGAATGCGGCCCAGACATTCCAGCGATTCATAGACGAAGTCCTGCATGGGCTTGGAGACTTCACATATGGATATTGTGATGACATCTTAGTCTTCTCTCCTTCAGAAGAATCTCATAAGAATCATCTACGTCAGGTCCTGTCACGCCTGGTTGAGTATGGTGTTCTCATCAACACGTCCAAATGTGTTCTGGGAAAACCTGAATTGAGTTTTCTGGGTTACAATGTCTCAGCAGCTGGTACCAGGCCCATGGAAAGTAAAGTAAAAGCTATCTTAGATTACCCTGTGCCGAAAACTGTGAAAGAGTTGAGAAGGTTTCTAGGAATGCTAAATTTTTATCGCCGTTTTGTACCAGACGCAGCAAAGCGACAAGCACCACTTAATTCTCTTTTGATGGGTACAAATGTCAAAGGCTCACAACCAATCCAATTGACACATGAGCTACTACAAGCATTTGAATATTGCAAAGAAGCGTTGTCAAACTCAACATTACTAGCACATCCTGATCCAGCAGCCGAGTTAAGTATTGCAACTGATGCCTCAAACGTCGCTGTTGGCGCTGTTCTGCAGCAGAAGAATAAGAAGGGCGACTGGGAACCTCTAGGATTTTTTTCTAAAAAACTAGCCCAATCAGAAAAAAAGCATAGTCCGTTCGACAGCGAACTTTTAGCTATGTATGAAGCAGTTAAATACTTCCGCCATATGGTCGAAGCTCGAGATTTTTATATCATAACTGATCATAAACCTCTTACACATGCCTTCGTTAAAACTAGCGAGAATTGCTCGCCTAGGCAATATAGACATTTGGAGTTTGTGTCACAGTTCACAACTGACGTGAGATACATTCCTGGAAGTCAGAACGTAGTAGCGGATACCTTGTCTAGGATCGAAGAGGTCGTACAAGGTATTGACCATGAAGCCCTTGCCCAATCACAGAGCACTGACGAACAACTGCAATTGTTATTGAGAAATGGATCGTCGCTCAAGTTACAAAAAGTCGTTGTACCGGGGACGTCAACAAGAATATTCTGTGACGTGTCAACTGAACCACCGCGTCCATACCTTACGCAAGAATTCCGTAGACAAGCTTTCGACTCTCTGCACAACTTAAGTCATCCTGGGAGAACAACTACAGTGCGACTGGTCTCACAGAGGTACGTGTGGCCAGGGCAAAAACTGTAGGGAGTGGTCTCGTGAATGCCTCAAATGTCAAGGCAATAAGATAACACGCCATACATCCGCCCCTACCTCTCCCTTCCTATCTCCTTCATCCAGGTTCGCTCACATCCACCTCGACATTGTCGGACCTTTACCAACTTCTTATGGTTTCAGGTACTGTCTTACCGTCATCGACAGGTTCACGCGATGGCCTGAGGCGTACCCAATGGCAGACATCACCGCGGATACATCGTGTCTGGCTGGATCGCAAGGTTCGGTTGCCCCTTGAAAATAACAACTGACCGAGGTCGACAGTTCGAGTCACGTCTCTTCAGAGCCATTGCGTCTATGGTTGGTGCGCGACACTTCCACACAACCGCATACCACCCTGCTGCAAATGGAATGGTCGAACGGCTGCACCGCCAGCTCAAAGGAGCCATAATGTGCTACTCCACCGCACATTGGACAGAGGTACTCCCACTGGTACTTTTAGGCATCAGAAGTTAATGGAAGGCGGATATCCAGGCGTCACCGGCGGAGCTCGTTTACGGGGAACCACTCCGGTTGCCAGGCCAGTTCATTGCTCCTACTAGCAAGCACGACACAGCTGATGTTACTGATCTCGCGACACGCTTACGAAGCCATATGAGTAAACTGACTCCCAAACCTGCATCCAGGCATAGCAAGGATCCGTTCTACATACCTCGTCATCTCAATAGTTCATCTCACGTGTTCTTGCGGCAGGATTTCGTCCGAAGACCGCTGGAACCGCCATATGCTGGACCTTTTTTTTTTTTTTTTTTATTTTTTTTTTTTTTTGTGAGGGTAAAATCATCAAATGACTTCTCCCGCCCAGGGCCGGGCAGGAGGGAGTGTCAGACTCTTACTGACTAAAAACCCCCCTGTTCCTTCTCCTGCTCTGTGCCGAGGTCGCGGTACCTCATTGCGCTTACCCCGCAACCCCGGCTGAACATCAGCCCTTTAGGGCCCCGTCTGTGGTGGTCTATTGGCTCTTTGAGGCGCGCGCGGAACGCTACGCGCCGTACGCTCGGGCCTGGTTCTGGTCGGGCGGCGAGCTGCCCTTACTCGCCGACCGCAGGCCCGTACTTACGGTGGCCGGAGATCGTCCCTCGATCCCCGACGCCCGTAGTGTCGCCAGTTGCGGCTGCTGGGGCGTGAGGAGGAGGATTGCTCCCTCACGCGGGCCGCCTCTCTCTTTGCGAGCATGACTGCTTCACAAAAGGAGGAGACGGCGTCCCAGTTCCTCTCACTCCGCACCATGGCCTCGACTAAGGCCGGGCGCGAGAGGTCGCCGCCGCCGATCACTTCCCTGAGGATACGGCGGTGCTCAGCCCAGGCAGGGCATACCGCTACCGTATGCTCCACCGTATCCTCTAGGTGGTCCTCACAATGACGACACTCGGGCGTTTCCTCCCGCTGAATCCGAAACAGGAACCTACCGAAGCTGCCGTGCCCGGTAAGCACCTGCGTCAGACGGAAGGTGAGGACGCCGTGGCGTCTCTCCAGCCACTCCTCAAAGAGGGGTCTTACCGCTGCTATGGTAGCGTGCCCGGCCCTCGGTTGCGACAGTCGTTGTTTCCACTCTGCCATGAGATCTCGCCGGACTTGTGGAGCGCCACCTCGAGTCCCAACTGCCGGATCCTTGCAACGACTGTCGCAACCGCTTGTGACATCAGGTCGGCCGCCGCCTGATGCGACCTCCCTTTCGCCAGCACCAGCGTGTCGTCAGCATAACAGACAATGCTGACGCCGCTCGGGAGGTCGTTGCGTAGCACCCAATCGTACCCGATGTTCCACAGGAGAGGTCCCAGGACCGATCCCTGTGGGACCGCGCGACACCTCTCGCCGATTCCACACGCCCCGGTGACCGGGGTAGATGACGCATCTGTCCGTCAAGTAAGCCTCGACTACACGACGGAGATAGGCAGGCACCCGGTGATACCGGAGTGCCTCCAAAATGCAGCTCCAGGGCAACGAGTTGAAGGCGTTGGCGATGTCCAGAGACACCGCCACGACGACTCGCCTCCCGGCCAACGCTGTCCCCGTCGTGAGGTCCCTCACGCGCATGATGGCGTCCACCGTGGAGCGCCCTCTGCGGAAGCCGAACTGGCCGTCCGCTAAATCCGGCCCCCTTCCAGACAGGTGCCCGACGAGGCGGTCTGAGATTATCCTCTCGAACAGCTTTCCCACCTCGTCGAGCAGCACAATGGGCCGGTACGCGGACGGAGAGTCCGCAGGACGCCCCGGCTTCTTCACGAGGACCAGTTTACCCGTCTTCCACGACAGCGGAAACTGGCCTCTCTCCAAACATGCGCTGAACAGACCAAGTAGTCGAGGCCTGAGAGCCTACGAGGCCAGGACCCAAACCTTGGCATGCAGCCCGTCAGGTCCTGGGGCGGTATTCTTGCCGCTCAGCCGGCGCACCGCCACTCTCAAATCTAGCTCGGTCACTTCCGGAGCGGATTCATCGTCGTCGTCGTTGTAGCCCGCATTGGGCACCGCAGGGGGCGGGGGCATAGCCGTAGGCGTGTAACCCATCTGTGGTCGGGGGAATAGCGCCCCAACCACTTCGTCCACGACCTCCGGCCGGAGACTCTGAGTCAGTGGGGGCGCCCAGGTGCGGAGCTTATCACGCACCATCCGGTAGGGGCGTCCCCACGGGTCTCTGTTCAGAGTCTCCAACATCTCTGCGCGGGCCCGATCTTTGGCCCGCCGGATCTCCACCCTGAGGGTGGCCTTCGCCGCCCTGTACTCCTCGTATAGCTCTGCCTCTCTGGCTTCAGCGTCCAGAGGGCGGAGACGGAGCCTGCGGTGCCTGGTGTATCGGCGTCGCGCTGCGGTGCACTCACCGCGCAGGTCTGCCAATTCCTGCGACCACCAATACACCTGGCGCTTGCGTTGGCACGGCCGGATCCGGGGCATCGCCACGTCGCACATCCTTGACATGGCGTCCTGGAGCCATCTCGCCTCCTCGTTTATGTCGGCGGGCCTGACCGGTGGTATCACCCAGGCCTGCACGACTGCGGCTTCCAGGAAGAGCTCCCGGTCCAGTTGCCTAAGCGCCCAGCGCGGGCCACACGGGGCCTGTCTGACTGGCGGGTCTGCGGACTCGGCGGAAACGTCGAACCGTATATACCGGTGGTCCGAAAACGTCTCCACCTCCTCCATGACGCGCCAGTCAACGACACGTGATGACAGAGCGGGGCTAGCGAACGAAATGTCCACAACTGACTCGCCCCGCATCCGTACGCACGTGGGGACAGAACCCCGGTTCAGCACGACTAGGCCTGTCTCCAGAGCCCAGTCTTCGACCATCCTTCCCCGGACATCAGTGAGCCGGGAACCCCAAGCCAAATTCTTGGCATTGAAGTCCCCGAGGACCAGCACGGGGAGGGGACGGAACCCGACGACGACGGTGACTAATTCCCTGAGGGAGTTGTGGAACTCGACGAGAGTTCGGTTCGGAGAGAAGTACACGCCCACCACAGCGATCTCTCCGAACCGAGCCGCGACGCAACCCCTGCCTCGCTGAGGCCCTTCGGGGGTTGGGGTACCGGCGGCGGCCGACGAGATGATGGTCACCGAGCCGTCCAGGTCTGACACCCAGTGTTCCCTGGGTGGAACGAAGTACGGCTCGGAGACCACAGCAACATTGATCGACCACTGCGCCATGCTCTGGAGCAGGAGATCCTGAGCAGCGACGCAGTGGTTGATCTTCGCCTGGAGGAGGCGTAATGGAGCCATTATTGGGTATCCATCACGACCTCCTCTCTGACGGCAGCGGCGACAGCAGCAGTCGCAGTAGTATTTGCGACTGCGGCGGCAGCGGGAGCGACGGTGGGAGCGGTGGAGGTGGCTAAGGGCCTACCTTTGCTCCTGGGCTTTTTGGGGGGGGAGCAGGTTTTGCCCCCAGCCCGGTGATCGGCCGGCTTGCCAGCCGCCGCACATACTACGCAGTGCGGTGGGGCGGTACAAGGGCCGGCCCTGTGACCGGGCTGACCGCAGCGGAAGCAGCGGTCGCTGCGGTCCACCTCTGAGGTGCACTTGGCACCCACGTGGTGACCCACGAGGCAGCGGAAACACCTCAAAGGTCGGGGTTCCAGGAGCTTCACCTGCGCTGAAACCCAGCCCACCAGGAGCCTTTTGCCCTCTGCCAGCTTTTTGGCCGCTGTGACGGGGCAGCTGACTACCACAGTCCGCAGCCCCGTATTGTCCGGGCGGATAGTGCCTGCCTTCACCTGGTCAGCACAGTCACGGGGCACCCCCCCGTCCTGGCGACAGCGGCCGCCACCTCATTCTCCGTCACGGAGTCGTCCAGGCCCATGATGCGTAGCTCCAGGCATTTGGTGGGCCTGGACACGCGAGCTTCGTCCGCCGCAATGCACGCCCTGAGCCTCTCGGCAAGGGCATCAGCGGACGGGCCGCTGGCCGCGCCGGGGACCTCCAAGAGACGGGCTCCAGTGGCAGTGACCCTCACTGCGAACCCGTCGGGTGCCCCAAACTCCGCGGGAGTTACCGCCCCCTTCAATTTGGCGAGGACCTCGCCATACGTCACCCCCTTTTTTGCCGCGTCCGGCTGTAGTGTGATAACTACAGCCGAAGATTTTGGGGCGAGGAGCATTGCCGCAGCGCGCTTCTCCTTGCGCCGCTGCTGTCGCCGCTGCCGCTGCTCCTTCTTGCGGCGCTTCCTCGCCTCCTTGGCGACCTTCCTCACCTCCCCCGCAACTTGCCACTCGCTACCAGCACGCGACTCAGACGGCGGAGTAGGTGCCGATGCGGCTGGGGCTTCAGCCGCTGCTCCTCTTCGTCTGCGGCTCATCGGCGCAGGAGCCAGCGCTGAGGGAGACTCGGGCGCCCTCGTCGGTGGCAAGGCTGGCGGCGCTTTCGCCCCCTTCTTCACCGGTGCGCTGGCTTGTGCCCCACGGCTGGTTGGCGGCTTGGGCTTAGCCGCTGCGGCAGCATACGACCCGGCTGCGAGTGGAGGTCGCAGGAGCCTACCCTCCAGCACGTCGAAACGCTGCTGGAAGGCGGCCATCTCCCGCCGCATAAGGCCGAGAAGGTCGGCCTCCGCTGGCTGCGCAGGTTGGGATCGGACTCCTCGAGCTGCGGCGAGCTCTGTTTTTGCTGCCCGAAGCTCCGCCTCCAGGGCAGTATTGGCAGCCACCAAGCGGGATAGCTCCCGCCGCATTCCAGCCAGCTCTTTTTGCATAGCGGCCATCTGCCGCTCAGCTGAGCCCGGCTGGGATACCGCCGACATAATAGCGGCTTCCGCGTGTTTAAGCACTCCATTTCTGCCAGCCTGGGTTTTTTGCCCAGCCAGCATGCGGAGTGCTTCCTTTACTTGTAGGCGGAGGCTCTCAGCGCCGCCTACAGAACCCTCACCACCGGAGGCCTCTATCTCCGAGGAGTCCGAGGGGGCAGCCTTTCCCAGGGCTCTCCCCTCCGCTGCCAGCCGCTCTGCCGGCTCAGATCGGCTCCCGGCCGCCCTTGTGGAGCCCTTCCCCTTGCCCCTACCCCGCGCAGCCGTGGAGATTTTGGGGGCTGGAGCCTCCTGCTCGTTCGAAGACGGCTCCAACCTGGGACGTTTAAAAACGCCCCGGTCTTTCTTGTGGCGCAGCGCGATGCTGACGCCAGACAATGATGAGTCGGACTCTGAGTCCGACTCCTTCCTGCTAGAGGCACGTGCACACGATGCATCTAGCGCCTCGGTTATATTCGCAAGCGAGCTGACCTCGCTTGCGTTCTCCTCACCGTTAGGTGGATTTTTATTTTTGTTTTTAGGTATCTCCATTGAAGTCCCACGAGTATGGGGGAAATAAGAGGTCCGCCCAGGGAGAGCCCCCTGTCCCTGGGTAAGTGTGCATTTGTCTCCCAACTAGGGGGTCCACCGGTCCCCTAGCTGGGGGTGCGCTCACGACTGATCCTACTCCTCAGCCATACATACCCTCGCCGCGCACCAGAACTTAGTATTGGAGGAATTTTTTATAGAGGTTATCTTCCTCGCGGTCCGGGCGGTTAAGCCAAGACCCTCGTCCCGGTCCGAGTCATAAAACATGACCATGATCTCTTCCCGGATTACGATATCGACGGGTGCAGTCGGGCGCAGCTAGTGCCCCGATGCTACTCATTGGCAGGGTGAGTGCACAACGAGCGCCGTCCTTGTTTCTCCACCCCGCTCTCTGCTAGGTCCAGAGAGTCGTGCGGAGGAACGCCCCCACGGAGGCGTAGACTCTATGCCAGCATAGAGCCGGTCGCCTCTAGAACCCGACCGGGTTCTCCGCCCGGCCAGAAGTTCGCTGCGGGCGACAGTCAAACCAACCCTGTCACCATCCCGTTAGGGAGACTGTCGCCCGCACCCAGGGTGCACCACGGGGAGGTCTTCTGGCACGCACCCCATATGCTGGACCTTACAGAGTACTAGAGCGCCACCCAAAGTACTACAAGCTTGATGTCCGCGGCAAAGAAATGACGGTTAGCATTGATAGACTGAAACCTGCATTCCTCGCTCGTGAAGAAGGTGTCACTTCATCGCCACTACCTGCGTCACTTCCTAGAGAACCTCATTCTAAGGCCAACCTAGAGGCAGAGAAGAGGACACGAAGTGGACGACGTGTGCATTTCCCAGACTTTTTTCGCCCGTAGTAGCGGTCTCAGCGGGGGAGTACTGTGGCAACGCCAAGATCAAAGTGCGCACATACATTGGTCGTATGTAGGGGCGCACTCTAATCAAGCGCATCAGTTGTGTACCTCGCTACCTGCTCCCGCGCACACCCCGCCGTCGCCGCGCGCGCCGTCGGTCCGCCACCGCTCAGCCGCGGCCGGCAGTGCCAAGCTAGCTCCGACGGCGAATGCATGCACAATTTTTACTCCCGTAATTCGTTTGTAATCTCGCATATTTTTATTAATTTCGTCTATCTCTGCTATACCTGCCTTCTACTTCAATTAACTCGTCAATCTATACTGTCTTCGCTTTGTATCTGTGCTATTTACAACTGTAAAGCATGTGATTTGTGGGTGATGTAATAAACGATTAAAAATCAACGTTTTCTCGTCATTTGAATCGCCTACAAGCACCTAACTTACAATCGTATACAGTTGAGGCGTTGAACGAGCAAATGTAGTTCTACGAACTTGGACAATGCCTACACATGTAAGTTATCATGTGCACATACATTCAGTCAACAAAGTATCGGGAATGAATGTTTTTTTTTATGGTTCCAAATTCGAATTTTAATTTTTTTTTTGTTGTTGTTAGATTGGCATAACTGTTTTCCATTTTGGCGCTGAATTTGAGTTGCATCTGTTATTTATATTAAAAACAGTGCTGTTTTTAGTTTTATAATATCTAGTGTGTATTGCGAATTTCATAATGGACAAAAACATCGAACAAAGAGTTTGTCTTAAATTTTGCATCGCCAATGAAATTTCGTGTTCGGAGGCACTCAAAATGTTCCAGAAGGCTTACGGTGAATCGACTTTATCAAAAACACGTGCTTATGAGTGGTACAAAGTGTAACAAACGTATCAATATTATTCGACGATTACCTACAATGAACATTCGATTCCTCCTGTCATTTGACATAACCCGTGACATTGACGTTCAATAGATGTGCTAATAGTGAATCCAGTCGGCGGTCATTCTGGAACGAGCTTCCGTAGCGATAAGGTATGTACTGATTAATTTCATATATTTTGGAAATGTATAGTGTTATGAGTTTGTAAAGGTGATAATAAATCTAATAATTGTTGTTGGTATACTCTCGTTTGATTTCTGTGACTTCCTTCTGAGGTGCTATTTTACATCTCAGAAGTGGGATCGTTCGAAACAAACGGTTTTGAAATACCACCCCACCTGCTCGACTGTCATTACCTAGTGATAATAACTGAATATACTTCAAAACTAATAGAATACAAATTAGTAGATCGAAAGACTAAGAAACATTGTTAAAAAGTAAGGTCATTTGAATGATGCGAGCGGATTTTTTTTTATGTGTTAAGAAAACCACTACGCACACTTAGCAGCCAGTCGGTAGATTCGAAACTTTATTTAATACACAATATATAGAATAATATTTGGCATAGTCAATTTTTGAGGTATGTCGTGGGAAAAAGTGGCCGTATGGCTGATGCAAGCAGATTTCTTTTCACCTTCACATGAATTCTAGTTAATACCGTCTCTCAATAGAAATATGATTAGATTCGTGGAAAACATTGAATAATTGATAGAATAGGCACCACAAATTGCAAGATTGTGCATCCACCTCCACAAAATATATATATATATATATATATATATATATTATATATTATATATATAATATATATAATATATTATATATATAATATATATAATATATATAATATATATATATATATATATATTCCGTTTCTGAAAATACGTAGCAATTTAATTAGTTAATTTAATTTGAAAGTAGCCCAATTTGAATGATACCGAACCCTAATGTGATAACAGATTTGTGGGAAATAAATACCCTTTAGTATTCAATTTTCGTACGCGATAACTAAAACACTTCATTTCGAGTTCCAGAATATGAGCGACTCAGGAGCGGAAAGCAACGGAATGCCACGCCATAGCAGCGAGGCATCCGGCAGACGTAGTCGCGCTCCACGGCGAGAAAGTGTGAGGCGGAGCCGTAGTCGCAGCCGGTTGGACGAAGACCAAAGACGTCCTCGGAGATCACGGAGTCGCACCGCGCCACGGAACCTTCGATCAAGTCGCCACCGTAGTCGGAGCAACAGCAGTCTACGCAGATTACGCGAGCGGGAGGACATGCTGTCACGAGAGAGAGAGCGGCTACGTGCTCTTGAAAGGGAGGTACGTGGAAAACTTGATAAAGCGCTTGAGCGCGAACGCGACCATACTTCGAGGCCGGTCCGTCTCATCGTAGAGAATACCGTAGTTATAATAGTCAGCATAATCATTCTTTATCAACGCCGACTAGACGTCGCAACCCCAGTGTTACTGATGATTGTAGGAAACCCAAAGAACCTAAATCTACATTAGAATTTTCTGAGTGTGCTTAAATCCAAGGCAGGGGATCGTGAATCGTTCACAGCTATGAACAACGTAATTCCAGAATTCGATCCGTTGTCTAAAGAGCAGACTATAAATATTTGGCTTGATAAAGTAGATGAATGTACAGAAATTTATAATTGGACGGATAGACAAACGGTGCACTATGCCCTGCCTAAACTTTCCGGAATAGCTAAAACGTGGTACCAGGGCCTACCCTCTATCAAGCACAACTGGTCAGAATGGAAAATAATGTTGAGAGAATCATTCCCTGCAACTGAAAACTATGCAGAACTGTTGACAGAAATGCTTGGTAGACGTGTACGTCCTGGTGAGTCACTTGAGTTATATTACTTTTCGAAAATTAACTTGATGAATAGATGTAAAATCTTTGGAAAACAAGCAGTGGACTGCCTACTTCATGGAATTGATGATAGGGGAGTCCGTGTTGGGGCTCAGGCAGCCAAGTTTGATAGACCCGAGGATGTGCTAGAGTTCTTTAAAACTATTAAACACCATCGAATTCAGAATGATACTAATAAAGATTTTAACCGAGATAAACGTTCAAATGCTAATGCTTTGGGGAACAGTAACTCTGCAAGGAGTTCTGACACAAATTCGCTTAAAAATAACACCAAGAGACCTATCACATGTTTTAATTGTAATGGTGTCGGACACCCTAGTTTTAAATGTCCCAAACCCTTAGTGAAGTGTGATAATTGCCATTACCTGGGGCACTTGTCTGCCCATTGTCCAAGGTCCAAGGGACATAAAGACCCACCTAAAGACAAAAATGTACTTGAGGTCTCCCTAGCCGATAGTAATAATGATAAGTACAGACTTGCTATTAATATTAATGGATTGCCGGCTATTTGCCAACTAGATCTCGGTAGTGAAGCTACACTCGTTCGCGAAAGTGAGGCTAAGAGGTTAGGGTTGAGTTGGGACACTGTCAATGGACCATTTCTTAGAGGATTAGGGAATATTCCGTACTTACCGATAGGTGGTACCTTAGTCAATATTGATGTCCAGGGAATTTCTGAACCAAATGTAGAGATTTTTATCGTGGATGACCATTTGATTAATTTTGATATTCTATTAGGACACAGCTATACCGAAAGGCCCACCGTAAAAATAATTAAGACACCTACATATTTAAAATTCGAAAGGGTTGACGAAAATGAACAAAATTCAAAATTGCATCTTACGACAATTAGTGACATTACGATAGATGTAGGCGAAACGGTGCTTATCCCTGTCAAGTCGGATTGTTCACGGGACGGTAGGATTTATGTTGGTGGCTCTGTAAGGGGTCGACCTGGCCAGGAATACTACCTTCTGCCAGGGGAGTACCAAATTCGGGACGCCGAATGCAATTTACTTGTTCAGAGTGTTGGTTCGAATGCAATTCACTTTAAGGAGAACACATTATTAACTCGGGCTCAATATTTAGGAGTAGACAATCAGTACTTTGCCCAAATCTTGAGCGTGTCCTATGAATCTCGTGATAATCATGCATTGACTGTAACTGTTGAGATCAGTTGTCGGAGAGTCAAAAACAATCTTGTGTGCAATTATTGCAGAAATACAAATGTTGTTTTTCTACCGGTATGCATGATTTGGGATATACAAATGTAACTGAGATGGAAATCCATCTCAAAGACGCCACCCCGGTTGTCTATAGGCCTTATCGTCTTCCCCATTCAGAGCGTAAATTAGTCCAAGATATGATAGCTGAAATGATTAAGCATGGGGTCGTGAGGGAATCTAGCTCACCCTATGCCAGCCCAATAGTTCTAGTCAGCAAAAAGTCTGGAGAAAAGCGACTTTGTGTTGATTACCGGGCTTTAAGCAGTCGCACCAAAAGAGATCAGTACCCACTGCCAAGGATCGATGATCTTTTGGATCAGTTATCCGGCCACTGTTTGTTTACATCACTCGATCTGGCTTCTGGGTATCATCAGATCCCCATATCTGAACAATCCCGAGAAAAGACAGCATTCGTCACGCCCGACGGACAATATGAATACAACCGTGTTCCTTTCAGGCTGGCGAATGCTCCAGCCGTTTTCCAACGGGCGATACACAAAATATTGAATAGGTCTAAAGTAAGCTACGTTGTCATATATATGGATGATATATTGATACCATCCAAAACCTTCGAGGAAGGTCTAATTCGCCTAGAGGAAGTGCTGGGCCTGATACGTGAAGCAGGTTTAACCCTTAAAATGGAAAAATGTAACTTTTTCCAAGAGCACATCGACTTCCTTGGATTTGAGATAGACAAGGACGGTATCAGACCGGGAAAGCAGAAGACGGAAGCGGTATCAAAATTTCCGTCCCCTAAAAATCAGCATGAGGTCAGGAGATTCCTTGGGCTTGCGAGTTTCTTCCGGAGGTTCGTCAAGGGGTTTGCCGTAATAGCAAGACCACTGACGAGTCTCCTGAAGAAGGATATTCCATGGCGATGGGAACAGGCTGAGATCGAGTCGTTCGAACACATTAAAAGATTACTTACAGATAGACCGATTTTAGCCTTCTTTGATCATAACGCGGAGACGCAGTTGCACACAGATGCAAGCAAACTTGGAGTCGCAGGTATTCTGCTCCAAAGAAGGGATTCCGAGGTCTGGAGGCCAGTGGCATATTTCAGCCGCCAGACGTCAACTGATGAGATGAAAATGCATTCATTTGAGTTAGAGACACTGGCAGTTATCAGCTCATTGAATAAATTTCGTACTTATCTCATCGGAATCAAATTTACGATAGTTACAGACTGCAATGCTCTGCGCACCACGTTTATAAAGAAAGATCTCGTACAAAGGATCTCGCGATGGTGGATCCAATTCCTGGAATTCAATTGTGATATTGAGTACCGTCCGGGAGAGAGGATGTCTCACGTTGATGCGCTCAGCAGGGGACCTGTGTCTCCGGCATCCGAAGATCAAATCCATACACTCGATGTCTTGTCAGTTGGCACAGAGGATTGGATTGCCACGGTGCAGTCTTCCGACGAGGAAATCATGCGCATTAAGCGCATTTTAGAGGACCCAGAAACCCCCAAAAATTAAAGTTAAAAATGGTCGTGTATTTAGAATGTTAGGTGATGGTGTCAACCGGTGGCTCGTTCCAAAAGGTGTACGTTGGCAGCTCCTAAAGGCAAACCACGACGAAGTAGGACACTTTAGTTTTGAGAAAACGCTAGATAGGATAAGGTCCCACTTTTGGTTCCCAAAAATGAGGAAGTTTATAAAAAAATATGTGGCAGCATGCCTTGAGTGCGCTCACCATAAGCTGCCATCCGGTGCTAAGGAAGGGATGTTGCACCCAATCCTAAAAGTCGACATCCCGTTTCATACCCTCCATGCCGATCACCTGGGACCGTTTTCCCGTAGTAAGCGAGGCTCTTTGTATATTCTTGTAATAGTTGACGCTTTTACCAAATATGTTAGTTTAACAGCAGTACGAAGCACAAAAACGAAAGAAATGATAAAAGCATTTAAGACCTTCTTTAGTTACTTCGGATCTCCCCTTCGACTTATAACAGACAGGGGGACGAGCTTCACGAGCAAACAGTTCAAAACGTATATGCGATCAATTGGTGTGAAGCACGTCCTTAACGCAGTGGCGACCCCAAGAGCAAATGGACAGGTCGAACGGTATAACCGGACGATCCTGGCCTCACTTGGGTCCATGGTTCATGGTAAAGACAATAAAACCTGGGATGAATTTCTCTCCGATATTCAACTAGGGCTCAACACTTCGGTTCATAGCGTAACTAGGAAAACACCAACCGAAATGTTATTTGGTAGGAAAGTTCCAAACCCAGCCCAGGGTTTATTAAACGATGTTATTGACGATACTGAAAATGTGAATAATAAGACATTAGAGGAGATTAGGTCCGAGGCAAGTGAAAGGATTCAGGCAAACCAGATAATAAATAAGGATCGGTTTGACAAAGGTAGGAAGAAGGCTCCTGAGTACAAGGAAGGAGACCTGATTAGAATAGTGAGAGCGATAGTGACAGGGCCGGGTCAATCAAAGAAACTAGAAGCGAAGTGTCAGGGTCCGTACCGAATTAAGAAGGTGCTACCAAATGATCGGTTCCTTGTAGAGGACACTCCACTAACCAGAAAAGGTGCTAGATATGAAACGGTCGTAGCTATCGATAAAATATCTCCTTGGCTAAGTTTCAGTGCCCCTGCTTGTAGTTCCAGCGATAATGACAGCGATAGTGACTAATGATTTATGTTATTTGTAACGATGATTTAGTGATTATGTTGAATTGATTTATTATTTAAGAATTTTAGGTGATTGCAATTCTGTGTTGATGAAATGAGTACAGTAGGAAGTAAATTAACAGTAAAGTTAATAAGCTAGTGATCTTTCATGTTGTGTTTTTTTTTTTAATTTTGATGATGATATTTTGTGATAAGTGAGGGATGATGAGAAAGTGAGGGTGTCTCAACTCGAACATGAGATGCGTATGAACTCGCTACTCATGGGTGATTTGAGGCACCGTATTCGTGGTGTGTGACGGTGAAGGAAGTAACCTTAACGCATCGCGACTATAGCATAGTTGAGTGAGGATGATCCAAGGCGGGCATGAATGGCGTATGAACTCGCCGCCCAGGAATGTCTTGGACATTGAGGTCGATGTGGCATGTGACGGTGAAGGAAGTAACCTCACACCGCACGACCATAGATTAGAGATTGAGTGAGGGTGTTTTGAGCCGGGCATGAATAGCGTATGAACTCGCTGCCCTTGAATGGTTCAAAACGCTGCAGCTATTGCGGATGATGCTGAAGGAAGTAGGCATCATGGCACAAAGCTATAGTTAAGTGAAATAATAGATATTATATTATTATATGTAAGTAGAATGAATGAAAAATACATCATGATGTGTATTATGTAGTAATAAAGTATTCAATATTTATAATGTACCCAATATGAACGAAGGGACTCGTTCTTAAAGGATGGCCGACTGTAACAAACGTATCAATATTATTCGACGATTACCTACAATGAACATTCGATTCCTCCTGTCATTTGACATAACCCGTGACATTGACGTTCAATAGATGTGCTAATAGTGAATCCAGTCGGCGGTCATTCTGGAACGAGCTCCCGTAGCGATAAGGTATGTACTGATTAATTTCATATATTTTGGAAATGTATAGTGTTATGAGTTTGTAAAGGTGATAATAAATCTAATAATTGTTGTTGGTATACTCTCGTTTGATTTCTGTGACTTCCTTCTGAGGTGCTATTTTACAAAAGCGTTCAAAAGCGGTTGAGATGTGATGGAAGATTTGTCTCGTCCTGGTAGGCCATCAACGTCTGCAACTGAAGTTAACATCGCAAAAGTGAAGGAAATAGTGACTGAAAATCCTCATTCAAGTTTGAGAGAGATGGCCGCCGAACTTTTTGTATCTCACGAGTCGATCCGTACCATTTTAACAAATAATTTGGGTATGAAACGTGTTGCCGCTCGGCTAGTCCCAAAAGACCTGAATTTTTTTCAAAAACTAAATCGCATGAAAGTCGCTGAGGACATGCTAGAACGAGTCAATACCGACCCAACATTCATGAAACGCATTGTTACTGGTGACGAGACGTGGGTTTACGAGTTTGACATCTAAACTAATCAACAAGCTTCGGAATGGCGCCTTCGAACTGAACCAAAACCGAAAAAACCACGTCAAAGTCGATCAAAAGTCAAAGTCATGTTGACTGTTTTCTTTGAGTATCGCGGTGTTGTGCACTCAGAATTCTTGCCCGAAGGTCAAACGGTAAATAAAGAATATTATTTGAGCGTTATGCGGCGTTTAGGAGAACAAATTCGACGAAAAAGGCCAGAAATGTGGAAAGAAAATTCTTGGATTTTGCATCACGATAATGCGCCTTCGCACAAGGCCATCATTGTAAACGATTTTTTGTCCAAACACTCAACAAACACCATCGAGCAGCCACCATATTCACCAGATATGGCTCCAGCCGACTTTTTTCTTTTTCCCACACTCAAATTACCCCTTCGTGGCACCCGTTTTCAATCGTTAGAAGACATAAAGGAGAATTCGCGGGCGAGCACTGAACTCAATTCCGGAAACAGCGTTTAAAAAATTTTTCGATAATTGGATTATTCGTTGGCGTAAGTGTATCGTTTCTGAAGGAGCATACTTTGAAGGTGATAAAATAAATTTAGATGAATAACAATCATTTTGTGTATTATTGACTTTTTCCCGGTACTTTCTTGACAGAGTAGTACAACAATATTGAATGAATGAATGAACGAATGAATATACTTTATTGTACACCATAATAATAAAAAAACATAGGAAACAAAAACACAAAATATAGTACAATTGGCGGTCTTATCGCTTAAAAGCAATTTCTTCCAGACAACCTTTGGATGGAGTTTAACTGTAGAAGAATTTGATACGGGCAGTTTACGGCGTACATATACATTATAATATAATATATATATATATTATAATATTATATATTATAAAAAAAATTATAAAAAAATATATATATAAAAATAAATCATAACAATAGGTATAGCGATGATGGATAAGTTACTGAGCCATGTAGTGGTCGTTCACCATTTTCTTAAAAACTGCTAGCGACTGCGCACGTCTAATCGTCACTGGCAAAGCATTCCACAGACGCGTGGCCTGTACAGCAAACGACTTATCATAAAATGACGTGGAGTGTACTGGCATCTTCAGTTTCAGGTTTTCTGATGACCTAAGTGTTTACGCACTTCACTTTACTTGCACTGAACCACTACTGTAGGATACTGTATAATGAAACAACTGCTTGTCTTGAGAGAACTGAACTGTATTTCGAACCGTCAAGCTCTTATATAACCAGCGGAGAATCTTAACACCGCGATACAGAAAATCGAGGTCAATGCACAACTCCATCTATGGTAGAGCTTGGGAAACAATATGCGACGGTGCGTTCAGCGCAACGCCATCTATATTTTTATATCAGAACCAACGTTGCGTTCACGACTAAACATCCCGCCCACCATGGACAGATTGTCCATAACATAATTAAACATTTTTTATTCGAAAGTGGACTGTAAATAAATTAACAAAGAATGCTTCTTAATGTTACACAAGTTTTACATAATACTTAAGTGATATAATCTTTACACAGGTCTCTTAACTATTATCTCCTTACAGCACAAAGAATTAACAAAATAAAATGATTCTTAATGCTACAACAATTTTTACATATTAATTAAGTGGTAATAGGCAGTACAATCAACTTTGACACAGGTCTTTTAACAATTGTGCCCTTACAGCGCAATGATACTACTCGTGTGACCTTGTCCGAGCCAGGATGCTTTTCGATAATTAACCCGTGAAGCCATCTAGCGGGTGGCAAATCATCCTCCACAACTAATACTACATCACCTATTTTAGGTTCTACAGTTTGTCGAGTCCATTTGTTCCTCTGATGGAACTGAACGAGATGGATTATTACTTATAGCCGAAATTGGTCTGGAGTTGAGGCATGCTTCGGTCTGGGCTAAAACTGTAGACATCTCCTCAAAAGTAAGAGTGTGGTTTCCAACCACCCTTTTAAGGATTCGCGGGTTGGATTAGCAAGTGAGAACACGTATTTTTTGTTGATAATTAAAATTTAAATTCGCAACGTATTTTAATTTAGTTGGCTTTAAATCTTCATAAGTACTTAGTCACAAAATAAAAGTGTCTGTCACAACCCTGAGTAAATAAAAGTCACTCGGCACACCACCTGCCAGCACATCAACACAATTTTATTTAAAAATCTACATTTTGGGCACACACATCACTATGTCACAAATTGCTGAAGTCCTCTCTAACCAGAAATCCTTGGAGGAGAGGTTCACACCCTTAGAGGCGATGTTCACGCAGAAGATGGAAGCAGTTCAGGCTCAGATCCAGGCAGCCGGTCCCACCAAGGACACCATTGCTAAGGTGGCAGAGGAGTTCCGAACATTTAGGGAACTAATGTTCGGCTTGCTGGGGCTTCTTCGTCATCAGATCACCGAGTGCTCCCGGCAAATAGATGAAATGGAGACAAGGAGTCGCCGAAAAGCACTAATTATTCAAGGTGTACCTGAAAAAGATGGTGAAGATTGTAGAGATGTCATATTAGATGTTGTTAAAACAAAACTGGGCCTTAATCTCACCACATCTTCCATAAAAGCCTGTCACAGACTGGGACAGACAAGTGCTGACCATCACCGGCCTCTTCTCATCAGGTTTGCAAGTATAGACAATAAATTGTCAGTTTGGCGGGCCAAAACCAAATTGAAAGGAACCAAGATTGCAATCAGGGAGTTTTTGACAAGAGAAAGGCAGAATGCCTTCTTGAAGGCGCGTCAGCACTTCGGTTTGCGGTCTTGCTGGACTCAGGATGGCGTTATACACATCAAGGCATCTGATGGAAGCAGGTACAGGGTGACATCAATTGTTGAGCTGAATCCTGTTCTGGCCAAATACCCGAAGATGCAAGGTGCGTCTTCATCCGGTGCCAGAAGGGATGCAGAGGAGACCGTTGGGAACCTGAAAAGCACACGCAGATAAGTACCTTCCTACTAGCAGTATTAGACGCACTGCTAACGTAAATACCGCTCAATTTTCTACTTATGTACTTACCTGTGCGTTTGTCCCATCACTTATCTAATAATTTTGAACTTTTAATTATCTCCATTAATATATTTGTAACCTCTGATCTTAAATATCAATTTCTTTCACTTGGCTTAAGGGTAGTTATATGTTTTAAAGTTCATTTATTTCGTTTTACCTCCTGTATATAATTTTGATATCTCACAACAACTTCTTTTGTTACTCTTAAATTTGTAAGTTATTTAAATTGTTTATAAACCGTCATTTTATAATTTATTAATTTTATTTTTTACTAATCTAAGTCAGTCGTCACGTTTTATTTTTGTTACTGATGACAGATTGACAATTGACGTTTCTCTTTTAGCAAAGCAGCCTGTTTTCTATTACATTTTTTTTTGCGTTTAGTTAAGTCTTATGAAATTTGTATTTGTTTTTGTTGCTTGTTACTTTTTATCTTATCTCTTAAATCTTTGCCAATTTATTTTTACTACATTATTGTGTTTAGTATGCAACTTTTACTGTTTGTTAAAGTTTCTTTCAGAATAATGTTTCTTGCTTGTTAGTGACGACTGCAGTTTGGTTTATTTTTCTTTGTTTTTTTTTTATTATTTTGAGTACGTTTTGATGCAACCGAGGTATAACTTTTTATCTTCTCTGTGTTTATGTAGATCGATGTTTTTTTTTTTTTTTTGTACCTATTGTTTTGACTTTTATATCAACATGCTATGTTTCGTTCATATTTTTTTTCTGTGTTCATGTCGGCTGGTGGGTGGTGCAGGGTTGTACAACCTTTTTTAGGTCAAGCAAACTATTTTCGCGATATTTATAAATTCTTAGTTTCTAATAATTATTTATTCGCATACCTATATTATACCTATTTATATATTTGTTTATACATACATATATATATATATATATTGGTGTCCATGTCTGATGACGATTCATTTTTAACAGCCAATTTATCTTCAGAAAACGATAGCTTTTGCTCGATTAGCGACTCCTTGACTGATTTTATTCACAATACTTTTGTCGATAAAAATAACCGCCTGTTCAATGTCTGTCATATAAATGCACAAAGCATTCCAAGCCACCACAGCGAACTATTTGATACATTCAAAAACAGCAATGTCCACGCCATCCTGATATCCGAAACTTGGCTAAAACCAGCACTGCCGTCCACAACTTATGCTCTCCCAGGTTACGTCCTTATAAGGAATGACCGGACTGTTAGGAGAGGGGGTGGTGTGGGTATATACCTGCGCAGCGAGTTCACGTATAAGGTCCTCTTCGCTTCTCCTTCTGACTGTCCTGCGGAGTACCTTTTCCTTGAAGTTGGTAGCCAAGGGGGGAAAATTGTATTGGGTGTTACTTACTGTCCTCCTACCGTGGATTATTTCACCGACTTCGAATCGGTTCTTGAATCTTTGGGTTCTGAGTACACTCATCACATAATCATGGGCGATTTTAACACCAATCTCCTATCCCATGAATCCCATCGGTCCCGTAAACTCCTTCACATTATAGAATCAGCCAATCTCCATGTATTAGCTCTAAATCCCACCCACCACAACATCATGGGTGATGATTCTTGGCTGGATCTAATCCTTCCCTCTAATCCTGCCCTTGTATCCTATCATGGTCAACATGACGCTCCAGGATTTTCTCACCATGACCTCATCTTCCTATCCTACATCCTAAAACCGCCCAGGGTCAGGCCTAAGGTTGTGTACAGGCGTTGTTTTGCGCGGGTGGATGAAGCAAAGTTGCAAAGGGATGCATCATTGATAGACTGGGAGCCTCTAATGGAGGCGACTGGGATCGATGAGAAAGTTACAATTTTTAACACAACTGTGACTAATTTGTATGACCACCACGCTCCCCTCAGGAAAGTAAGAATAAAGCGGCCGCCTGCCCCATGGATGACGCGGGGGATAAGGATGGCAATGCGGCGCCGAGACCGTGCTTTTCGTATGCATCGAAGGGATCGTACAGAAGAAAATTGGGCAGCTTATAAGATTGCAAGAAATAGGTGTAACCAGATGGTGCGCAACGCTAAGCGCCGCCATATTCTCGAAAATATCTCTAATTCCTCCTCCGCTGATATCTGGAAATTCCTTGGAACTCTAGGTATCGGCAAAGCGCAATATCCAGGCCTTCCCAACTCGATTGACTTAGATGATCTCAACAAACATTTCTCCACAGTCCCTCTTATGGATCATCTAGTCAAAAAACGCACCGTGGACTTTATTTCTGGTCTGATGCGTCCCAACATCTCTCATCCTTTTCTCTTCGTACCAGTTGAGTCGTCGGAGGTCCGTAGGATAATCCTATCCATCAAGTCCAAAGCGGTAGGTTGTGATAACATTTCTCGCCATATGATCTCTAATATCTTGGACCACCTCCTGCCAGCTTTAACTCACATCATAAATTATTCCCTCTTTTCCGGAACCTTCCCATCCCTGTGGCGTAATGCCCATGTCCGTCCTCTTCCGAAAGTCTCTGTCCCTACTATTCCCTCTCATTTTCGGCCTATATCTATACTCCCGTTCCTATCCAAAGTCCTTGAAGCCTGTGTACATAAGCAGCTATCCAGATTCATTTACATGAATGGGCTTATCAGCCCTCTACAATCTGGATTCAGGCCTGGGCATAGCACGGTTTCCGCTCTCCTTAAAGTGACTGGCGATATTAGAGCGGGCCTTGAGGACTCCAAGGCCACTATTCTGGTTTTGGTTGATTTTTCGAACGCTTTCAATATGGTCAGTCACGATATCCTTTTAGCAATCTTATCCCATCTTGCGATCTCTGGCAAATCACTGGAATGGTTCTCTTCCTATCTTCAGGAGCGTCAACAGTCCATTAAGCTTGATGAGGTTTCATCTAATTGGTGCAAATTGGAAACTGGCGTTCCTCAAGGCGGTATACTATCTCCTCTTTTATTTTCCATCTTCATTAATTTTATAACTTCCCAACTTCAGTGTGCGTACCATCTGTATGCTGATGACTTGCAGCTATACTGTCATGCTAATATTGATAGGCTGTCCGATGCAATAACGATGATCAACAATGACTTGGGTACCATTAAGGACTGGTCTGAAACGTTTGGCATAGCGGTGAATCCTCTTAAATGCCAAGCAATCGTCATAGGCAGCCCTCGTACTTTGAGCGGAATGGACCCAAATTTACCGAATATTGTCTTTGACAGTGCCACAATCCCACTTAGTAGTGAAGTTAAGGATCTGGGCCTGTACATTGACAGTCATTTGAAGTGGCATACTCATGTCGCTAGTGTATGTAAAAGGGTCACCGGATCCCTGCGGACACTGTATCGCCTGAAGAATTTGCTTCCGTCTGCTACGAAGGCAATGCTGGTGCAGGCCTTGGTTTTTCCTATTATAGATTATGCTGATGTTTGTTACTACGACCTGAATGCTGATCTACTCAATAAACTCGACCGACTTCTTAACAACTGCATTCGATTCGTTTTCAACCTGCGTAAATATGATCATGTTTCTGCACATCGGTTGCAATTGAAGTGGTTGCCCATACGCCAGCGCAGGGAGCAAAGGGCGCTAACCACTCTGTTCTCTTTCCTCAACTCACCTTGTTCGCCTAGCTATCTATCCTCTTACTTTCAATACTTGTGCGCAAACCACAGCAAAAATCTTCGTTCTTCCCATAACCGTCTTCTCCAATGTCCCACTCACCGCACTGATTTCCTCCACTCCTCCTTTTTTGTCCAGTCTGTCTTGCTGTGGAATGCGCTCCCCCCGGATGTCAGGATGGTGTCTAGTCGCTTGACTTTTAAACAAAAGGTTCGTGAGCTTTTATTGAAAGGTTTGGCTAAATCGTGACCACCATACATTATTATTAATAAGTATTAGTATATGTATGTATATAGTATATGTATGTATGTAGTATACTTATGTATGTATATAGTATATATATGTAGCAGTTATTTATTATTATATAATATAATTTGAGTATGAATGTAGGTATATATTAGGGATATAGCAACTTGTACGTTAATAATACGCACATATATCTATCTCCTATGTCTTATCAGATTTAAAGTTAAGCCGTTTGCTTGCTTCTTGCACCGACCATTGGCTCATCTCTGCATCACCCAAGGTTTGACTGGTAGAAAATGCCTTAGGCATTAAGTCCGCCTATGTACCCATTGTGCATGAAGTTTAAATAAATAAATAAATAAAATAAATAAATAAGGTGATGTTTGCAGGACTTCACCCCTGCCTCCCAAAGTCCTCCAAAGTTTGGCGAGTGAGGTGGGATGAAGTGCCAGGTTGTCCCATTGGTTGCCAACCATTCCGAAAGGTCCGCCCTTACTCCAATTCGTTCGTGAGTGAATAAGGTCTTTAACTCCTTGTTAGCTCCGACAAAGGTAGTACCATTATCACTCCACATTTCGTGACAATGACCTCTCCTTGCAGTAAACCGCTTAAAAGCAGCTAAAAAGGCCTGTGAGGTCATGTCGCTCACAACCTCCAAGTGTATGGCCCTAGTGGCCATGCATATGAATAAACAAATATAGCCCTTGGTAGCATGGTGACCGCGACCTTTAGATGACCTGATACTAATAGGTCCTGCATAGTCAACACCACTTTTGAGGAAAGGTCGACTAGCGTTGACTCTTGCCGAAGGCAATGACCCCATCAATGGAGCTACAGGCCGAGCAGAATACCGCATGCACTTAACACATTTCCGAATATATTGTCTAACAACTCCTTTTGCATTAATAATCCAGTATTTGGATCTTAAATAATTTAAAACTAACTGAGGACCACCATGCAATGTGCGCTCATGAGCGTCAGCGATTAAAAGATTCGTTAAATGTGACTTATGAGGTATAATGAGAGGATGCTTAGTATCTTCGTGAAGATTGGCTTTATGAAGTCTACCGCCAACTCTCAGAAGTTGATCGTTATCTAAATGAGGATTGAGTGAATTGAGTACTCCTGCCTTGTCTAATTTTCCCTTTGTCTGTAACATTTCAATTTCTGTCATAAAATATTCCTGTTGGCATAATCTTATGCAGGTTAATAATGCCTTGTTAATTTCAGTGTGTGTGAGAAAATTATTAAACTTAACCGTGTCATTTCTTTTCTTAAAATTTAAAAACCTTCTACAGTAGGCGATTACTCTAGTAAGTTTCCTCAAACTCGAATATTTATTTACAATAGAATCCTCATCTCTCGTTACGACATTGCATGCTAGTACCCCTTTCTCCTCTAAGTTGGTGTCCTTTATCAACCTTCTGTTGTAGTTTATTTCAGCCTTTTGTAGCCAACTAGGTCCTTGCTTCCATAACACTAAGTTTGCGCACTCTGAGAGATTTACGCCGCGCGATGCGTGATCGGCAGGATTATCTTTAGACTGAACGTGTGACCACTGATTACTGTTCATAAAAGTGAGTATGTCAGATACCCTATTCCCAACAAACGTTTTCCAACGGCTGGGATGACTGCTTAGCCAGGCGAGTACCACTGTTGAGTCAGTCCATGCACGTATGTTTTCCTTACGTACGCCTAAGGTGTCAGACACTTCCCGCAGGAGTTTTGATAGAAGCACTGCACCACATAACTCCAAACGAGGTATGGATACCTGTTTGACCGGAGCCACTTTGGTCTTTGAGGCTACAAGACTAACCTGCACATTCCCATCAAAGCCTGTGCACCGAGTGTAAACTACAGCCGCATAAGCAATATTGGAGGCGTCACAAAATCCATGCAACTCTAAAAGGACATCGCGTTTACTTGTACTAATCCACCGCGGTAATTTAAATTCTTGCACTCGGTAAAGGTTATTTCTAAACATGGTCCATTCCTTTAAGAGCTGATCAGGAAGTTCATCGTCCCATTCAATGCCTGCTAGCCAGAGACGCTGAATAAACACCTTAGCTGTGATAACAACAGGAGCCAACCAACCGAGAGGATCAAATAAGCGAGCGATATCTGACACTACCTTGCGTTTAGTTACAGGGGCTTCAAGCGGAGGAAGATTTACAGTATATTTGAAAGTGTCAGTTAGTCTATCCCAAGTAAGACCTAAGATCTTCATATCTGAATCAGATTTTAATTCTAAATTTTCAGTTAATGGTCCCTCCTTGATTTTATTATACAAATCAACATTACTACTAGACCACTTCTGAAGCTGAAAGCCTCCGCGACTTAACAAATCGTTCATTTGTTGATGTATTTGTTGACCCTCAGCAATAGATTCACAACCCGATAAAAAGTCGTCGACATAAAAATCCTTAATAATTCGATCGACTATTAAGGGAAACTTGCTTCCTTCATCATGAGCAAGCTGTTGTAGTGTGCGGACGGCCAGGTAAGGAGCAGAAGCTGTACCGAATGTGACACGCATGAGTCGGAAATGTTCCAACTCTGCATCTGGTTTGTCACGCCACAGAAAGCGTTGATAATCAGCATCCTCTTTACTAACCATAACCTGACGGTACATTTTGACTATGTCCGCAACTAAACTAATTGGATGGCGACGCCATCGCATAATAACTTGACGCAAATCAGGTTGTAGGGTTGGGCCCACCATTAATTCCTTATTTAAGGATACACCATTGTGGCCAGAACATGAAGCGTCAAAGACGACCCTAACCTTGGTAGTGACTTTATCGTCACGTACCACTGCGTGATGTGGTAGGTAGAACGCATCATTACCTAATTCCACTGATGGGACCACTTCAGCATGTCCCAACTGAACATACTCATTGATAACAGCCCTATACTGTTCCCAAAGTTCTGGTTCTTTAATTAATCTTCTCTCTAGGTTGAGAAAACGTCTGCGAGCAATGACCTCGGAGGACCCTCCAAGTGCGCAACTGGGGTGTTCAGTTTTGAAAGGCAATTTTACAATATACCGCCCAGTTGCATCGCGTTTGGTGGTCTTGGAGTAGAAATCTTCGCACTTCTGTTCTTCCTCACTCAAAATACGTTGAACTGAAGGCTCCGATTCTAACTCCCAAAACTTACGCATGAGGTCATTGACATCTGCTGACTGTACTACTGTATGATAACATACTGGCCTAGAGACAGCTGAGGATTGGATTTCGCCCGAGACGATCCATCCAAGTTTGGTTTTCTGTGCGACTGGACTACCAGGCGGACCCTTAACCAAACCGTCTAAAAGAACTTCTCCGACCACTTGTGCACCTAATAGCAGATCAATCTTTCCTGGTGTGTGGAATGAAGGATCTGCTAATTGCAAGTTTGCAAGCGACGAAGGAACTTGTATTATCTTCCTTTCCGGAAGATTTGCAGTGAGTTTATTCATTACATATGCACTGACATATAAACAATAGTTTGGATCTAGACGAGACTGTAATTTGAATGTCACCATTGACCTAGAGGGGACTGAGCTTCCCTCGTCATCGCCTAATCTATGTATGCCAGTTTTAGTGGGCACCTTATGCAACCCAAGAAACTGAACTGTGGCTTCGGTAATCAATGATACCTGAGAGCCCTGGTCTAACAGAGCTCTAAAAGTCTGCACAGTATTGGTTCTATGAGACTCAACTTGGACCAGGGCTGTTGCCAGTAATCCAAGACTGTGGTCCAGTTGCCCTACACAACAAATGGGTTTTGCAATCGATTCGTTGGTACCCTCTCTAACGTGAGCTGTGGATGTGACGACCGCGGCTGTCACAACCTTGTCTTCTGCTGACCTATTGTCAGAATCAGAGAAACCTACCGTAGCGTCTAAGTGAAGCAGCGAGTGGTGTTTTTTCTTGCAATTTTTGCATTTGGTTCTTTGTCGGCAATTATACAGGGTGTCCAAGAACCTGGCGTCCAACTGGATTCCCACGATGCCCCAAGTTCTAACAGTACTCAGAAAAATATTTTAAAAAATCCACCCCATGTACTTACAGAATTATACTGATTTCAAAAAAAAAGGGGAAATGAGCACCCTGTGACATACTTTTGAATGCTGTGACTGCTAATGCTGATAATTTCGATATTTCTTGGAGGTTTTGTAATCTAGGGTATTGCTGTGTCTAAATAGAATGTAAAAATAAAGTACTTATTGTACCATTTTAAAATAAAATATTATTTTAACTAAAGGTGATATGGAAAACTATTGAATTTCGCAACTTTGACTGACTGTAGTGTAAAAAAAATGTACCAAAATAGTATGGCAAGTGACGTCAAATTTTGACGCGTTTATTCCTCTTTTTAAAAAGGTATAATACTTACACATTAATTTGAAAAAAAAAATTTTGATAATATTTTTACTCAACAACCCAATTTTTACGATGTCTTACAGAATTCTTAGAAAGAAAAATTTACGACGAATTGAATCTAACCTCTAAAGAATTACTATTGTATGCTCATAAAAATAACAACAGGCCTCTCAAAAAACAGGTTAGACCGTTAGGGACGGTATGTGCATGCATCTCACCATAGTGATTCGTTATTACAACAGGAGGGAGCAAGACAGAAACTATTCTTTGCGATTTGCTGGTTCTTCTTTATGGTACCCCATTATTCAGGTAAGAGTGAGGGAGAAAAAGGTTAGAGGTGCGAGTGAGATAGATAGTGACGCTATCTGGGATCGTGCTATTTAGGATAACAGTACGGTCAGTACGCGTCACTGCCTCCTGCCGTTACTACGCACCTCTCTCTTATTGTTACCATTGATCACGTACTACGATTTAAAGCTTTGTTTATTGGACTCGATTACTCTTTGTGCTCTGGACTTTGAAACGAATTCTTTACGACGACCTTTGCCTGTGTTTGGACAGTTTGTGTTTTGTGTGTGCTGCCATGGCGACCTACACTCCGCAAGAATACGCAAATATGCACTACATTTATGGAGAATGTAGAGGTAATGGACGAGCTGCAGCGAGACTTTACAGAGAAAGGTATCCGAGGGCTACGCGATATCCCGACCATCGAGTTTTCATTAATGTGCACAGATCACTATGTGACGGGCGGTTCCCCAATCAAGTAGCTGGTGAAGGACGACACGTAAATGACTTCATACGCGATGAAGTTTTAGAGGCGGTGTCGGCAAATCCAAGCATCTCTGTGCGAGGAATAGAAGCTGATACGGGGATACCGAAGAGCACAGCACACAGTATTCTCCAAAAAGAAGAATATCATCCGTACCACGTACAGCGAGTGCAAAGTCTTTTACCTCGAGACTATCCGAGCCGAGTCGCGTTTTGTGAAACAATCCTGCAAAAACATCGAGAAGACGAAAACTTTATCGACAAAATTTTGTGGTCAAATGAATCAACATTTAAGAAGGATGGCTACATGAACCTACACAACTTGCACGAGTGGCATGTGGAAAATCCGCACTTGATGCGAGAAGATAGATCCCAGTACCGGTTCAAAGTGAACATGTGGACCGGTATTCTCTGTGGGATTATTATTGGTCCATTTGAGATGCCCGAGAATTTGACTGGCGAATCATATTTAAATTTTCTTCAAAATGATTTGCCAAACTTACTAGAAGAGACCCCACCAGATATGTGGTTCCAACACGACGGCTGTCCAGCACATTTTCGCGTATCCGTTAGAGAGTTTTTGGACGAGCAATACCCGAACAGGTGGATTGGGCGATCAGGAACAATCCCGTGGCCAGCCCGCTCACCTGACTTAAATCCGCTGGATTTTTTTTTTCTGGGGAACTATGAAGGAGCTCGTTTATGCGAAACCCATTAATGACATCGCTGACCTTCGTGAGAAGATAACACAAGCAGTGCAGGTGATACGTCAAAAAAGTTACTCGCGAAACATAAAGCGGTCCTTTTTAAGGAGAGTGAGAGCTTGTATTGCCGCGGGTGGTCAACATTTTGAACATTTATTGTAATAAAATATCTTTAAACTAACATTCTTTGCTTTTATTCTACTGGGAACCCATCTACCTGTGTGTATTTCCTTCTTGCTCACTCTTGGAACCGAAGTAAATAATAGTAGTAACATAACAGTTTCTAAGATAAGAAAGGGTCCGACAGTTACCGTTAGTAGGTAGGCACTTCGTAAAAATTGGGTTGTTGAGTAAAAATATTATCAAAATTTTTTTTTTCAAATTAATGTGTAAGTATTATACCTTTTTAAAAAGAGGAATAAACGCGTCAAAATTTGACGTCACTTGCCATACTATTTTGGTACATTTTTTTTTACACTACTGTCGGTCAAAGTTGCGAAATTCAATAGTTTTCCATATCACCTTTAGTTAAAATAATATTTTATTTTAAAATGGTACAATAAGTACTTTATTTTTACATTCTATTTAGACACAGCAATACCCTAGATTACAAAACCTCCAAGAAATATCGAAATTATCAGCATTAGCAGTCACAGCATTCAAAAGTATGTCACAGGTTACTCATTTCCCCTTTTTTTTTGAAATCAGTATAATTCTGTAAGTACATAGGGTGGATTTTTTAAAATATTTTTCTGAGTACTGTTAGAACTTGGGGCATCGTGGGAATCCAGTTGGACGCCAGGTTCTTGGACACTCTGTGTACAGAGTGATTTTTACCTAGACAATTAAAGCATAGGTTGTTGACTCGGACAAAGTCACGACGTTCATTACAATTCTTTTTTGAAAACTCTTTACAATTTAATAATTTGTGATCTCCAGAACATACGATGCATTTTTGAGTTGTGACATTAAATGATTTAACAATTTGAGGTCTAGACTTATTGGATTTTGGATCTAAGTTTTCTAATGATCTGAACCTGGATTCAAGGAATGTTTTGAATTCTTGAAATGTTGGTAAATCATCTAATGCACTGACTCTCGTCTCCCACAATTTACGAGATTCGCAATCTAACTTTTCACTAACTATATAAATTATAATGGTGTCCCAAGAATGAACATCTATATCCAAGTTCTGCAACCCTTGCAAACAATCTACAGTATTGTCCAGTAATGACTTGATATTGGATGCAGTTTCTTTACTAATATTTGGTTGTGTCATAAATCTATTTAACATAGAATTAGCGAGAAATCGTTTGTTATCGTATCTTTTAACTAAGATTGACCAACACTCTTCATAATTCGAAGCAGTTACCGGGGTATGTCGCATAAGCTGCTCTGCCTCCCCAGTTAAATGACCCTTCAAATAATGAAGTTTTTGCACGTCATCCAGGGCATCGTTTTTATGAATTAAAGATAAAAACAAATCTCTGAACGAAGCCCATTCGGTGTATAGTCCCGAAAATGTTGGCAATGTGATTTTAGGTAATCGAATATTTGACATGACCTTTGAACTTGAATTTGTACTATTATTACAACTTGATGTGCCTTGAAAACCTATGCGTTCTTTTAATTGGGACTTGTAATTGAAATACAATTCTTCTGTGGTATCATATAACTCGTTTGTAAAGTAAGTATTGCTAGCTATATCTGACTCTTCTGCTTGCAATAAGATACTCTTGTGAGTTCGACTAAAGTCTTTCCACTGATTTTCTAATGATTCTAAACGACTTGTTAAGTAACTTGGTGTAAGCCTCTCCTTAGGAGATTTTTTAAAATTAACTAGCCCCTTTTCAATTAAGTTTTTATTTACTAACTGTATTTTTATCAAAGATGACAAAGACTCCATAGTTATTGAATTTAAAAGACTTACTAGAGTGGAAATAAGCTAAATAAATAAATAAACAAGATCTATCACCCAACAGTGAGTTCTTTACACATACAAAGGTCAATAGTGAACAAGACACACTTATATATAGGCCAATAGTGGCCAACACAAAACACGCATATATTATATAGTTCAAATTCTAGTAATTTTCTAATTTCACACACACACATTAAAGTCTTTCAGAGTTCAAAGTCAATATTAAATCTACTTACAGTTTGAATTCGATTACCTTCGCTGGCCGTACACTGCACTTATGAACACGAACACGAATATTTATACGATAACACTGGTATGACTGGAATCACGTAGATATGTGATATTATATTGCAATAACTCTGCAATCCAATATATCCACTATAGAGAGGACTGGCACGCCCTCTATCGTGGGCCGCTGCAATTCCCAGCGTGCGGCACTGTCACCAGCGCTTGCACAGCTCGGCAGTTCCGCTTCTCAGCAGTCCCGCTCGAACACTAATCTCACTACTGACTGTGTGAGATTGCTAGGCAGCACTTCAGGGCGATCCACCCTGGTTTCTATGCCGACCGGTCCGACTCGATAGGACCAAATGTTTACGCACTTCACTTTACTTGCACTGAACCACTACTGTAGGATACTGTATAATGAAACAACTGCTTGTCTTGAGAGAACTGAACTGTATTTCGAACCGTCAAGCTCTTATATAACCAGCGGAGAATCTTAACACCGCGATACAGAAAATCGAGGTCAATGCACAACTCCATCTATGGTAGAGCTTGGGAAACAATATGCGACGGTGCATTCAGCGCAACGCCATCTATATTTTTATATCAGAACCAACGTTGCGTTCACGACTAAACACTAAGAGATCGTGAATGCGTGTCACAGACAAACTCAACACGATTTTTAAGGTAAGAAGGGGTCGTTGGGTGAAAAAGAATACTGTATAGTAAGGAAAGTATGTGAGCATTCCGACGAAGTCGTATTGGAAGCCACTTGAGCTTAGCACGAAATTCTGACACATGATCATACTTGCGCAAACCAAATATGAATCTTATACAAACATTTTGAAGTCGCTCAAGTTTATTAAGTTGGTCCTCTCTAAGATCAAGATAGCTGGCATCGGCAAGAATAGGCATATTTATATTTATATTTGACAATAAATAAAGCTTTATTTGCTCGAATCAAATGTTATTATGAGTTATTTTCATGAGAGTTTGTTATGTGTTTATAAATATAAGGCGATATAAATGTAGAAGAGTAATAATTTTATTATCCTTTACAGGTAACATTGGATGATATTCTGTGTATTGAATGTTATTTGCTGTTGCACGAACGGATTTTATCAAATAGTACTGGATCCCACATTGATAAATCCCCTGCATATGGTCATTATTAGAATATTTTGTCATCTGGTACTGGCATTTCTATTGTAAGTCGGAGAATCCATAGGATCGAGTCAGACTACCCAATGCAGCATGATTTTAAGATGGACTCTAACACACCTGGTCAGTATATTTTTCAAAAATATATTCATATAGTCTCACTTGTAATCCCCAAATATAACCCAGCAACCCAACCAACCTGGGAAAGGAACTGAGGCGTCATGCTTCGCTATTGTGCTTTACATTTTCTAAATATGTTTAAGACAAATCGCTACACTGTATCTTTCTAATTAATAGTACTATTTTTATTTTCATGCTTCAACAATAACAATATAGTGTTTGTTGCGCATAATGACTTTCACTAATACTAACTTTTGTATTACAGGCACCACATTTACAAAGAGTGTGCATTCCTTGCTGGTTAGCAGCAACTCAGGAAACATGTCGATTGGAGGTTCTTCAAGATACAAACAGACTCGATAGTGTCATGGATGTACCTTTTTAGAAGACAGTGGAATACCTGCAATAGCTGCAAGAACCCAACCACTACAAGCACTACAACTACAATCTAAAGTTAACTCACAAAAGTATAAAAGTAACTGCAGCTTCTTGTTGCTGCATGTTTGTAGGATGTGAAACTATTGAATGCCTTTTGGTGCCTATGACCATAAAGGAATTGTTGTTATTGCAGTACAATATATATACCCTTAAATGCTAGAATCTGTCAGAACCATTTACATAGTAATCAGTGGGATGCACTGACAGTCATTATAAATGATTTTACTTGGTTCCAAGTCAATGATATGTTTTCTATACTTGAAAGAGCTTCTCAAAAGAGTTTTAATACTTGAGCTATTACTATTATAATTGTCTAGTAGTACTGTACTCATACTATGACAGTATTGTGTTATTTAAGCTGGGGGTGCTCCACAAGTACTCCAGCTCAATCTTGAAGAATAAATAGTTTATAGTATATAGTATAACTAACATAAAAATTGACAGTCTACTTACTCTAACTAATCCTAAGACTATAGCAAATTCTTTTATTGACCAGGTTTTAATGACTTTTTTATTGACCAGGTAACACAGATTAATTCTAATAATAAAATTGTTTATCCTCCACGTATCCCAAATTCATTATATATTTATGTCACCTACATTTAAGCTAGGAAATATGAAACTGACACCCAGAGCCTCTGCAGTCAGAACTAGAACAATTAACTTTGAAGTTAGAAATAATGTCAAATAAATATAGTGCTTTAGAAAGGCAGATGAGGGAATACATATTGGCGATGAATGAGTTGGAAAGCTCGCAGGAGAAACAGTGTGAGAAGTGCACTCCTGATACTATACTGCCTGCTCTTTTTCTGCCAGCATGTGAGACCACCTTACCCCATGGTGGAGGTTTACTGTTTAATAATTTTAATCCTAGTAGTCATAATATTGTGATTTTCAGTGATGAGATTGGAAAGAACTTAGGTTCAATGTTGACAAATGAATTACATGGACATTCAATATTTAATCACTGTATGCCCGGCTGTAGTTTTGGTAATATTTTGGATAAAATTAATAATTATAGTTTTAACCAGGATTCTACCGTCATTATAATATGTGGTAACAGAGGTAGTCTAAATAAAAAAAGTTTAATTAATTTCCATAATTCACTTGCGACACTTAATTTAAAGCAGATAATTATATTTGCATTGCCTTATATTAAAACGTTGCTATAGGAAGAAAACAATATTAGATATAAAATTAATACTACATTGTATAACTTAAGCAACTATTCTAAAATTCACTTTATAGACACCAACAATTATGTTGGTCTTAATATATATAGGACAAAAGATAGGTACTATCTTTCAAAATATTATTTAAGACAAATAGCAATGTCGCTATCATATTTTTTAATTTATCAGCCAATAACTTGGCTAAACAGGTTACTCCCATTGAGCAACTTTTAAATATTAACATTTATAATGAGTCACCTAATACTGACATTCATAATAATTTAAATTATTAAATAAGACAATAGAGACAACCTCTTGCAAATTTAACAGTAAGGTTATTAATCTGGTTCACCAAAACATTGAAGGCTTTATGAGTAAAGAATTGGAAATAGAGTTATTTTTAAATTGTAATAATGTGGATATTTTGTGTATTACTGAACATTGGCTAAAACCCCATCAGCTCATGTTCAATTTTGGTAAGCACTAGAATGGTAGCTCGTTCAGCAGAGAAAACGCTATACATGGTGGGTCACTTGTCTTATACTGATAAGCAACCAGCTTAAATTCAAAGATCGCAAAGATATAGTTAGTTACTCTGTTGAGCGTACTGTTGAAATAGCCTGTGTGGAATTGGAGCGGTTTATTGTATTAAGCGTGTATAGACCACCTTCTGGTTTGTATGACTGTTTTGAAACAGTAATGGATGAAGTTCTAAGTAAACTTACAAATTCAAAGAAATATATCATGTGGTGATTTTAATATAAATTTATTAGAAAAATGTAGTTTAAGCACAATTTTTATTTTTTTTTTATGAGGGGAAAATCACCAAATGACTTCTCCCGCCCAGGGCCGGGCAGGAGGGAGTGTCAGACTCTTACTGACTAAAAAACCCCCTGTTCCTTCTCCTTCTCTGTGCCGAGGTCGCTTCATACAACCTTGCGAATTTGTTGGAGCCAACTAGGATAACACCCACTAGTGCCACTTGCCTGGACAATATTTATACTGACATTGTGCCAGTTAACAAAGAAATAATTTCAGTACTTGATTCCGATCATTGTGGTCAGTTAATTTCTTTAACAAATGAAATAAATATAATGTCAAAACAATTTATCACAGTTAATCCAAAGACTAAAAGATGCATTGAATTTTTCAAAATTTGTTGCTGAGTTTACTCAGCAACAAATTGCCTTTGTTGTTGAATTATAAGAATTCTAACACTTTATATGATAAGTTTTTTAAACAATGAAACAATGAAACAATGAAACAATGAAACAATGAATTTATTTTTGCAAATAGGCCATAAAGCGGCACTTTTACACGTCAATTCATATGTGAAAAACTAGATGAAGCCGGCATTTCCTATCTGACTACTCTGAGAAGAAATGCCAAAACAAACTCAGAGGTCAATCTCTTTTCAAGTCCAGACAATGTAAAAATAACATAATGTGAGAGAACCGTGCAAGTTCATTCTGTAGTGGTCTTTTGATGAAAGAACCACACCAGTTTAAGTAAACCCGTTCTGAAGACAGGCACGCAAGTGTTAGTTTGCAACCAGCATAGCAAGTGCTGCTGAGTTGTCCGACGAACAATACCGACCTAAAGAACATTTGGATGGGTCGCGCAAGTACTCAAACTGTCAGAACGCAGATAACTGGTAGTCCAAAATTGCGGCAAGTCTCACACGGTCCTCACACTAACAATAATAGAAAATAATAATAATGTCAATAAATAATTATAAAAATTAAATAAAAAATGTCAAATAAAAATAAAAATGTCACAATAGGTGATAATGTCATTGTTAAAAAAATAATAATAAACGTAATGTCA
Source organism: Spodoptera exigua (assembly GCA_902829305.4). Taxonomy (NCBI): domain Eukaryota; kingdom Metazoa; phylum Arthropoda; class Insecta; order Lepidoptera; family Noctuidae; genus Spodoptera; species Spodoptera exigua. The sequence goes on along the minus strand of CADEPN050000001.1, from coordinate 297,251 downwards.
GATTATATATAAAAAGCCTAACTTATGTTACAAACATGTCAACATGACCTGTGCAGAAGTTACAGCGGCTCATTCCTAAGCCTGACTATCTTCTAAGTAGTCTTTTATTTTATAAAATGCTTTACAGTAAAGTTTAGTCTTTATTACACTTTTAAAATTATTGAGGCTCAAATTTTGAATATCCCTAGGAATTTTATTGTAAAAGCGTATACATTGACATCTAAACGAACTACTTATTTTCTGAAGCCTGGAGGCAGGGACAACATATTTGTTTTTCCCCCTCGTGTTAATATTATGTATATCACTATGCTTCTTAAATAAGCTTTTGTTTTTATGAGCGTGAATTACATTTTCATAAATATATTGTGAGGCAACCGTCATTATCTTAGTTTCCTTAAATAATTCTCTGAGCGAATGCCTCGGACTTAGATTATAGATTGATCGAATAGCCCTTTTCTGCAGTACAAAAATAGACTGGATGTCAGCAGCATTCCCCCACAACAAAATACCGTATGACATGATGCTGTGAAAATAACTAAAATAAACTAACCGCGCTGTATCTACATCTGTTAAATTTCTAATTTTTTTAACGGCATATGCTGCAGAACTGAGCTTCTTCGACAAGCCATCTATATGAGGGCCCCACTGGAGCTTAGCGTCCAAGGTTATACCTAAAAAGACAGTTGTATCTACAGGACTCAACTCCTCGCCCTTGACAAGCACACTGGTTTTTACCTGTTTAACATTTGGTGTTGTGAATTTAATACATTTAGTTTTAGTTTCGTTTAGTAATAAGTTATTAACACCAAACCAGTGAACTATTTCTGAGAGAGCACTGTTTACATTGTCAATAACTAATTGTCGTCGTCTGAGTTTGAATAATAGTGAGGTATCATCAGCAAACAGCACTATCTCGTGTTTAACCCTTACAAGGTAAGGCAAGCCATTAATATAGATAAGAAATAAAAACGGGCCGAGAATAGAACCCTGCGGAACACCCATCTTCACAAAAGACCCGGCAGAAACCACTCCGTTTACTTCAACTCTCTGAACCCTATTACTCAGGTATGAGGTAAGAAGGTCCAGAGATGCACCTCTTATTCCGTAATGGGATAGCTTCCTGATCAGTGTATCATGAAGCACACAATCGAACGCCTTGGATAAATCACAAAATATTCCCAAAGCGTCGCTTGAGTCCTCCCACGCGTCGTAAATGTGATTAAGAAGTTCAACACCGGCATCAGTTGTTGAACGACCTTTGGATGGATTGTTGTGTGTGTTGACGGTGTCGGGTATTCCGTGGTGTAAATAAAAGTTCGACTCACGTATCACCAGGTTTATTTGGCCGATCCGGTACACACGAGTTACGGAAGGCACAGTAGGACAGTTCAAGCACATACACAAGCACAGTACAGAGATAGTGGTAGAAATAGTCAATACTAATAATAAGAAAGAAGTAGAAAACAGAAATAGCGTAATTATCACAGCGTTAGGATAGCGGAAGAATTACAATAAATGCGCGTCTTAGCAATGTCTCGGCAAGACTGGTTCCACAGGTGTGTGCGGGCGCATCGGCAAGCGATCATCAATAGTTAAGGATAGTTATAACTATATTGGTGATTAGTGGTGAGGGTCCAGTCGATAGTTTTTGTATTATCGACTATCGAAGGAAATTTTATCGACCAACTGGTAAGGAAGTATTATGTATTAGGTATTATACATAAGTATTGTGAACAAAATGTAAATATGTATATAAATGTGTGTAGGTATATGTACATAGTATATATTATTAACTGTAATTTTGTTAGTTTGTAAGTTTAGTTTTAAGATGTAAATAAATTAAATAATTTGTACAGTTACCTACACCACCCCCCTCCAGAGACCGTCAAGGGCGATAGAAGTCAGTAAATTTAACTCGCCTCCCAGAACGTGTCGTGTAACTTGGCGGCACTGTGAGTGGGGGCTCTTCCACCGTGTTAGATAAAATAAAGGCAGGCTTTAGTCGGTCGATGGATACTGTCACTTCTTTGTTTTTTACTAGTATCTTGAATACTTTGTCTCTTCGCGTGACAACTTTATATGGCCCAGAATAAGCAGGTTGAAGAGCACCTCGCAATGCATCTTCACGGAGGAAAACGTAATCGCAAGTTTCTAGCTCCTTATAAATAAATACCTTGGGATTGAAGTGCCGGGAAGCTGGGACCGGTCGCAGTTTCTTGGCGAAATTTCTGAGCCTTGCGGTAAATTCAGCCGTGTCAACTGTACCGTCGACAGTTGGCTCAAAAAACTCTCCAGGCAACCTTAGCGGCTCCCCGTACAATAGTTCCGCCGAAGAGGCTTGGAGGTCTTCTTTAAAGGCAGATCTTACGCCCAATAACACCCATGGTAAGGATTCTGTCCATCTGTCGTTTGCATGGCAGACGATCGCGGCCTTCAGCTGGCGGTGGAACCGTTCAACCAAACCGTTGCATGCTGGATGGTAGGCTGTCGTTCGCTTATGTTCGAATCCTGCTATCTTCGACAGGCATTGGAACAGGGACGATTCGAACTGGCGACCGCGATCAGTTACAATATCTGTCGGGCAACCAAAACGAGATATCCATATGGACAGCAAAGCTTTGGCCGCCGTTTCCGCTGTAATATCTTGTATCGGTACTGCCTCTGGCCACCGTGTAAATCTATCCACGGCCGTTAAACAGTACCGATAACCTTGGGAAACTGGAAGAGGGCCTACCAGATCAATATGGATCTGTTTAAAACGTGCGCGCGGTAAGTTATAAGTGCCTAGAGGAGCAGTCACGTGACGGTTGACTTTCGTCCTCTGGCATGGTATACAAGCGCGTGCCCAGTTCCTACAGTCTTTTCGCACGCCTGGCCATACAAATCTCTCAGCTATTAACTTGGCCGAGGCGTTGGCACCTGGGTGGCTTAAGGAGTGCAAACTATTAAATATTTGTTTGCGGAATGAATTAGGTACGTATGGTCTGGAAGCTGACGTACTGACGTCGCAGTAAACGGGAATTCCGCTTCCAGGGACAGTGAATTTCTTGAGCTGCAGAGAAGAACCTTCGCTCAAGAGCTTGCAGAGTTCTGAGTCAGAAGTCTGAGCTTGAGCTAGCTTTTCGAGGTCTACAGGGTCTGCTAGCTCTTCAATTCGCGACAAGGTATCTGCAACCACATTATCCTTGCCAGAAATGTGGCGGATATCTGTCGTGAATTGCGAAATGAAATCTAAATGTCTATACTGCCTGGGCGAACAGCCATTCTTTCGTTCATGGAAGGCAAAGCTAATAGGCTTATGGTCAGTATAAACTATAAAATGGCGAGCTTCTAGCATGTGTCTAAAATATTTAATGGCCTCATAAATTGCTAGAAGCTCCCTATCATATGGTGAGTATTTCACCTGTGATGGACTTAATTTCCTTGAAAAGAAACCTAGGGGCTGCCACGCTTCATTTTTATATTGCTGCAGGACCGCACCGATAGCCTTGTCTGAAGCGTCTGTGACAACTGCAAGTTTAGCTGTGCAGTCCGGATGAGCTAGAAGAGCAGCGTTGGTCAGGCTTTCTTTACAGGCTTCGAAAGCAGCGAGTGTGTCACCTGCCAAGGAAATTGGTTGTGTGCCTTTGACGGAGCCTGTTAATAAGGCGTGAAGTGGGCCTTGAATTTCGGCTGCATTAGGAAGGAATCTCCTATAAAAATTGAGCATGCCTAAGAAACCTCTAAGCTGACGGACGTTGGTTGGCGGGGGGAAGTCTTTGATGGCCTGGACTTTGGAGTCAAGTGGCCTAGTACCGTATTCGGTAATACGGTAGCCTAGAAATGTGACCTCCTCCATACCGAAAACGCATTTCGAGGTGTTCACCAACATACCATAATCCTTCAGCCTGTTAAATACCTGTCGTAAATGGTCCTCGTGTTCCTCTGGGCTTTTAGAAAACACGAGAAAATCGTCCAGGTAACAATACACGAAATCTAATCCCCTCGTCATTTCATCTACGAACCGTTGAAAGGTTTGGCCCGCATTCCTTAGACCGAAAGTCATAAATGGAAATTCGAATAGCCCAAATGGGGTTGTTATGGCGGTCTTAGGTATATCATCGGGACTGACAGGTATCTGATTATATGCTTTCTCTAAATCGAGTGTACTGAAGACTTTACATCCAGTTATACTGTGGGTAAAGTCGTGTATGTGTTTAATCGGATATCTGTCAGGAACGGTACGGGCATTCAACTTACGGTAATCGCCGCATGGACGCCAGCCATTATTCTTCTTGGGCGCCAGGTGTAGCGGTGACGCCCATGGACTCTCAGAAGGTCTAGCTGTACCAAGGGTCAGCATAGACTGGAACTCTTTTTGGGCGATCTTGAGCTTATCCGGCGCTAAACGACGAGGTGAAGAGTAAACTGGGGGGCCTGGTGTCGTGCGTATGTGGTGGACAGTATTGTGTGATGTGCAATGTGGCTTACCGGCTGGTCGAGTAATTTCCGGAAACTCGCTGAGAATCTTGTGGTATTGTGTCTCGCCATTCAAGACTTTGACGGATGCTATGTCACTACATCTAACTACTTTGGCTGCGGAGGAAACAGAAGTACTACTATCTAACAGGCGTTTATTACGGCAATCTACAATAAGACAGTAGTAATTTAAAAAATCAACGCCTATGATAGGCTTAGTAACGTCTGCTACTACGAAACGCCAACTAAACACTCTACGCAAGCCAAAATCTAAATTAAAGTAAACATAACCGTAAGTCGAGATGGTAGAACCATTTGCAGCACACAAATTATAGTCCGTCTTGGCACGTCGATCACGAAGGTGGGACCGGGGGAAGACACAGAGGTCTCTTCCTGTATCGACGAGGAACTGCGTCTTCGAAGTCCGGTCTGTGATGAACAGGCGACCAGTAGGAGTTGCAGGGCAGTCAGCTGTCGCCATTATCGACCGCCCCTGGCGTTTCCCGATTTGTAGTCGCAGGGGGTTACGCATTTGCTGGCCTTTTCTCCGAATTTACCGTGGTACCAGCACAGTGGAAACTTCCTGTAATTCGACTCTGAGCGTGTCGACCTGGATGCTGATCTATGGTGCGGCGACCTCGTAGATCGCGTATGGGATCTGCTCTTCCTGCCTGCACTGAGTTGTTGGACCTGCCTCCGAAGCTCGGCGACTTCTCTGACGAGAACATCCAGGGCAGAGTTGGGACTGGCTGCGCTCGTAGAAGCCACAGATGGTGAAGGTGCGGCCAACTCCTGTATGCGGTCAGCCAAGTCTGCCAAGTCCTCTATGGTGGCTGTTGGTGGCTGGCCTGCTAGCACCGTCTGGATCCCGTGAGAGAGGCGACTTATCCAGATCGTCTTTAAAAAATCGTCGGGAACGTTCACGCCAGCGAGACTTTTGAGGTGACGGAGAAATTGAGAGGGCTTTCTGTCTCCGAGCTCCTCGTGCATTAAGAGCTGCTTAAGCTTTTTCTCCTTAGACGCCGTCAGTCGCTTAATTAATTCGACTTTAAGTTTGTCGTACTTATTTGATGTAGGCGGACTGATAATAAGGTCTTTTACTTCCCTCGCGTACTGGGTATCCAGCTGACTGATCACGTAGTGGAATTTGGTTGAGTCGCTGGTGATTCCTGATATCGCGAATTGACCTTCCACTTGTCCGAACCAAACTTCTGGCTCTTCCGGCCAAAATGGTGGCAGGCGCGTGCCGACTTTGAAAATATCGATATTTTTTGTCGACTCGCCTACATCACTAGTGTTTGACCTCTGAGTGCTCAAGGGCATAGTGGGACCATGTGCATCTTGAAAATCCTTGTCCATGGTTCAAAATAGGGGTCACCAGTTTGGATGGATTGTTGTGTGTGTTGACGGTGTCGGGTATTCCGTGGTGTAAATAAAAGTTCGACTCACGTATCACCAGGTTTATTTGGCCGATCCGGTACACACGAGTTACGGAAGGCACAGTAGGACAGTTCAAGCACATACACAAGCACAGTACAGAGATAGTGGTAGAAATAGTCAATACTAATAATAAGAAAGAAGTAGAAAACAGAAATAGCGTAATTATCACAGCGTTAGGATAGCGGAAGAATTACAATAAATGCGCGTCTTAGCAATGTCTCGGCAAGACTGGTTCCACAGGTGTGTGCGGGCGCATCGGCAAGCGATCATCAATAGTTAAGGATAGTTATAACTATATTGGTGATTAGTGGTGAGGGTCCAGTCGATAGTTTTTGTATTATCGACTATCGAAGGAAATTTTATCGACCAACTGGTAAGGAAGTATTATGTATTAGGTATTATACATAAGTATTGTGAACAAAATGTAAATATGTATATAAATGTGTGTAGGTATATGTACATAGTATATATTATTAACTGTAATTTTGTTAGTTTGTAAGTTTAGTTTTAAGATGTAAATAAATTAAATAATTTGTACAGTTACCTACAGACCCCTTGTAAATCCGAACTGTTTCGCATGTAATAATTTATTTCTATTAAAAAATCTTTGCATTTGATCTAAAATATTTTTTTCAAAAATTTTACTGAACGTAGGTAGCACTGAAATAGGTCTAAAGTTAGTGGGGTCAGAAGTACTACCTGATTTAAATAATGGAATTATTTTACTACATTTCATAAGATCAGGAAACACACCACAGTCAATACAGTTATTAAAGATTTGAGCTAATACAAGTGCTACAATAGTTATTACAGAGCTTGTAATATACACAGAATTACCCCATAGATCTGCAGTCTTTTTGTTATTCAAAGTATTAAAGATTTTAACAATTTCCTTGTTATCTATGTGCTCGAAGGAAAACCCTGAATCGCAAGCTACAACATGTTTTTGAGTAAAGACTCTGCAACAGTAGGAGATGAATTCAGTGACTTAGTAGTGGATACAGGAATGTCGGAAAAGAAATTTTCAAAAGCAGTTGCAATTTCTACATCCGCTTTTATTAACTTATTATCAATTACAAGACTATGTTGATTTATTCTCTTTTTAGACCTTCCTGCCTCACTGTTGATAATATTCCAAGTGTCTTTGATAACATTGGTACTGTTCTTTATCTTAGAGCTTAAGAATAGTGATTTAGCAATAGAGCAAACCTTTTTGAATAATTTAGAATAGTTTTTTACATATTCACTGAATTCAACAGTGTTAATATATGTCCGCAAATTATGAAGCTCATAGAGGCGATTTCTACTCTTATAGATACCAGTGGTTGCCCAATCACCGAAAGACTCATTGCTATCAGCTGGTATAGTTTTATCTGTAAAAGTAGACTTAAACTCTGTTAGATACATTTTAAAAAACTTATCATATAAAGTGTTAGAATTCTTATAATTCAACAACAAAGGCAATTTGTTGCTGAGTTTAGCTTTGCAAAATTCAATGCGTCTTTTAGTCTTCGGATTAACTGTGATAAATTGTTTTGACACTATATTTATTTCATTTGTTAAAGAAATTAACCGATGACAATGATCGGAATCAAGTACTGAAATTATTTCTTTGTTAACTGGCACAATGTCAGTATAAATATTGTCCAGGCAAGTGGCACTAGTGGGTGTTATCCTAGTTGGCTCCAGAAACAAATTCGCAAGGTTGTATGAAGAAAATAAACTTACAATTTTTGTACTTAAACTACATTTTTCTAATAAATTTATATTAAAATCACCACATGTAAGGATGGATTTCTTTGAATATGTAAGTTTACTTAGAACTTCATCCATTACTGTTTCAAAACAGTCATACAAACCAGAAGGTGGTCTATACACGCTTAATACAATAAACCGCTCCAATTCCACACAGGCTATTTCAACAGTACGCTCAACAGAGTAACTAACTATATCTTTGCGATCTTTGAATTTGAGCTGGTTACTTATCAGTATAAGTGACCTACCATGTATAGCGTTTTCTCTGCTGAACGAGCTACCAATCTGGTGCTTACCAAAATTGAACATGAGCTGATGGGGTTTTAGCCAATGTTCAGTAATACACAAAATATCCACATTATTACAATTTAAAAATAACTCTATTTCCAATTCTTTACTCATAAAGCCTTGAATGTTTTGGTGAACCAGATTAATAACCTTATTACTGTTTAATTTGCAAGAGTTTGTCTCTATTGTCTTATAAAATGTACCTAACAGAGTTTAAGTCTACTTTTACAGATAAAACTATACCAGCTAATAGCAATGTGTCTTTCGGTGATTGGGCAACCACTGGTATCTATAAGAGTAGAAATCGCCTCTATGAGCTTTATAATGAGCGGACATATATTAGATTAACATAGATTAACACTGTTGAATTCAGTGAATATGTAAAAAACTATTTTAAATTATTCAAAAATGTTTGCTCTATTGCTAAATCACTATTCTTAAGCTCTAAAATAAAGAACAGTACCAATGTTATCAAAGAGACTTGGAATATTATCAACAGTGAGGCAGGAAGGTCTAAAAAGAGAATAAATCAACATAGTCTTGTGTTACACTATAAGAATTTAGTTAAATAATTAGTCGATTAAAAGGTTTAGTCTATGGATGATTGCATGACATCGATTCTTACTAATCGATGTCAACATTATTAATGAAAAATAATAAGGTCGGTCATTCGTCCGGTGGCAGTCGTCCTGGTAAGAGCTATTGAAATTGAGTCGAAAGTGTTTTGCTATGCAAGTATTTAATAGTGTCTAATGTAATTAATGCTTGGTGAATAAAGTTAAATATATTGTGTGAACTGGACTTGTATCATTTATCTAAGTGCACTTGCAAGTTGCAATTACCCTTCTACATCTCAGAAGTGGGATTAACAACAATTTTGATAAATTGTCTGTTATTCTACGCCCTAGGCTAACAGTGTAAGTAAAACTAGATTTTTTTTTTTTTTTTTCTTTTTTTACCTTCATAAATTTATTTTCCTTGGTGTAGTGAAATTGTGAAAGAATTTGTAGGAAGGTGTGCCATGATTAACGCTGTTGCAAGATACTAACCAGAAAGGATTTATTCCTTTACTTTGTAACAATTATGGTATGATTATTATATGAAAAAAAAACGGCCACATCATTTTGAATCCCAACGGTTTTACTTTCAAAATATATATACGATATAAGACCGTGAAACTGAATACTGCTATTGATTGGTTTGCCTTAGTTTATTTTTTGTTCTATTCTCTTTTCAATCGAAACTCGTAAAATACCTACATGTTTGAAAGTTTAAGATGTTTTCTACATACATTTTTGTGTGTGAGTTTTAGATAACCATGCCAAGAAGTGAAGATAGTGAAGTCGGCACCCCTTCCCGGACCGTGACTAGAAAACGACGCAACCTAAGGTCAAGCAGCTCCAGTAGCAGCAATGATGAACGATCCAGTCGACGCAGAAGTAAGCATCGCAGGCAGCAGAGGAAACGTCCACAGCGCAGCACTAGCTCCTCGGAAGAAAGCGAACGTAGGTCAAGGCGTTCTCGAAGGTACAATAGCCAAAACAAGTTTTTTAAGAATTTCGTGGAAATGATGAATGTCGTTAAGAATGTGAGTGAACGCGATAAATTTCCGGTTCTTAATAATGTCGTCCCTGAATTTGACCCCATGTCCAAGGAACAGACAGTGGATGCATGGATTCATAAGGTTGAAGAATGTTCTCAAATATATGGGTGGAATGATAGGCAGTTAATCCATTACGCGTTACCAAAACTGGCCGGCGTAGCCAAAACGTGGTACCAAGGATTACCTTCCGTTATGTTTTCATGGTCGGAGTGGAAGGACAAGCTTAGGGAGTCTTTTCCGACGCGGGAAAACTATGCGGATCTACTAACGGATATGTTGAATAAAAGAGTACGTCATGGAGAATCACTAGAATTGTATTACTATTCGAAGATGAACCTTTTAAACCGGTGTGATATAGGCGATAAACGTGCAGTTGACTGCTTGATAGCAGGCATTGACGACCGAGGTGTTAGATTAGGCTCAGGCTGTAGAATTCCATGAACCCGAACAAGTTTTAAAATTTTTCAAAAGTATAAAACCTAGCCAAGACAAAGTGTCTTCTGACTATAACAAAGTTAAAGAAAAAGACAAACGAAATACAGTCCAAATTCAAAATACATCTAGCCCTAAACATACACAATCCGGTCTTAGATTTAATCGTACTACTTGCTATAATTGTAATGAATTAGGTCACCCCTTCTATAAATGTACTAAACCCAAAGTGCAATGCACCAAATGTAAACTGTTAGGTCATACAGAGACAAATTGTCCTAGCAAGAAGGGCAACACTTCCGAGGTCACTTCTAAAACTGTTATGCAAATCAATAGTGCTCATTACTCTAATCATAAATATAAAATGCCAATAAAGTTAAATAATAAGATAATAGAATGCCACGTAGACCTTGGAAGTGATGGCACTCTTGTTAGGTATAGTGATGCGGTCAAATTAGGATTAACTTGGCAAAGTGTACGAACACCGTTATTGAAGGGTTTGGGTAATGTACCATATCAGCCTATTGGTTTGGCATTCGTTTCTATTGAAGTACAGGGGGTCATTCAACATAATGTGGAAACTCTAATAGTAAATGACGAACTCATAAATACACCTGTATTACTTGGTCATACTTTCACGAAGAGACCAGACGTTAGGATTATTAAAACTAATTCAGACGTGATATTTCAAAAGGTACTAACCTCAGTTAATGATAATGAGACAGTTAAGTTTCCTCTTGTTTGCGTCACTGAATCTCACATAGCACCAGGTGAACTGAAGGCAGTTCCAATTCGATACGAGATTGATTATACCGGGCAGGTCTATGTTAATGGTGGCATAAGGGGATACGGAGGTTCGGAATATTATCAATTACCTGGTGGATATCAATTAAAACAAGGTCTAGGCAGCATACTTATACAAAACATTGGAGATAAGATTTTAACCTTACAAACTGATGAATTAGTGACGCGAGGTTACATAATAAGTGACTACTTACAAATAAACACGGTGCAAGAATCACATGATATATCGGGAGAATTCTCATTTAATCACGGTGATAATCTAACTCCTAAAGAAATACATGTCTTACAACAATTATTATATAAATATAAAGATTGCTTCTCGAATAATTTGCGAGATTTAGGGTTTACAACAGTTAATGAAATGGTGATTAGTCTCAAGGATTCGGAACCAGTAGTATACAGACCATATAGGTTATCGTATACAGATCGCCAGCTAGTACGTAATATGGTGCAAGAGATGTTAGATGCAAACATTATCAGGGAATCAAATTCCTCTTACGCTAGTCCAATTGTATTAGTTAATAAAAAGTCCGGCGAAAAACGTTTATGTGTGGATTATCGCGCTCTTAACAGAAAAACTAAACGCGAACATTATCCATTACCAAGGATAGAAGACCAATTAGACATGTTAGCTGGCAGTAAACTATATATTACCTTAGATATGTTTTCTGGCTACTATCAAATACCTATTTCGGAAGATTCTCGCGATAAAACTGCATTCGTAACGCCCGATGGGCAATATGAATATAACCGAATGCCTTTTGGTTTAGTAAACGCACCTTCAGTATTTCAACGTACCGTTAACAAAATTTTGCAAAAATCTAGAGTAAAATATGCATTAGTATTTATGGACGATATCTTAATACCAGCCAGTAGTTTCGAGGAGGGTATAGTGAGGTTAGAGGAAGTATTAAATTTGATAAAAACCGGTGGATTAACATTAAAAATGAGTAAATGTAATTTTTTCTTCAATAAAATAGACTACTTAGGGTTCGAAGTTAGCGAAGCTGGTATAAGGCCAGGGTCGTCAAAAATAGAGGCAGTTTCGAAATTTCCGGTACCTAAAAACGCTCATGAGGTTAGAAGATTTCTTGGCTTGTCAAGCTTTTTCAGAAGGTTTGTCAAAGGGTTTGCGGTCATTGCACGGCCCTTGACGAGCCTTTTGAAGAAGGAACGGGATTGGAAATGGGGTAAGGAAGAGGGTGAATCATTCGAGCAGTTAAAACGGAAGTTAGTTGAGCGCCCCGTGTTAGCCCTCTATCGCCCCGGTGCGGAGACACAGCTTCATACCGACGCAAGCAAATTTGGTGTTGCTGGTATTTTAATGCAGAAGGATGAGGCTGGGTTTCTGAAACCGGTAGCTTATTACAGTAGGCAGACTACAACAGATGAACAAAAATTACACTCCTTTGAGTTAGAGACCCTCGCGGTTATTTCCTCTCTTAATAAATTCAGAGTTTATTTACTGGGTATCCAATTCAAGGTTATTACTGATTGTAATGCTCTGCGCACAACATTGACAAAACGAGACCTAATCCCCCGGATAGCTCGATGGTGGGTACAATTTCAAGAATTTGATTGTGAAATTGAGTATAGGCCGGGGGAGAAAATGGCTCACGTCGATGCTTTGAGCAGAGCTCCAATCGAAGCCGACTTTGACAACCAATCCATAACAATAGATGTTTTATCTATAAATACAGAAAATTGGATTACCACTATCCAACAGACTGACGATGAATTAAAAAGAATAACTACTATATTGGGCGACCCGAGTACTAAAGATGCTGCCGAAATACACAAAAATTACAAATTGAAAAATGGACGCCTTTACCGCATAATTAATAAAGACACTGCGGTGGGTTGTACCAAAGGGAGCACGTTGGCAAATCTTGCGAAGCAACCATGACGATGTAGGCCACTTTGGCTTTGAAAAGACATTAGAGCGCATTTCTTCATTGTTTTGGTTTGCAAAAATGCGACGCTTCAAAGTATGTATCGGCGTGTATAGTGTGCACATCATAAAATACCCAGTGGTGCAAAAGCAGGTGAACTACATCCAATCCCTAAGGTGAGTAGACCTTTCCACACTATACACGCTGATCATCTTGGCCCTTTTATTAGAACAAAACGCGGTAATACCTATATTTTAGTAATAATTGATGCATTTACGAAATATATAAACATAACTGCAGTCCGGAATACTAAATCTGCCACCAGTATAAGAGTATTTCGTGAGCATTGTAGTTACTTCGGTACGCCTAGTAGACTCATAACTGATCAGGGAAGTAGCTTCACTAGTAAAATTTTTCGAGAGTTCGTTACGTCTAACGGGATTAAACATGTCTATAACGCTGTCGCTACACCTCGCGCAAACGGTCAGGTTGAGCGCTACAACAGAACGATACTTTCTTCGTTGGGCGCTATGAATCATGACAAGCCAAATGGAAATTGGGACGAACATCTAGCAAACATTCAACTAGGCATTAATACGACCCCTCATGCCACCACTAAAAAGACTCCTTCCGAACTGTTATTCGGCATAAACTTAATAAACCCATCTCATGGAGTATTGAATGAGGTTATCTCAGATATGGAAACACCCGTTAGTACAGATAAGAATTTAATCGAAATGAGGTCAGAAGTAGAAAAGTTAATTAAAGAACAACAAAATAGGGACAAGGATAGGTTTGACAAAAAGAGAAAAAGGGTCACCTTCTCTGAGGGCGACCTTGTGAGAGTTATTCGGGCAGTTACTGGTATCGAAGGCCAATCAAGGAAATTAGAATCGAAATGTAAGGGGCCTTATAGGGTTAAAAAGGTTCTTCCTAATGACCGATATGTCATAGAAGATACTCCTCTTACTAGAAAAGGTAAAGTATATGAAGCGGTTGTTTCAGTAGATAAAATGTTTCCTTGGGTAAACTTTAATGAGTCCGAATCTGACTCTTCAGAGTCCAAAAGTAGTAATGAAGGTAGCGAAGCATGATAAGAATGAAACTATTGTAATTAATCTGTGTATAATGTGGTAGATAAGTTAATTTTAAGTGAATGGGTATGATATATGATAAAGTTATATACTATAAACGTTGTCATGGTTTGTAGTATAATAATGATTTAAAGAAAGTTACGAAAGTTATTGAGTTAAGGAACGCACTATGACGTTGTCATGGATCGTAGTGTGTTCAAGAAGTACGATTACACTGGTCAAGGTAACCGGCCAGGGTATTCGTTTCCAAGGTCCAGTCAGGTAACCGACTGGTATTTCTAGAAGTCTCGGGTCATCGTGAAGGCATTAAGTCATTGTCATGGACTAATGTAATACCCGAGTTGATGCTAAGTTATGAATAGTAATTGTGAAGTTATTGTTAATTATGTATGTATGATGCTATGTTTGATATGTAAACTTACGTTAAATTGTTAAGTTATTAATTTATTATACATCTTAATTATGTTAAATAATAATTTGGAAAAGTAACGCACAAGTGAGTTTAAATTATTACTCGAATTTGATGAATTAAAACCAAAATATGTTGTAGAATTATCTATGTAATGCAGTACAAACTATATCGAGGGTTCCCGGGCTAATTGGTTTAAGCGACATTTTGGGTGATATTGTGTTATATATATATTTGGAATCAGCGAATTTTTCTCCGTCGAATGGTGCCGGTTTCATTAAAATCGGAGCACTTTTTTGGCGCTTGAAACAATTCTATTTTCGTGGTGATTCCAAAATGGCAGTGTATTAAACGACGTGGATTTTGCATTTTTTGTTAAATTATGCACTTGAACCATACCATCATAATAACAACCGAGACATAAACCATTCACCCTATCTCTCATAAATAAGTCAATGAGAGTTAGAGCGTTTTTCCTGTATCTACTTTTTTATTAAGAAGTAACTTGAATCATTTTGCCTTCCCACTAATCACACGGTGTGATGTCACTTAAACCAATAGTCCGTGACCCAAATAAGACAGGTTTGTCGCTTAAACGCTTTTGGCTGCATCTATTTTGAACGCAGGGTGCTACTTAAAGCAAATAGTCGTTTTCGTTCAGATGTTTTGTTTAGTCGTTAAACCATTTAGTCCTACTTTTTTTTTTAAATGTGTGTCGTTTAATACTGATGATAAAATTAATGATGAATAATGAAACATTTTGCCAGTATTCATAAAAATACGAGTCGGTCTTTCAATCACAAAATTTTAATATGGTACATTTCAACCATGTCATATGATACCATATTCATTTCATCGACCGGGTGTCAAAAATCGTGATTTTTCAACTGGACTATCGTGCGCGGGCGCTTCAGCCTCACTCAAGAGTGCGCCGAGGACTGATGTGACGCGCGCAGGCCGCCAGTGTTTACATAAAACGCTCATCAAAATTTAATCGTAAGTACTTTAATTTCATTATTTACGTACCATTTTCAACTGAGATGTTATGACTAATTCGTTTTTATTGTTTATACTTTGATTATGTTACTTCTTCTATTGAGTTGTAGGTACTTAACTTAATACTTTAAGGAAGTGATGAGATGACAATATTCGTTTATTTTTCTCCATTTATGTGCGATGTTATAGATAATAATTATTATTATAAATATAAATATTGTAAATACAACACTCGTATCGTCTCTTTGGATGTAGTTATTTCAATTTTATTTTATTACAGTACCTAAACTTCGTTTATTGCTATACAATTAGCTAAATGTAACGTACAAATTACCTTTTTAGCTATCGTATCTATAATAATTGTATTTTTAGACCGTTTGCACCGTTAATTTACTGTTTATTAAGAATGTTTTGATGTTTTATAAGTATTTTAGCTTCAATTATACAGTATTTATAAATTATAATTTGACAATTCTGACTTTAGTTTCACCTAACGTACTTCCTTTTAGTTATAATAATTAAAATAATAATTATTATTTTAAATATTTCAGATAAATATGGAGACAGAAAGACAGAAATTCTACAAACATAAAATCAAACGAATTTTGACCAAGGATGATGCATCTTCAGTGATTGATGAAAACGACAAATGAAAATTACACTTGATTATTGTTTTCAGCAGCAGCATGAATACGAGAAGTTTCTTTTTTGATTTTATATTTTTTTTTATTTTAAAATTTTATTGTTATCATGTTACTACAAGTTTATTATGTTTAATTATACTTTAACTCAGTAAAGTTTTAGGATAACTAATGAATAAGGTCATAAACAATTTTATTATAATCGACGTTCCCACATTGAGACTGATTTTACTTAATTATAATACAAAGTACTAAAATTTAACTGATTTTGTTGATTAAGACTAAAAAGTTAATAAATATTATTTGATGTTCCTATTGAGACTGGTCTATAATGATTATAAATCTAAATAAATACTTTGATTGATATTGTGTTGTTTTTATTTATTTATTTATTCGATGTAAGCACCTTCGATTTTTGGCGATTGCGATATATCCAGGTTGTTTTATCAGCCATTGAAAGTCTTAGATGTAAATAAACATAAACATTAAACGTTACAATTTCAATGTCACATGTCACATAAGTAAATTAGCCTGTCAGTCATTTTGGTCTAAATTGGTAGTTGAGATAAATACCTTGGTTCTATTAATTTTGGGTTTCGTTACTTCATACTTTTTGGCTTACTCTGTAAATAGAATGCGTCGTCGCTTAATTTTTTTCCCCTGTAGCCAATTGTAGTTATGAAGTCACTTAAATCGTTTTTCCTGTTTCTAAAAAAGGGCGGATTGTTTTAAGCGACATTTATCTTTGCAATTAAAGGTCCGTTTTATTTGGTATTAGCATCAACAACTAGATATTTTTAATTAAAATTCAATACGGTTTACCCCATTAAAATAACTGCAGAAGTTTTTTTGTTATGAATTTTTTTTCGAAATTTCAAACTTTAAATGGCTCTCCTGTAAAGTTGCAAAAATGTCGCTTAAACCAATTAGCCCGGGAACCCTCGATATTATAAATCAATGTAAGGTGTACAACGATGGGACTCGTAGTGGGACGGAAGGCCGAGCTGTTACACTATAAGAATTTAGTTAAATAATTAGTCGATTAAAAGGTTTAGTCTATGGATGATTGCATGACATCGATTCTTACTAATCGATGTCAACATTATTAATGAAAAATAATAAGGTCGGTCATTCGTCCGGTGGCAGTCGTCCTGGTAAGAGCTATTGAAATTGAGTCGAAAGTGTTTTGCTATGCAAGTATTTAATAGTGTCTAATGTAATTAATGCTTGGTGAATAAAGTTAAATATATTGTGTGAACTGGACTTGTATCATTTATCTAAGTGCACTTGCAAGTTGCAATTACCCTTCTACACTTGTAATTGATAATAAGTTAATAAAAGCGGATGTAGAAATTGCAACTGCTTTTGAAAATTTCTTTTCCGACATTCCTGTATCCACTACTAACTACTGGGGCATAACATGGTTTGCCTTGGTTGTGGAAAATCGGTTCGAAAAATAAGACACCATTATGTCAGTATGGACTCTCCATTGCTGACTGACCTAATATCACAAAATACTATTAATGTGGTAAGCATTTTGTTTTTAATTCATTATTTAATATATTTACTTGTATTTATCTATAAAAATCTATAAAAAACCGGCCAAGTGCGAGTCGGACTCGCGCACCGAGGGTTCCGTGCAAACCTGCAAGGTTTACCAATTTCGTTCATTACGACAATCGAGTCATAACTATGGTATGTTATTGCAAAATGAAATTCATAACATTACAATGGGGAAAGATGGAGGAGCATAAATTTAAGACAAAGATCTCTTTATCGTTTAAGTAATCCTTTATTTTATATTAACACATATTATTTATCTATAATATAACTGAAACACTTATACTAGCCTTGCAGCAGACTTGCGAAAGTTCTTTTATTAAAGTTATTTATTTACTAAGTTTTTTAGTCACTATTTAGAAATCTGGTTCGAAAATATTTATTAAGTATTAAATTTGAACTAGACCTGTAAATGGTGACTGAAAAAGTTATGAACATTGAACATTAAAGTTCGAAAAAACGTTATCAATAGTTGTACAACTTCGTGTAGTGCTACTGTTTATTAACGGAAACATGTTTATGGATGAAAAATATGTGGCAATTCCATTTGCGTTGACTTAGATTTTTTTTCACGGGTTAAAGGCAATTAGATCTAAGTATTTGATATGAATTTCAACTTGATAGCTCTACGCGTTCATGAGGAAAAAAGTAATAAGTTTATATTTATTAAAAAATAAATATATATTTTGTAATGTAACTAAAAATTTAAGGTTTTAGGATTTTTTCCTTTATGTGTGCGTTGAACGTTGAACGTTGAAACGTTGCTTCATGCCAAATTTCAAGGTTCTAGGTCGACTGGAAGTATCCTTTAGGTTTTGATTCCCTTGAGAGTACTTGCGAGTTTCAAAATATGCAGCTTAAATTGCTGTTTCTTTTGATTGCGTTGACATAGAAGTTTGATTTTGTTACAGCTTAAAGGTATTATAGACTTGAGTATTTGGTATGAATTTCAATGTAAACCTCTACGCGTTTATGAGGAAATGGGTAGTGTTTAAAATTATTAAAAAAATATATATTATGTGATGTAACCATCGATCACTAATAAAGAACTAGATACACAATCCCATACAAAAGTTCGCTTCAAAACTGTCGCCAACTGTATTTAGGTACTTATACTTGAAATAAAAATGCATTCATGTAAATTAAACCTTAAATGCAACTCATAGAGTTGTTTTTACAAAGTGATGTACAAAATCTTAATACTTTTTGCGACCGAAGCTCTTGACAAACACAAATCATAAGAAATTGAACCATATTCGCATGTTTTTAAGTCGAATTTACAAAGTGTCAAAAATAAGCAATAAAATTTAACGACTTCGGCTCACCGCTAGGACAAAGAATGATTGGAGTCGAAATGTCTCGTAAGAAATATATTTCTTTCGTATTTTATAATTTATCAAAAAAAGAAAATACGCAAATTAAAACGCATTACTTATAGTATTCTTTTCTATAGGTTTGTTCATTTATTTACCAATGAAACTAATGCATATAGTTATAATTCTTTTTTTTTATTTTCGTCCTCATTAATCCTTTCTATTCGAAGTCAAATAAAAAAGATGTAAAATAATAAAAAGAATATATATCTAAAGAAAGTACTGAAAATGTTTTCGTTATTGTTGTCAATTTTTCATATCGCACGGGTCTTGATGAAAGTTAAAAAAAAAATTTCTTTACTGCAGTTAAAATTAAATCCATTATATCTGCCTATTCCATATTTTAATAAACACAGTAAAGAATTATAATATTAAATAAAAACTATTTTTTAATAAAAAAAAAACAATTAATAAAATTAGGAACAATAGCGTCTCCGCTAAACGGAACAGAATCAATCCACGTAAACCGAACAACTTAAGTGGTCATGCTAGAGAATGATTTTACGTTTAGTATAAGTGTCTTTATAAACTGTGTGCATTATAACCCCGGTTTTTGAATACGATTTCATTTGGAAAAAGTTTTAAAGTTAATTTCTTAATAAGATATCAATATTTAAAATAGAATGATGACAATTATATAATGATAATATTATTACTTAACGAAAATATGAAATTCCATCCTTTTTTGCATCTTAGATGTGTGTGTTTTTGCAGTTTTTTAACGAGCACTGAGGCGTGTTTACCGTCGGAGCATTCGAGTGGTACTGAACTAAAACTACACCGCGATGTTGAGTTTGGTGGACTTTCAGTTGGGACATTTTTTTGCCACTGATTGTGTATCTAGTTCTTTATTAGTGATCGATGGATGTAACTAAAAATTTATGGTTTTCGTAATTTTTCCTTTATCTATGCTATAAGACGTTGCTTCGTACCAAATTTCAAGATTCTGAGTTCACGGGAAGCACCCTGTAGGTTTTGATTCCCTTGCAAGTGTCGAAAATTTGCGGCATAAACGGCTGTATCTTTTGATTGCGTTGGCTTAGAAGTTTGATTTTTCCACAGCTTCAACGGACAGTAGACTGAGTAATCGATATAAATTTCAGCTTCATACCTCCACGCGTTCCTGAGAAAAAGGGTCTTGACAGACGGACGGACGGACGGACGGACAGACGGACAATAAAGTGATCCTATAAGGGTTCCGTTTTTTCCTTTTGAGGTACGGAACCCTAATAAAAAACGTAAACTAAAAAGTAAAATATAAATTTACTTTGTTTAAAGTAATACATATTTTCATTTAGTTAAATATTATTTTATTTCACCATTTTAAGTGATAGGCAGAGAAAGCTAGGATGCTTCTCAAAAGAGAAGACGACGGCTACTTGAGACCGAAAATCACGGTAATGGCAGTCCTGAGTTAGTCAGCTTTCAGTGCCGTAAATCGTTGAGGAATTCCCTCAAATGTCAATGACCTCCATCATCAGGTATACTGCAGGCCTTCATTATACATAATCTATATAGGTGCAAAGTTCTCATCGATATAAATGAATGAAGTCCAAACACATTATAATTACTCCAAATAGTCAAAGAGATCCCACGACGGTCTTCCGGCTCCATCATCACAATTTACTGTATAACTTCATTGTAATCCATAAAGGTGCAAAGTTTTCATCGATATAAATGAATTAAGTCCAAACGGGGGGTAGTTACGGTAAACCGTTCAGGAGTTCCCTGAGCTGTCCATCGTTTTCATCATCAGACCCTTAATGACAGTCACGACCAATCTTGGTGCAAAGTGAAGAAGAAAGAAGAAAGAAAGAAGAAAAATAATTTATTTGGCATGAACAATAAGAAAAAAAATATTGCAAAGTTATGTACAATAATAAGAAATAATTATAACACAACAATAAAAAAAAAGGTACCAAAAATATAAAAAAAATAAACAACAAACTAATACAACAATGTTGAGTTTAGGAACTAAAATATTTCTTAAAATGTAAAATAATATTTATTAAAAAAAAAGTGCTTAAACAACTAAAAATTTTGACATAACAGCATACCCATGCCAAAAGGGTTGCCATCTCAGTATAAGTTGGGCTCAATAAGAACCCAACACTGGTTTTCAGTTGGCACCCTTGCAGTGACGTACGGACGGAAGCAACATAAATTTAAAATTATACAATTAATGGATATTTCTAAAGATAGAGAGAGAAAAAGGAAAAATGTAAATAATATATTTATAAAATAAAAATAAAACCAATTATATAAATAACAACTAAAATATTACGCCTGCAAACCGTCAATAATAAAAAAAAAGAACACAAAAAATCAGAAAGAAATGATATCAGTAGTTGTTACAATATTGAGGGTGATGGACAAGTGATCGCAGAATTATCAATTTTGTTTTTTTTTTATTGACTACCGCAGACATCGAAGGAACTATAGGTAAGTTTGCAAGGCGTTTCCTAATAATTACAGAAATTTCAAATGGAATAAAAATTAAATAAAAGAAATGTCAATACCGATTCCCTCACTGCCGATTTGTGAGTTAATAATAAAGTCTTTAAGTTTACTTTAAAACTATGTACACTTTGCAGGTTCCTGATTGGCGGAGGGATGTTATTCCAGCATTTGGACGCTGCATATCGGAAACTTCCTCGAAAAGCAGCCGATTTGTGTTGCGGTATGGCCAGCTGTTGTGCGCACCGTCTACCCTCTCGCTGCCTATGAGCATTAACCCACGAGAGCTTCGAGTAAAGGTATGCCGGACACTTGTATTTGATGATGCCAAAGAGGAGACATGCAAGATGGAGCTTACGTCGTGATTTCATCTTTAAAAGGCTCTGTTTATTTAAGTAAGGTGTAACATGGTTTCTTGGAGGTATTTTAAAACAAAAACGTGCACAAGCATTCTGAACCCTTTGTATTAACCGTTCAGTCCGTGCAAAAAGTCTAGGACCAATGACCGTATCAGCGTAGTTCAGCTTAGACAAAACCAACGACTCAACCAACTGCACACGCAACGTGTGCAACGTGTGCAACAAGTGCTCACCAATACAATTAATTCAAGCCTAAACACAAGGCAACTACTACAAATAATCAAGGAGATCCCTCGACTGTCTTCCGGCTCCATCATCAGGTCGGGTTCGAACATCGGCAAGTTGTAAATTTGTCAAAAGTCTACTGAAATCATATGCAAAAGCACCACTCGCCCCTACAATTTTTGAAAGTTCCCCTCGATTTCTCTGGTCTTCCATCATCAGATCCTGATTTCCTTTTCATGGGACTATCTCCATTCCAATAAAAAAAGAATTATCAAAATCGGTTCATAAATAACGGAGATATCGGCGAACAAACATAAAAAAAAGCATATATACGGTCGAATTGAGAACCTCCTCCTTTTTTTGGAAGTCGGTTAAAAATAGCACTCATACACAGAGTACATTTTAACAATAGGAAAACTCATAGTAGGTATGTGTGATTATAATATCTATCTTTATGTATTTTTCATGCTTGAATAGTCTTCTTTAAAGTAGGCATGTTGTAACATAATACTTCTCATTTTACAATAACATAAAACTTGAAAACATGTGTTTATTCTAACTGGGGTTTATTTTCAGCCCTCAAGAAACAACTATGTTTGTCATGTCAGTGTGCTGGATGCGGGCAAATAGACAGGCAGTGCAGGACTTATCATGAAATTTGCAGGAATAGGGTTCGGAGAATGTGCAGGAATCAGCTTCAGACAAAGTGCAGGAATTGGCTTCTGATAACAATGCAGCAGCCCCTTATGTTCAAGTGGTTAGCCCACCAGAGCCAGCACCATTACCGCCTGTTTTAACCGGGCCGCTTCAAAGGGAAAGTACTGCCATATTATTACCCAACTATACAGAATATACAGTATGTAAATTTGAACGACGGACTTATTGAAGGAGGGTGGTCAGTATTCGATTCTCGTCCCAAATATGTAAAAAAACTACGACCTTAATTTTTCATCTAATTGTCCAATAAAATACAGTGTTCATGAACACAGAGCGCAAAGCGAACTCGGAGATAGTAAAATGCCTACATAATTACGCGCCAAACACACTTCCTGTCGCTAAGGAAGTGAGCGCGCAAGCCCCGCCCCTTTCCTTTGTTGTGTCGCCGACTGTGCCAAACATGTAGGTATCGGCTCGCACGCACCCTGCCCGCGCCCTCGCTCCACTGACCGCCAGTCTATGCGAACGCGCCGCCGCTTCCGCATTGTGCATTTTCTAGTGTTAGGTAGTATGTGAAGTGTAATAATGTCGTCCCAGTATTCAAATGAAGAATATTAGGATATGATTCGTGCCTACGCGCTGTCAAATGATCGTGTGCTAGCTGACATTAATGTGTACAGAGAAATGTACCACAACAAACAGATACCATCATACAGTTTGATGCTAGGTGTCAACCAGCGGCTACGAACGTATGATATGTTTACCTTGCCGACGCATGCTCAAGTAAGAGGAGCAGCACCTTACCCAGTAGACCTACAACATGCCATCCTCGAATACTTCGAAGAAAACCCAGAAGAAAGTACTCGAAATATTGCAAGGCGTTTTGGTGTATCACACATGACTGTGTGGAAGCTGCTGCACAACGATGACATGCACCCTTACTATTTTAGATCGTGCAGGACCTTGGGGTTAAGCACCATGAACCTCGAGTGAATTTTTGTCGGTAGTTTTTGTCTAATTTAGACAAAAACAATTCATTCACCGACGAAGCTTTAAAACTTAGCGTTTAAACTTTTACAAGAATGGGAATTTTTAATGTACTAAGGGTGACAAAAATGCATGGAGAGCTTAAGGTCGACTATTGACTGACAGGTTTTGCATAACGCTACCATTGATAACTAGATGGCGCTGCTTTTAAATGAAAATAACCCTGCAAAGCTTGAATACTTTACACAGCAGAGGCAAACAATAAGGTTTGTAATGGTTAAAATAATTATTAAAAAAAACAATAAAATATTTATATCCAAATACACATAAATTATGTTAATTTTCTCATTTCCGAGGACTTAATATAGCGCCATCTAAGTCAAGTCAAGCAAACCAATTAAAAGATGGCGTCAATAATTAATAATAGACAATAAAAAAAGTTATAAACTAACCCGCATTTTCGACATCATAAAAAAGGCGATCGGTAGCTCGGATGAATAAGAATGATAGAATAATTAAGTCGAAGGGCACCGGTTCAATTCCGGGTTATTTTTTAAATTCAGGTTTTTTAACAATGTTTTTTTATATAAAATCAATAATAATAATATATAAATAAAATATTTGACGTTTAATATTTATAAATGATA
The DNA here is from genome assembly GCA_902829305.4 of Spodoptera exigua. Taxonomy (NCBI): domain Eukaryota; kingdom Metazoa; phylum Arthropoda; class Insecta; order Lepidoptera; family Noctuidae; genus Spodoptera; species Spodoptera exigua. The sequence continues at coordinate 273,174 of CADEPN050000001.1, read as the reverse complement.
ACAAAAATAAATACCTATATATATTATTTTAGAATAAAATTATATTAATAAATATTATATATATTTATTATATATAAAGTTATTATATTAATAAATATATTATAATATGAGTTAACTATTAATGTAAAAGTAACATATTTTTCTTACAGATTAAGACTAATACTAAGTTTAATTCTCATAAAGGACAACAAATAAAACTATTTTAGTGACATTATAATTTCAGACATTTATTTCTTAAAACATAATTTTTATTTCTTTCTTATATAGTGCATACCCTGACCTAATAACTTTTCAGCTAACTAACACATTATTTAATAAACTTTTTATAAGATTAAACTATTTTACTTACTTACGAATTTAAATATAAGTCTGTGCAACAACACTTACCCTTTGCAGGGAACCACGGAAACGCTGAATCTAAATTAAGCCTAAAAATGGCTTTTGCGAAAATTATGCAACACAGTACATTTGTAGGTCGGCGATCAGGATTCCAGAAGAAAGGAAAGATTCTACTCAAACCCGCCTTATAAGAAAAATGCATTCCATAGACAATTTATAGCAAGCAGAGACACATATCTACTCCTTTTTAATTATTTATTAATTTAATATCTATTAATAAATAAAATTAAAACGATTACCCGCTATTATTGAAAAAAATATATCTCCTACCGCATATTGATTTATTATCGATTGGGTGAGTCTATAATCTGTGAAAGGACATTTGACGTTGACATTTCACGACAAGCGTAACGTCACTTTGATGTGAGGTTTGTTCGTTGGTAGTGGTGAAGGTTACGCACGTGCTTTTATCGGTGCTACGATTGTTGTCAATTTTAGTGATCTTATTCATAGTGAACTAAATTGAAACGTTTTATTTTGTGTGTTGTTTATTTGTGTGTGTAAGTTTTAATAAGGTATTGTGTAGTCTTAAGTTTTAACACTTGTTCTCTCTTCCCACCTTCTTTAAATTTTTTTTAACAATGGACGAGGAGAAGCCCCCTGATCCTCCCGATAAATCGGATTATAATCCCGTTTTATGTGTTTCCCTTCCCCACGACAACCAGGATAATGACCTAATGGACTCCGAATCTAACCTTAATAGAAAACGACCTGCAGGCTCCCCCATTATCTCCCGCGTCAACCCTCCGAAGTTAGCAAAAAACATCAATGGTAGGCAGTGCTATACGGCTAAGGACAACCCCCCTTATATCATTCATGTCTCTCTTAAGGACTCCGAGACGACTGGCACTACTCTCCATCCAATTAAATTCGGCATGTTTTTGACAAGGAATAACATAAATAATATTAAAATTGGAGGAGTGAAGCGACTCGGTAGGAATAGAGTGTCGGTCGAGTTTGTCTCTCACCAAGATGCTAACAGTTTCCTGGTTAACTGTGTGGTAGCACAAAGTTATGTCACCTCAATCCCTCAATACAACATAACAAGAATGGGTATTGTGAGGGACGTTCCCATTGAGTGGACAGAGGATGAAATAATTAAAAACATCAAAGTTCCCGCTGGATGTGGTATTGCTATTAAAGCAAGAAGGATGAACCGTAAAGTGTCATCAGAAAATGGTACGGAATGGAAGCCTACTCAAACTGTGGTTCTCACTTTTGATGGGCAAATCCTTCCAAAGAAAGTTTTTTGCTTTTACTCGGCACTCCCCGTAGAACAATACACATACCCTACAATACAGTGTTTCAACTGTTGTCGTTTCGGGCACACCCGTACTCTATGCCGCTCCAAGCCGCGTTGCTTTAGATGTGGTCAGGATCATCCTGGTGATGGATGTGTAGTAACCGCAGAAGTTGCACATTGCATTAATTGCAGTGGCAACCATTTTGCTACTTATAATGCTTGCCCTGAGTTAGGTCGCCAAAAGAGCATTAAAGCTCTAATGGCAGAAAAGGCAATCTCCTATGCGGAAGCAAGCCAGGTATTTCCCTCAGTTAAAAAGTCATATGCCGAGGTATCTAAACCCAAATCCACCAACTACATCCAATCCACACCAACCAAAAAATCACCACCGCAGAGACTATCTTATAAAAAAACTGTCTTGGTCAAACCCAAATCCCATGCTCCTCTTTCTCCCAGTTATGATAAGAAGGCCCATCAGGCCCTTATCCATAACTACTCCTTTTCCCCATCTCAGAATGGTTGCGCTTTCCCCATGGAATCCGGAACCCATAGCTCTAAAAACATTTTAGACATAATTTCCAGCATGCTCATGGCAGTGTTATCCAACCCTGCCCACACCGTACCTGACCACGTTGCCCATAGATTAGCCACCATCGTAGATTACATTTATAAAATTCCATCCACTTACGATTCTCCAGTGGAACGTGAGGAGTACTCTTCCCAGGAAGAGTGACTTGCTACACCTTGTTAACAAATTCCAACCATCGATTTGTGGACTTGCTGAGACATGGCTCCAACCGAATATTAATTTCGGGATCCCGTGTTTCAGTGTTGTCAGACATGACAGATCTGATGGTTATGGAGGATGTGCTTTGTTAGTAAGTAACAAAGTACCCTTCACCCAGATCCCTCTACCCTTCGTTGGCGACGACATAAATGTTGTCGCTGTTAAGGCTGAGGATATAAATATTTTTATGTTTTATATTGCGCACCCTAATATTAATCATTTGGCCATAATTAAAAATTTACTTGTGTCAGTGAGTGGCCCATTACTTGTAATGGGTGACTTCAATTGTCACCATTATAGATGGGGTTCCGATACCTGCGACAACATAGGTAGCGAGTTTGTAGAATCTATCATAGATGAGCTTAACCTATGTACCATTAATGACGGCAGCCCAACCCGTAGGTCTGAATTTGGGCAAAGAAGCAGCTGTGTAGACTTAACCTTCTGCTCACCCAATATGGCAAGCGTGCTGAATTGGAGCTGTTTGAATATGACCTATGGTAGTGATCACTATCCCATAATAATCAAACACCTCTCTAAATCTGTCCCCGATAAATCCCTCCCCCCTCTTTTAAAATATCGTTTAGAAAAAGCAGATTGGGACCTGTATTCTAAATTGTTAGATCTCCGCATTTCTTCCCTCCCACTTATTAACATTGAGAATGCCATGGAATGTTTTTCAAAGTTTTCGGAACTGATATCCTCTACAGCTGAAGATTGTTTCCCTGTGAAAAACACACCAAAAGGCAAAATCCCCTCCCCTCCCTGGTGGGATAGTGAATGCACTGCCATGATAAGAGCCAGGAATGAGGCCGAAAAGGCATATAACCGAGACCTGGAGACCTGGAAAATCTCCTTAATTTCAAGCAGGTGTTGGCTAAGTCAAGGAAACTTTTTAAAAAGAAGAAGAGGCAGGGCTGGCAGAGATTCTGTAATTCCCTGAGCCCATCAACACCGATAACAACAGTTTGGCGGAGGGTGAAGAGCTTCAGAAATTCCATAAAGCCTACTTCTATTTCTATCCTGCCTGACGATCTGAGACACAGTTTCCTTACTAGCATTGCCCCTCTGTACGTTCCTGGCGAGGAGGAATGCTGTGTGGGACATTGTGAAGAATCGCGTGACCCGCTTGATAGGAATTTCTCCATGGATGAGCTCCAAATGGTTCTGAACCACGTAAGAGACTCCGCTCCAGGGATTGATGGGTTCCCTTACTCCTTTTTGGTGAAAGCAGGAGCCAAAACGAAGCAGTACTACCTTGACTTAGTCAACTTCTGTTTTACTTTCGGCTATATTCCTCCTTCCTGGAAGGTTCAGGTTATTATGCCGCTGTTGAAAGCTGGCAAGGATCCCGGTGACCATTCGTCTTACAGACATATTGCCCTATCGTCCATACTTTTAAAAATTTTAGAACACCTTATAAAGACCCGGTTGGAATGGTCGATGGAAGGCCGGGGGCTGTTTCCGGCGACTCAGTTCGGCTTCAGGAAAGGTCTGGGTACGGCTGACAGTGTGGGTACCCTCACTTCAGCCATCCGACTGGCCCTTAGCAGGGATGAGTCGTTGGTGGCGGTCTTTCTGGACGTCTCATCCGCCTATGACTCGGTCCTCCTACCCCTTCTCAGGCAGAAGCTGCAAGAGCTGAGAATCCCAAGTAGGATTTGCCAAATTATAGGCTGCATCCTTTCCAACCGCACCCTCCAATTGAGGACTCCTGGGGATGAGCCTTTACAGAGAACATCCTGGAGGGGCTTGCCTCAGGGGTCTGTCCTTAGTCCCATCCTGTTTAATATCTATACCTATGACCTCCCTTCCTGTCTAAATTATGATTGCAGAGTCCTTCAGTATGCTGACGATATCGCATTAATGGTCACTAACAGCTCTATAGCAGATGCTACCACCTCCATGAATGTCTCTTTGTCCTCATTACACCAATGGCTGCTCAGTCATGGGTTGTCTTTAAGCGCCCCAAAAAGCTCAACTGTCATTTTTTCCCGCAGACGTCGCCTTCCGGACATTCATATAGAGATAGACGGTCAGCCTATTCCAGTTATGAGGAAGGCTAGGTTCCTGGGCGTCATCCTCGATTCTAGGATGTCGGGGGTAGATCACATAGAAGCCGTAGTTAGAAGATGCGAGCGTTCAGTGTGTGTACTCAGAGCACTAGCTGGGGTATGGTGGGGTGCTCACCCTTACACGCTGAAACTCGTATACAATGCATTGGTCAGAAGTGTGATGGACTATTGCTGTTTTCTTATGGCGCCCTGCAATAAGCAAGCACTTAAAAAACTAGATTCCATCCAGGCCAAATGCCTAAGAATAATTATTGGAGCTATGAAGTCTTCCCCTATAAACGCTCTTCAGGTTGAATGTGCAGAGCCCCCTCTCGACCTTCGAAGACAATACCTGGCAGACCGTTTCGTTTCTAAAGTCCTGACCCGCTCTTCTCATCCCCTACTTCCTATCCTTGAGCAAATCCACTGTTCCTATGGTTCTTCTCCATATTGGAACAATAAACCTGTCCCACCCGTGATTGTTAGGTACAGGGAGCTTAAAAACCTCTCTGCACCCATCAGTCAATACCCTATCCTTCCGGTTTTCTCTTCCGCATATGAGGTTATTCTCTTTAGGCCAAAGCTGGTTCTGAGTTTGGGCATTTCAAAGTCATCAGTGGACGCCAAGGGTGATTTTGAGCGCGCGCTGAGCAATTACTGGCACGGCTGGAATATGTTTTACACGGATGCATCCAAATTGTCCCGAGATGGATGCACAGGAGTGGCAGCATATTACCAGAACTCAAGAATTGCTCTGCTCTCCAAATGTCCCCCTGAAGCCTCCGTGTTCACTGGGGAATGCGTTGGCATTCTGGAGTCCATCAAATTTATTAAATCGCACAACCTCAGCAACTCAGTTATCTTCTCAGATTCTCGAAGCAGTCTACAAGCGCTCGGTCAAGATCAGCTTTATTCCCGGACGCATTGTAGTCTGATAGTGGAAATAAAATCTTTACTTTTATCCTGCCAAAGAGACGGACTAAATATTGAGATCGCATGGATTCCTGGCCACTCTGGTATATGCGGTAACGAGTGTGCTGACAGATTGGCAAAGTTTGCGGCCGTGAATAACGTTGAACGTCACCACTATATTGTGTATGGGTATGACATACGTGCCGATACTAAACTCAAGCTCTTCGACTCGTGGGCTACAGTGTGGGCGGACTCCTCTAAGCGGAAAGGAGCTTACTATGCTAGTATCCAGACCGATATCCAGCGGAAACCTTGGTTCTCCAAGCACAAGAAACTCCCCAAACACACTGTTTCGTCTTTGTGCAGACTCAGACTCGGCCACTGTACTAGCCCGGTATTCCTCGCCAAGATACGCGTACGTGACAGCTCGCTGTGTGAATGCGGTCTTGATGAGGGTACCCTAGACCATATATTTTTCTCATGCCCTCTTAATTCCCAGTCCTTTGACCTATATGGAAACCTTCCCAAAATCCAAATCCCACTCCCAATCAACTTCCACTCCCTTCTAACTAATTTCTCCCACAAATTAATTAAGTGTCTGTCCAAATTTATTAATGAAAATAATATTAAAATGTAGCGGTGTGTAATAATGTAAATATTATGTGTTATAATTATTATATATATATATCTAATTATCTATTAAACGTAAGGTAAATATAGTAACTGTAGGTTTATAGATGATCTGTTTCGGATTCAGCGGGAGGAAACGCCCGAGTGTCGTCATTGTGAGGACCACCTAGAGGATACGGTGGAGCATACGGTAGCGGTATGCCCTGCCTGGGCTGAGCACCGCCGTATCCTCAGGGAAGTGATCGGCGGCGGCGACCTCTCGCGCCCGGCCTTAGTCGAGGCCATGGTGCGGAGTGAGAGGAACTGGGACGCCGTCTCCTCCTTTTGTGAAGCAGTCATGCTCGCAAAGAGAGAGGCGGCCCGCGTGAGGGAGCAATCCTCCTCCTCACGCCCCAGCAGCCGCAACTGGCGACACTACGGGCGTCGGGGATCGAGGAACGATCTCCGGCCACCGTAAGTACGGGCCTGCGGTCGGCGAGTAAGGGCAGCTCGCCGCCCGACCAGAACCAGGCCCGAGCGTACGGCGCGTAGCGTTCCGCGCGCGCCTCAAAGAGCCAATAGACCACCACAGACGGGGCCCTAAAGGGCTGATGTTCAGCCGGGGTTGCGGGGTAAGCGCAATAAGGTACCGCGACCTCGGCACAGAGCAGGAGAAGGAACAGGGGGGTTTTTAGTCAGTAAGAGTCTGACACTCCCTCCTGCCCGGCCCTGGGCGGGAGAAGTCATTTGATGATTTTCCCCTCACAAAAAAAAAAAAAAAAAAAAAAAAGGTTTATAGATGATATATGTTTACTAACCCACTGGACTAGACAAAATTCAATGTTTCTAAAACCATGTCTACCAAAAGACGTCTTACAAATTATTAGAAACTTAAAAACAACAACAGCTGGCGCTGTGGCCAACATTAACAAGTAGCTCCGTATTATTTTAATTGTAAAAATAGTAAAAGTTCATCTTTAGTGCATTGTTTATGTTTAAAAGTGAGAACAGACACTAATTATTGTGTAACATTGTTATCCAGTGAATATAAACAGAATCAGTGAAGTTATACGTATTAAAATATAAGTGCAACATCTCTTTGAAAATAAACTTTATTCCAACTATCACTTAATAATAATATGGTCATAGTGATATGGTCAAATAAACCTATTAAAAACAATCAAAACTTTCGTTACTAAAGTGAATCCAAACCTATATAAATTGTGCAAAGAATCCTTTGTGTTATGATCAATAGAAAAAAAAAACGGTCAATTCAAATTTAGCATCCTACCTCAAAACAAAATTATTAAAACTAGAAAGGGAAGTCAAATTTCACACAATAAATTAACTGAGCATTTGGCCTAGCGGCGTAAGGTGCGGTTGTAATCGATTAATCCCGGGATCGATCCTCACTAACGGAAGTTCTTTTAGAAGTTTTTGTAATTTATTTGGACAATTTATTACAATGAATTTCTTCGAAAACATTACATTTAGAAAGACACCAAAGACACGTACGAAATCAACAGAGTTATCATGCGATGACGAGAACAGTTCAATCAATACGACACTAGATGGCACCTCTAACAGTCTACCAAACATATCTGCCGAAGAATCTGTACTACAAATAATGGAACTAAAACAAAAAATTGAAGAATTGAACATGCAATTAAACTCTGCGCATGAAGAAATTAATAACTTATCCATCGAAAACAGTGAACTTAAAAATACAATAAGTGATATGAATTCCAAACATGAGCTCCTAAAAAAAGCTACGAGGAAATTGACTCAGGATATAGGCACTCCAAATACAAATTCTAAGTTATCAACTCCTCGTTGTAAAGGGTCTCGGAATAAAAAATCAAGTATATCATCTACTTTAAATTTTCATGAACCAACCATTACTACCCCTATTGTCAACAAACCCTCAAAAACACAACCAGCAACAATGGAACAAAAAGCACATAAACAAAGTGATAGCAACATAAAACCTACACGCACAAGAAACAAAATATGTATCGTCAGTACTAATAAAAGGAATAAAATTCTATCGATAGCTGAAGAGACATTCCAAAATTTCCAAGTATGTCATTATGTGTCTCCTAACTGCGGAACAGTACAGCTTATCAATAACTTGGATAAAAAATTGGACAACTACACAATGCAAGACTTTTGCGTAATTATGATTGGAGAGGAAGACTTCCAAACTACCAAAAATTATGTCAATATAGTAATAGAACTTAGGGAAACGATTAAAAAAATAAATTCTACAAACGTTATATTATGTGTCCCAACTTTTAAACTAAGTAACTACTCAACAATGTTCAATTGGCGGATAGAAACTTTCAATAATTTATTGCATCTCGATTTAGTAACTTATGATTACGTAACTGTATTAGACTCTAATTTAGACTTATTATATGATTATAGCATGTTTTCTAAGTATAGTAGGAAAGTTAACAATCACGGTATGAGGAATATTTTTGAAAATCTACTGACCATTATAAATGGCTTCCCTACTTATTCTGAAAACCTGTTAACTAGTACAGAAAATAGTTCTCCAATTAGTGATTTTTTTCTTTGATTATATAAACGTACTACATCAAAATATAGCCGGACTCATTAATAAAACAGACCTTCTCACAATTCATATTCAGGAACTGTTAAAAAAATATATTTCTGTAGATATTATATGTATTACCGAACATTTCATAATGTCTGGACAGGAAGAATTATTGCTTATTCCAAACTATAAGTTAGCGGCATGTTATGCTCGGCCTAACAAGAAACGCGGCGGAGCCTGCATCTTAGTTAAAAACCATTTAGCTTACAAAGAACTACCTGACATAATGAGATGTTCGATTCCTGGAGTTATAGAATGTTGTGCTATTGAATTACCTTTTCAAAAATTAATAGTTGTATGTGTCTATAGACCGCCAAAGTTATGTAACCTGAGCAAATTCTATGAAAATTTAGATATTGTGTTAAAAAGAATATGTTTAAGGAAAAGTGTAAAAGTTATATTATGCGGAGACTTTAATATAGACATATTAAAAAACAATAGGATTACGTTAGACTTCGAATGCTTTCTTACAAGTTACAACCTAAAGCTAGAAATTAATCAACCAACTCGCTTCAGCAGTAATACTTGCTTGGACAACTTTGCCCACAACTGTAAACATAATTGTCAATCGGAGGTAATAGATTTCGGCTTATCAGACCATACAGCCCAAATATTAAAGGTGAAAGTCATTAAGTCGTGTCAGATTAAATATTGGAAAACGTTAAGACGCGATGATTCTGCTGAAAACCTAATGAAATTTAAATCCTATCTTCAGAGTTTATCATTTTCTGATGTATATGCCACTGAAGATCCTAATAAGTCCTATGACAATTTCCTAGAAATATTTCTACTTTTACATGATTTATGTTTTCCCTATAAAATAGTGACAATAAAAACTGAAAAAAGGATTAAGTGGTTATCCCGAGGCATACGTATATGCAGCAAAAGACAGCGAAAATTACTCTGGCAACAAAGAATAAAACCCACACTTGAAAACAAAGTTACATTTAAAAACTATTCAAAAAGATTTAAAAAAATTATCAGACTGACTCAAAAAGCTCAAAATAATTATCTAATCAATAACTCTAGTAATAAATGTAAAACAACATGGCAAGTTATAAATAATTCAAAAAAAACAAGTGAACCTATTACACAAATAAAAAAAGGAGAAAAATATATAACTAATCCAAAAGAAATAGCTGAGTCATTCAACAATTACTTTATTGACCAAGTTTTAGAAAAACCCACATCTTCAAATAACCCAATAAATATAAACAGCAATTCCCATTCAATTTTTATGCAACCAGTAGTCCCCCAAGATGTTATTCGTATTGTGAAATCTTTAAAAAACAAAAAGAGTGTTGGCTACGACGGGATTTCTACTAAAGTTATTAAATCTGTTTCTGAGTGCATAGCTTCTCCTCTAGCACATATAATTAACGTGAGCATTTACAGCGGAATATTTCCAGAAAGCCTCAAAACAGTTATTGTGAAACCTCTTTTTAAAAAGAACTGCAAAGAAACTATGTCAAACTACAGACCCATTACTTTGATACCTGTTTTATCAAAATTAATTGAAAAAGTTATCTATGAAAGACTTTACACATTTTTAGATCGATACGATATTTTATGCGAAGAACAGAAGGGCTTTAGAAAAAATAAAAATATTAATATGGCAATTTACGATTTCCTTTTCAAAATACTGCCTATTGTAGATGTTAAGACACCCATATGTGCAATCTATGCAGATATGTCCAAAGCGTTTGACTATGTTAATCACGATATCCTTATAAAAAAACTTGAAGCATACGGCATTCGAGGAAACGCACTGAATTTGATAAAGTCGTATTTATACGGTCGCAGACAATGTACTGAGGTATCTAGAATATGTCTAAAAACAAAAAAGGAATTAAAATACAGATCTTCATATAAATTAATAAAATATGGCGTGCCTCAGGGTAGCGTTCTTGGCCCTTTACTGTTTTTATTGTATATAAACGACCTCCCCCGCCAAACACCTAATCCAATGGTATTATTTGCCGATGACAGTACATCTTTAATAAAATGTACCAATAAACAAAATTATGAACAAGACATTAATAACACTCTTAGTTCTCTAATAATTTGGTTAAATCACAATAATTTAATAATAAATCTTCAAAAGACTAAAGTTATGCATTTTTACCAAAGAGTCCCTCCTAATACCATGAATATAAACCACAATGGCCAAGCTGTTGGCACAGTAGATGTTGCAAAATTTTTGGGTATACTCATTGATAGCCGACTCACATGGAAGGCTCAAGCAGAGAGTATTTGTAAGAGGTTAAGTACATCTGCTTTCATGTTGCACAATTTGTCCAAAAAAGTGGACCTGCCTAGCGTGTTGGTTGCCTATCACGGACTAGTTATTTCACTTTTAAGGTTCGGTGTAATATTCTGGGGCAACTGCAGCGAGAAAGAGAGTATTTTTAAAGCTCAAAAACGCTGCATCAGAGCTATTTTTGACCTAAAAGTAACTGACAGCTGTCTACCTATATTTAAGTCTCATAAACTATTAACCTTCCCATGTCTTTATATATTTGAATTATGTATATTTGTTAAAACAAACTCACACCTGTTTACAAGCTTGAAGGAAACTCGAAATAGAACAATAAGTATTAGATCCCAATACAAAAATATGTTAAGCACGGGTGTTTTCAAAACAACACTTTTAAGAAAAAGCGTTATTTGTATGGCGCCACTTGTTTATAATAAGCTACCGAATATTGTAAAGGAACAACCACTAACAAAATTTAAAAAGCACGTTACAGAATTACTTTTGCGCAAGTGTTATTATTCAGTTCAAGAATTTTTGGATGATAAGTTTTAATTTATTTTTTTAGTTTTAATTTTTTAATTTTAGTTTCTTAATTTTTATTTTTAATTTCTTTTATATAAATTTGCATGCCAATTATGGTAGAATGTACAAGGAACCTTAAAACTGTGTAACACCAAATAATTTGTACCTACATTCTTTGCAAATAAAGAATTCTATTCTATTCTATTCTAACCCAAATGTTTTGTCCTTTTCAGCTACTAACATGTAAATACTACCACAAAGTTAAAAGTCGACGGTACATTACTCTGCCGTCACCACTCGACACTGGCAGTATAGTCGACAACATTGTATTGGAGACTCAGTTGCCAACAACGGAAAAAAAAAAAAAAAAAAAAAAAAAGATGTGAGGTTTGACACTTTAAAAACAACAAACACAATATTATTGTGAATACAAACAATTAAAATTACATCCAATTATGTTATTTGGAATGCAAAACGGAATGAATACCAACTGAATTAAGGTAGGTCCCAAGTCTAAGGTTTACAACGTTACAATCTAATATGTTGTTGACCAACTTTCAACCCCAATCTGTAGCTGATAACCAAGCCACACTTGAACTTGGTAATATACTCGAAGAAGATGTTGGTGAGCAGTAACTGAGGTTAGAGAAAGACAAGCTAATTGAACTTGTTTTTTATTTTTAGTATTTTTAACAAAACATGCATATCGATGCTTATCTAAACAGGTAGTTCTTTTAGGAGCTCCGTACATAGAAAGAAGAAAGCGGATGCCCTTGTTGATTTGAATTACTCTTTTAAAAACTTCAGCACATTGAATTAAAACTTGTTTTCAAACATTTTGAAAACTGCTGTTTTACCCCTCTTGTAAAATGCAGATGTTGTTAAAATTTAAGTATATTTTATATTGTAAGTATAATTTACAATGACCGATAGAAAATGTTTAATGTGTGAAAAGGAGAAGCTAGCTATTTGTCGAATGAAAAAATCTAATTGCGAAAACAAGTGGATCCCACTACACGACTTTTCGACCTATTTATATTTCTCTTGTGATTCATACTCTTTGCGAATCATATGTGAAGACGGTCTACAAGTTCACCGAGTCAGCAAGGCCGGACTCATTCGGCTTACTCAGCAGTGTATTGCAAAGGGTCATGACGTGACGCTATACGCTTATCAACAATTCGAAAATACGCTCAACATTAAGCCAGATATTGTCGACACTGAATTGACTCCCATTAATCACTTTGTTAACAACCTCACGCTGCCTATCCAACATTTTAACGATCTTGAAGCTGATGAAGAAAGCATGATGATAAATAGCTCCCTAAAACATCTCCATGAACAAATTAAGTCCTTGAAAGAATCAGCTCAGCAGCCGGACCTCCTGACGATACATGATATACATCAATACACGGTGTTATATGGACTATTAGCAGCAGCCATCGTGGGGATCACCATCTGGTTGCTTTGGAGACGGTGTCAGCGGGCCGGATGTTCGCCCAGCCAAGGTCGGACCGAGAGCGTACCAGCGAGTGTGAGTGTGTGTATAAATCAAGCCGAGCCAAAAATGGGCTCAAGTGTCAGTGCGCGAAATCTGACTCCATCCGAGGAGCCGAGTGTTAGTGATAGTGCGCGCGTATCTCACTTTTCTAAACGGTGGTCTAGCTTGCGTTCGAAAAGGCGAGACAGGTCAACCTCACCTATTGCTAAAAGACAACCTGTAATTTTCATTGACGACTCAACTGTTTGAGTCATTAGTTATAGTTTGTAATTGTTTTATCACCTTGTACATCATCACCCAACATTGTTCTAACCTTCCTTAGAATATAAGCCATTAATCATTATAAAGCATTTAACGTTTTAGCTTTGTATAACTTCTTCTCATTTCTTCCCCTCGGGAGCATGTTCGATACATTTTCCACGATCGAACACGTTTTGCTGATCTAGCAATCCAACCACGACACGCCAAGTGCAGCGCGGCTTCAGTACATATTCGGACAGCAAACCGGGTGCGTTCGTACTCATTAGCATATATCATTTAGCGTAACTTTACCGTTGTTAGCAATAAATGCTTGAAGTTATTTAAGTATTTAATTTATCAGCATAGCCAGTCTATACCACTTCGGTCGCGACCCCTACACATATATAAAATTATTAATTATTTACATACATAAAATGTAACAACTCTTGATGTATATACTTAGTCGGGTCATAAGTTCTGTCAAAACCTTATATTTTTAATTTTCGATTACTGGCCAGAAATTCTTCGACTTATTTTAAAAATAGAACTTTCGCGCTTGTAGAAAATAAAAAAGAAATTATTTTTTATTCATTTTTAAATATGGAGTGGTCGAATAAAGAAGACAGAATCGCGGTTATCGCGTTGCACCGCTGTGGTTACGCGCCAAAAGACATTTTCAATATTCTTCAAAATTTGAAAATAACGTTACGGTTTGTTTATCGTACTATCAAACGATACACCGAAGAGTCAAGCTTCGAAGATCGTAAGAGAAGCGGCCGACCTCGCACAGTTCGGACACATAAGGTCATCAAAGCAGTGAAGGCGCGAATCGAACGAAATCCCGTACGTAAACAAAAAATCCTAGCTCTGCAGATGGGGCTAAGCAGAACCACTGTTAAAAGAGTACTAAATGAAGACCTGGGACTACGAGCTTATCGTAAAAAGACAGGACATTTTTTGAACGAGCGTTTAAAAAAAATTAGGCTAGACAGATCCCGCGCTTTGCTACGACGGTACGCGGGAAAAAAATACCGCGAAATTCTTTTTTCGGATGAAAAAATTTTTACTATTGAAGAAAGTTTTAACAAACAAAATGATAAGGTGTATGCCCACAGCAGTGAAGAAGCAAGCGCGCGTATTGCGAGGGTCCAGCGTGGGCATTACCCTTCCTCATTCATGGTTTGGCTTGGAGTCTCATATTCAGGCGTAACTGAGGTGTTTTTCTGTGAAAAAGGTGTGAGAACTAGTGCCGAAGTTTATCAAAATACTGTCCTAACAAACATAGTGGAACCTCTTTCTCAGACAATGTTCAGGAACAGGCATTGGATATTCCAACAGGACTCTGCACCGGCTCATAAGGCACGAAGTACGCAAGACTGGTTGATCGCTCGTGGAATTGACTTCATCCGGCATGAAGACTGGCCCTCTTCTAGTCCAGATTTAAACCCACTGGACTACAAGATATGGCAATATTTGGAGGAAAAAGTCTGTGCTAAACCTCACCCGAATTTGGAGTCTCTCCGAGCATCTCTGGTTAAAGCAGCGGCAGACATAGATATGAATGTGGTGCGTGCAGCGATCGATGACTGGCCGCGTAGATTAAGGGCATGTGTTCAAAATGGGGGAGGGCATTTCGAATAATGTAAATAAAATTATATTGTACATTTAATGACCTTTCATTTCATATATAATTTTTAAATAATTGTCAAAAGGCGTATAAGTTATTACATCAAAAGTTTGTGACAGAACTTATGACCCGACTAAGTATGTATACGTGGCGATGATCTCTTGATGTATATGCATACTATGACAATAACAACTTTTATAACTTTTTGAATCGTTATATCTCAGAAACGGTGGGTCATAAGAAAAGTGTTGATACATTTTTTATAGATAATTTTATGAACTACAATTTTTGTCGGAGGTACTTTTATCATAAAACTTACCGTTTTGCGGCAAATCGAGGACAACTCATTTTTCTGACCTTTGACCTTGAATAATTTTTTTTCCTTACAGGGTAATGATGGGGAACTTTTAGACATTGTTTATAACTATGTTTTGAACAATTTCACAGAAATTCAGCTTGTTGGGACTTTATGTAACTTCACCCTCATTTTTGGTCTAAATTGACCGGACTATATACACAAACATAATAAAATACACTGTAAAATAAAAATATAAAAGTGAATTATTACGTAGTTTAATTTTATTTATTCTCATTAATAAATAATTTATTATTATTTATACCTATTCTTTTGTTTTATTTAATAAATAAATAAATAATTAAAACGCTTTATGGTTTTTTAAAAGCGAATCTTATTTCGTGAACTTACGTGCCAGTAATCTGACTAAAGGTTTAGTGAAACTATTTTCGTCTTGTGTGTTATAACTACGGCAACAATAACAACTCCATTTTGATTTTATATTTGCAGTTTTCGTTATCGTATAAATTTGATTATTTGTTTAGTATATTTTGTTGCAAATATCTTATTAAGGTTGACAATTTTGTTATTTTGAGGCTTAAAAATGATTAATGTTTACTATCAGAACGTTCGCGGTCTGCGCACGAAAACAAGTGGCTTATATCGTAACGTCTGTGCGAACTCATTTGATGTTATTATACTCACGGAAACATGGTTAGCGGACGGAATAAGTGATAGTGAATTATTCGACAGTAGATATATAGTGTGGAGAAGGGACCGGGATTATTGTCGTACACTGCAAACACGGGGTGGTGGAGTGTTGATCGCAGTAAAGAACGACTTGACCGTTGTGGAAAGATACAATTGGCGTACTTCTGCTGAAGATCTATGGATATCGATAGTTCTTAAAAAATGCAGACCAGCGGTAAGTCATAACATTAATATCTGTTGTCTTTATTTATGCAAAGAAAACTTAGGCAATTCGTACCTTACTCAACTACAGAACTTTCATCAGAAACTCAATTGTGTAATATCCTCGAATCCATTAGATACATTCCTCATAGCTGGCGATTTCAATTTTGTTGTCCTGGAGTTTTTCGATACTATAAATATGTGCAACCTGACACAATTTAATGGTGTACGTAATGTTAACAATAGATTACTGGATCTCGTTTTCTCTAACAGGGTGGTAAAAGCAAGCGAATGTATTGATCCATTGGCTATACCTACCGACCCACACCACAAACCGTTAATTATAAATGTAGAATTCGTAGAAGTACATAAGTATATTGACAAAAACAATATAAAATATATATTTGAACGAGGCGACTACTCCGCAATAAACTCAGCATTGGAAAGTATGGATTGGAATATATTATCTGCAGAATCCCTAGACCATGCCCTTAGTATTTTCTATTCTAAATTATACGAAGTTAGGGATCTGTACGTCCCTGTTAAACCATTAAAGAAATCAACACACCCGCCATGGTTTAGTAGTGCTTTAATTAAAATATTAAAAGAAAAGTATAAGTACCATAAAAGGTACAAAAATTACGGTAATTTATCCGACTACCACAGCTTTTCCATTTTACGTGATCGAGCTAAGCAATTAGAAGCTGTTTGTTACGACGCCTACATGGCTAAAATAGAATCATCGATTGCCAAAAACCCAAAATGTTTCTGGTCATACATAAAAAGTAAAAGAAATGCTAATAGCTTACCTAATGTTCTAAATTACATGGACCAATCGGCAGATACAGGTGAAGGTATAGCTGAATTATTCGCAACTTACTTTCAATCTACCTTTCAGGAACCTGATTCAACATCTCATGATCTGAATATAGATGTCGTTAATGATAGCTCGGTCAGCATAAGTTCGATAAGTGTGTGTCCTGATACGGTACTCAAGCTACTTAACGGATTAGACCCCTGTAAATCAGGTGGCCCGGATCAGATACCGCCTATTTTTATAATTAATTGCGCAAAATATCTAGTGGCGCCGATCTGCATTCTATTCGAACGATCTTTTAGAGAGGGTATTGTGCCTAGGCTGTGGAAATCGACATTTATAACCCCCATCTTCAAAAAAGGTGACAGATCGAGCATAGATAACTATCGCCCAATATCAAAATTATGTCTTTTCTCTAAAGTACTTGAAAAAATTGTTCACATGCAAGTTTACCCAGCTATGCAACGCCAATTCGGTACCGAACAGCATGGTTTCTTAAGAAAGCGATCAACTACTTCCAACCTTTTATTATCTAATGAAGTCATAACGGTTGGAATGGAAGAGCGATGTCAGGTAGACGTGATATACACGGATTACAGCAAGTGTTTTGATCGTATAGATCACCGTGTGCTTTTGCAGAAGCTCTTATCTGCAGGAATACATGGTGACCTATTTCGATGGTTTTCGTCATACATAGAAAATCGCACACAGGCTGTAGTTTTGCGCGGGTACACATCAGGATGGAAGTCTGTTCCTTCCGGCGTACCTCAGGGATCAATCCTGGGACCGTTATTGTTTACCACATTTATTTCTGACATAAACAGTTGCTTCAAAAACTCGCAAATCCTTTTATTCGCCGACGATATGAAAGTCCTTAAGTGTGTACGTTCACTGACTGACACTAAGTTACTCCAATCGGATCTTGATAGTTTTGAATTATATTGCAAAAATAATAAATTACAATTAAACGTTTCAAAGTGCTGTCACGTGACATTTACCCGCCAAAAGTCAATTATAGGACCGGGATACACTCTGGATGGTATTCCTATTGGCGAAAAGGAAAGCATTAGAGATCTTGGTGTTGTACATGATAGCAAACTACTTTTTGATGAACATGTTGGAAATATTGTTAAAAAGGCACTCAAAGCGTTAGGTTTTATCATTCGAACCTGCTCTGAATTCCGTTCACTAAAACCAATAAAAGTACTATATTGTTCTCTCGTGCGCAGCAATCTCGAATACGCTTCTGAAGTATGGAATCCACAATACGAGATATATAAATCCCGCATTGAATCAGTTCAGAAAAAAATTTTACTTTACTTAGATTTCAAAGCAAATCAATTCTCAGTCGATTATGAGCACCGCTGTAAGCGATACCACTTTCTACCACTTGAATTAAGACGTAATATTAATGACATATGTTTCTTAACAAAAATCGCAAATGGCTCTGTTGACTGTCCCGAACTGCTTAACAAAATATTTCTTCGTACCAATCAAAATAATTTGCGAAAACGGCCTCTGCTACATGCACCATTCGCGTCAACAAACTATAGGGGTAATGCCTTCTGCATACGAAGTGCTACCGCTTTTAATAAATTGCCATCTCACCTGGATATTGATCTATTCTGCACTAGCGCACAGAAAATTAGAAAATTATTAAATAAAGAATATTTTGATGGGAGGAGCAAGTAGCTCAGCTGCCTGTACTTCCCGCTAAAGTGTTCCCAACCTCCTACTTAAAATACATAATGTTTTTGTGCTACTACATTGTAATGAAAACTGCACACTACTGTACCCATCTGGTTTGTTTGTTGCTTTAACCATTGTTCAAATTAAGCAGTTCTTTGTGATTTCAGATTTGTAAGTCCTGAAACACATTTCTCCTTTTTTCTTGTTTTTTATTTTTACTTGTTAAAATCTAAAATAAATATTAAGCTTGTAATTAGCAAATATCCCTATGCACTTTGTTAATTAATTGTTGTAATTAGTCTGTAAGCTTTCTTTAAAACTAAATAAATAAATAAATAAATAAATAAATAAATAAACAAACTGTTAAAAAAGTCAAAAGTCAAAAATCATTTATTTCAATTAGACCACAGTAGGCACTTTTGAACGTCAAGCAAGCAAAAAAGGAAAAAAAGTATATATAACAAGAGCTTTAAAATTAAGCGTGTCAGTCTGTCCGTCTGTCCTCTAGTGAAGCTATTTGCTCGTTCCAAAGTGTAGATTCCTATGGAGAAGAACGAGCAAGAAACTCCATGGTTACTCTTTTTCAATCAGTTTTACAATACATTTCTTTGTTACATCATTTAGTCGGTTCTGATATGTGAGAACAATGTAACACTAATGTTCAGGCAAAAAGTACGAAAAAGAAGTGAACCTCAAGGACAACATATTTAGACAGCCTGGAGATGACCAGTCCCAATAGGCGGCGCCCGTTCACGAACATGACACGTACACCAGCACCGCCCAACTCAACCATATTATAGGGAATTGGACGATCCAGTGCCCGTGCCACCGCCAATGAGACCTCTGAGTGAGCATGACAGCTCCCAGCCGACACAAGTACCTATATTCTACAAGTCTTACTTAATTATAATAGGTTACAGGGCACTCACATTTACAAAATCTTAGAAGTTCATCAACAATTAACAACATAGTGTACAATTGAATAATAAAAAAAAAAAAAAATACTCTAAACATCCTGTGGAGTAGGACCAGCTAGCCTCCAAGCATTTTTATCTTGTATATAATCATTTAGTTTGTAGTATGCTAGTTTACATAAATGTTTCTTTATACATAATTTAAATTTGCTTTCATTTAAATTTTGAATTTCAACTGGGATTTTATTATAACATTTAACACAGAAACCCAGGAATGACTTATGCACTTTTGCCAATCTAAATAAAGGCTGACTCAATCTATTCCTATGTCTAGTATGATAATCATGTTTGTCAGATACCTTTACAATTAAGTGTAGGTTTTTCCTAACATACATAATGTTTTCATAAATAAATTGACTCGGTACGGTCAGAATGTTGATCTCTTTAAACTTTTCTCTGAGAGATTCGCGACGACCTAAGTTATATATAGCTCTGACGGCACGCTTTTGCAAGATAAAGATAGACTCAACGTCAGATGCCTGTCCCCACAACAGAATTCCATACGACATGATGCTGTGAAAGTAGCTAAAGTACACTAGTCTTGCCGTGCCGACATCGGTTAGCTGACGGATCTTCCAGACAGCATAAGCTGCAGAGCTCAATCGTCCTGCTAGAGACCTGATGTGGGGCCCCCATTGCAACTTCTCATCTACAGTGATCCCCAGGAAAGTAGTCTCTTTTACAAATTCTAGTTTCTGATCATTTAATAATATATCATCACATACGTTATTTTTAACATTTGGTAAAATAAATCTAATGCATTTAGTCTTTTTATCATTTAGTAATAAGTTGTTTATTGTAAACCAATTTTGAACCTTCATTAAGGCATTATTAACTTCGTCATATTTGTTTGTTCGTCTATTTATTTTAAAAATCAATGAAGTGTCATCAGCGAATAATACCATATGCGGTTCATTTTGGAACATATGGGGCAGGTCATTTACATAAACTAAAAATAGAAAAGGACCTAATATTGAGCCCTGCGGTACGCCCATAGATACGCTAGCACCCAGTGAGTTAACTTTGTTGACTTGTACTTTAATTTTTCTTTCTTGAAGGTATGATTTCAATAAATCTAGGGATACCCCCCGAATGCCGTAGTGTTCTAGCTTCAGTAACAGCGTCTCGTGCTCAACACAGTCGAATGCCTTTGAAAGGTCGCAAAATATTCCGATGGCATCCTGTGCTTTTTCCCACGAGTTGAGAACTTGTTTTATAAGTGATACTCCTGCGTCCGTAGTGCAACGTCCTTTGGTGAACCCGTATTGATGGTCATGGAAAATACAATTCGTGTTAAAGTGACGCAGCATTTGAGTAAGCATCAACCTTTCGAACACTTTACTGAGCACTGGCAAAATAGAGACCGGCCTATAGTTATTAGGTTCTGTACTATCACCTGATTTAAATAATGGAACTACTTTACTATGTTTCATTAAATCCGGGAAAACCCCTTGATCTACACTTTTATTAAAAATGAAAGTTAAGTGCGGCGCAATTGTCTCTATAAACGACCTGCACACTCGAACAGACATTCCCCAAAGATCTTCAGTTGACTTTACTTTGATCTCATTGAACGCCTTTATTACTGCCTGGGGGGTTGTGTATTGAAAGCTAAAGTCAGAAGGACATTCTTTGACGTTACCCCTGAGAAGCTCGACAGAAAGTGCTGGAGATGATTTTAACGTTTCCGTAGTTTTAAGAGGAATATTTTTAAAGAATCTTTCGAATTCCTGGGCAACTGACGAATTTGAACTAGTATATCCCTTTTCGGTTTTTAAATTAAATTCAGTGTTTTGTGATTTATTTCTACCTGTTTCTTTATTAATTATATTCCAGGTAGCTTTTATTTTGTTTTCCGCGGTCCTGATTTTATTACTAATGTGGAGCGACTTAGCATGCTTACATACTATTTTAAATATTTTTGAATATTTGGAAACATGTCTGCGAAAAGCCTCGCTACTATTAAATGGTTTCAGGCCGTATAGCTCAAATAACCTGTCTCTACTTATACGAATACCTGGTGTAGCCCAGTCACAGAATACAAATTTACACTGAACATTTTTACGTTTTAAAGGAAATAGTTTATCGAATTGTATTTTTATAAGGGATAATAAATTAGCATATATCTCACTCGGGCAATTATTGTCTTGTACTTGGCTGCATAATTCATGTTTTAGCTTATTATTTAATGAATAAATTTTTTTGTACGTAATTTGTCTAAACAATATTTCCTTTTTTGGCACAGTTGTTATAGTATTAAAGTTAACTGTGAGCCCACTGTGATCAGATGGTAATCTATTTACAATTTCACTTGGTAAATAATCACAGTTACAGAAAATATTATCTATACAAGTTGCCGAGGTGGATGTTACTCGGGTGGGCTCAAGGAAAACATTAGACAAATCAAATGATTGAAAGAGACTTAACAAGTTTGTACAATGAGAATTGTTTTCTAAGAGATCAACATTAAAATCGCCACATACTATTGTACATTTACTACTAGAACAGTTCTGTTCATCACAGAATTAAATCACACACATCTTAAATCTTAATAAATGAAATCTTTTAACGACACATTAGTGTTCGTAGGTACCTAATGTATAATGAGATTATTAAGTCTTATGTAAATTAATTAATCTTACCGTGTAACACAGCTGTGCCTGTCTATATTAATCAGTCACTATATTCAGTCTCGTTAATAGAAACATCTTTAATGGTAGGTATATAAAAATTAAATAAAAACCCCTCAATTTGGTATTTTAACAAAAAATAAATTCTAATAAACACTTAATATCTACTAAAAAAAATAAACTGTAAAAAAATAAAGTCTCAAAATTATTCCAAACAATAAAAATCATTCTACAATTATTCATCCAAATCTAATCATCTTCATCACTCCCCGAAACATTTTCACTTTGAACCTTTTTAAGATTTTAAAAAAAGGCATGATATTGTCTAGGGATATGTCCTGCTTCACAAAGATGTATAAGATCTTTATATTTAGCTTCCGGAATTGGTAAAGTATCGGAATATAATGGTTTCAGTGCGTCGTTGCAGTAATCTACAACTGTTTTTTTGTTGCGACGTGTCTGAACTAAGGTATTTAATCTAAAGTAATCACCCTCCAAATCATATTTGTATAAAATAATGTCTGGTTCAGATCTCTTCACACAAACTTCCTTGATATTATTCCATTTGACGTCATGATTCGAAGTGTTTTTCTTAAAATTTCTGTTTTGCAAGAGTTCTTTCAAATCGTACAGCATGTCTTGAGACACTTCAATGACGTTATATGGCTCATTATTTGTTTTGGCCCAGCGAACCAAAGCATACCATTGATCGGGTGTATATATTATTTCACCCTTCGCAGTTCTTTCTATTAAAGCATGCACACTGTCTGCTTCTTGTTGAGTATGACCAGACTCCAGAAATCTGTGAGTGATATTAATATTATATTTGTTACTGGCGTACATGTAGAGACTATATATCACTCTATTGCGATTTTGACCATTACAATTATCCGACCAAAACCGTATGTCAATTGCACCACGAGCCACCTTTTTTTCTATAAAATCTAACAAGCAACTTCCTACCTCGTTTGCTCCTCGTTTACCAACATTTTGTGGCCATAAATAACAAGAAGCTTCCTTAATCCCAGTGTCAAAAACTGTAAAATGCATCAATGATAACTTTCTTTTATAATAAAAGAGAGACACTTCGCCAGAAGGGCAGTTAAGTAATTTCTGAAAATCGAAAATTGTTTTTGATGTACTCTGAATGGCTTCTTCTTTATCTTTTGCTTTATATTTTCTTGCAGTTTCCTTGTTTAAAATATGTTTATTATGAGCCAGTACTTGTTCTTCAGTAGGGCTCACCTCATTAGAAAATGCGTGGCACTTGTCACACAAATCTTTTTCGGAATAAAGAATGCAATATTCATATGGTCGTTTACAATGGTTCGGTATTGCCTTTCGGTCTCAGCTGTATTATTATATTTCGATAGTTCTGGCCAATCTTTGTACATTGAAAACATCTTATTAAAACTTAAAGAGTTATCCAAATATAATTTACTTGTATTTTTCCTAGTGTAATGGGATTCAACGGGTTGGAAAGATTTGACGTGATCACAAACACTGCGTATCATTTCATCATCTATCTTTTTCGGGTGATTTAAATGTTTTCCTCTATTGTCACTGCTAGTAATTCCACAAGAGTCTAATTTGCTATGTGATGTTCGGATTATTTGATCGGTGATAGCGAGAGTGCCACAGAACATCTTTAAACAAACTTGCTGAGTCTCGAAGGTGGAATCATCCGTAGGCAAAGGTAAATAATATTTTGAGGTAAATTTTCGTCTAGACGGATTTTCAGTTGTCATCCTTTTTTTTATCAAATCTTTTAGTAAATTTATTTATAAACTCCCACTGCTTAGTGTGGTCGGAAAGCTGCCAAAACTGATCAAAAATATTTTTTCGCATAGAATCTGTAAAATCCTTAGCGCATTTCAACTTACAGGTTAGAGGACATGGTGGTTTCATGGATTTAGCGGGCACAATTTTACCTTTCTTGGAAACATATTGTAGCCCGCAGTTTGTCAATGTTTTTCTACGAACATCGACCCAATCTTTGATGTGCCGTTTTCGTTTACGACCAAGATCAGTTTTGTACGTCGGCTTGCGCTTGCGTGAAGAAGATGGATTAGGAGAATTACTGAATTCACTGTCGGATATTGAAATTAGTGAACTTAAACTTGGTATATTTACAGGGTCATCAGTTACGTTTGGTGTTGTGTCAATAGGAAGGTCTGGTCCAGAAGGAAGCAACTGCATCAGTAATCTTTCTTCATTAGGGGCGTCTACGGGGTCTTCAGACAGGGGTATACCGAAAGTAAGGTCTTGTCCAGAGACAGGTGATGGCATTGGTGTACCTTCTTCACTGCCAAGTATAACATTATGGGAATCATTTGCCAGACTTTCATTAGACTTGTCTTCTTCTAGTTGTGAAGTAGGAAACACATCATCATAAATATTGTTCAAAAGTCTCCATTCTTCTTCGGTGTAGTCTTTATAATGAACAGGGGATTCTAAAATAAAAGAAAACACCTATAAAATAAAAGAATAACTAATAAAAATATCTTACATCTATCGAAACTGCCAATACAATAAGCATTCAGCGTAGAACAGTATAGCAACTGGTAGATTCGATAAATGTCGCCCGTAGAATACAATCGAAACTACCACATTCGATAATTCACTTGCTTAAAATGTCCGCGTAAACTATCGAAAGTGCCACTTTCAATATTTGTCAATATTATTTTTACGTGGAACAGTATCGAATCTACCACATTCGATAGTTTTGTTTGTTAACCCCCATTATGATGCAACAAAATTATTATTATCTATTATTTAAATAAATTCAAACATATAGACATATAGCAAAACTTATTTTTAATGTAGGTAAGCAATTTAAATATAAAATATTCACTTACCGGGATGTTCGACATTTTTTTCGTTGATATCGGTTTCACAACGCTGTTGTTGTTCAACTTTTTTAACTAAATCAACCATACATCTACCTCGCCTATTCATTTTCAAGCTTAAAATAAGAAATAACAAAACACAAAGAAATGAAAACTACTTAAAATTAAACAACATCAACACGTGCTTCCTTCCTCACATGCATCGGGGCGAACACTAACGACTCGGGCAGTTACGATCGATGCGCGCGTATCGACACGTACGAACACGATCGAATGTGTCACATTCGATGATGTTAGTCGCTCAGAGTATGGAGTATCGATTTTATTCGACTTAAAACTTGTTTAAATATATATTTTTTTCAAAAATATTTTTATTATTTCTGATAGAACAATATTTATGCACTTTCAAATAAAGCAATAAAAAAAATTTTGATAATTTACAATTTCGATACTGTTCGTTGCGGCAGTCGATTTATTAGATACCATGTTATGATTGTTAGATTTTCTTTTGTAAGTAATGAGGCTATCTTTTAAATAATAGTTTATTGTCTATGTATATATTGTCTTGTTCATCGGCAGACGAGGTCGTGGAAGAGTTGCGGCGTGAGCTGAACGATAGGGATCAGGACCTTTTGGTAAATGATGTGGAGATTACAAATATACCGGAGGCTCCTTCTGATAACCCGATTCACATCATAAAAGCTGTAGGCATCAAGTTAGGAGTGCAGTTGGAGGAACGGGACATAATCAGCGCGGAGCGGGTCGGGGGCAAGCAAATCAATGCCGCTAGCTCCGCTGGCCCGGCAGTAACGCGGCCGCGCGCCATAGTCGTGCGCCTAGCGCGCCGCGACCTGCGCGACGAACTGCTGGCTAGCGCCCGCGTGCGGCGGGGTGCGACCACCGCCGACCTCGGCACGCCCGGCCGCCGCAGCGCTTCTTTGTCAACGAGCGCCTCACAAAGACGAATCGCCGGTTGTTTCGGATGGCCCGAGATGCCGCTCGCCTCCACAATTGGAGATTTGTGTGGACCAAGCGGGGGCGCATACTTGCCAGGCGGAGCCCGGGTGATCCCACTCAAAGAATCCGCACTGACGAGGACATTGGGGAGGTGTTTGGGCCTGTTAACAATGAAACAGCATAATGTTAACTTTTATTTTTTAATAATATTAATGTTTGCGCACATATTACGTACATATATAGGTATTATGATTGTACACTTTTACTATTTGTCTGGAGTCAGGGGTGGAGAAAATATGCGTCTTAACTATATAAAGCGTGGGGTTTACACGTTGGCTGGCGCGCATGTTGAGTTGAAATTGACACTTGCTTATACACGTACTTATATCCTACAAAATAATAATAAATACGCTAACCAAATACAAAACCTTTACATAATCAATATTTCTTTTATAAATTCTACTTACATCAATCATGCCTTGCAAAAAATATTTATCA
This sequence comes from Spodoptera exigua, assembly GCA_902829305.4. Taxonomy (NCBI): domain Eukaryota; kingdom Metazoa; phylum Arthropoda; class Insecta; order Lepidoptera; family Noctuidae; genus Spodoptera; species Spodoptera exigua. Next base: position 246,782 of record CADEPN050000001.1, on the reverse strand, counting down.
ACGCGCACTACATACAACCTCACATACTTTATAAAAATATATTTATATTATATACTCTAACTACTACATTATATACCACAGTACAATTTATATTTACACTACATACTACAACGATGTTACTTATGGACTTCAAATGACTAGAAGTAAACGTATTAAGTTTGGTTTATTGAATGCGGGCTCCCTGGGAACAAACCAGGATGAGTTTTTAGTCGCAATGGGCAATAATTCGGTGGACATAATGGCTGTCAACGAAACTTGGTTGCGCAGGGGTGAGGATCACCGGGCGCCTAGCGTACCTGGTTACAAACTTAAGCACATCCCGCGACCATTGTCTGTGCGTGGGGGGCGCGGCGGGGGTGTTGGCTTCTACATCAGAAATGGAATTCCTGCGCGTGTCAGAGCACACCCTGAACATCCTAATGTCGAACAGCTCTGGTTAACTCTAACGGTACATAAAACTAAACTGCTAATTGGCACTGCATATCGCCCACCATGGCTGGAACTGGAGTCTTTTCTCGACGGACTGACAGCAAGCATTGGTAGTCTGGCTCCCTTCGATAACCTCATACTGTTGGGGGATTTTAATGTCGATATGGCGGACGTTAACAGCTCGAAATCCAAAGAACTGACAGATTCTCTCGGTTACCTCAATTTGACACAAGTTGTCACAACCCCTACGCACTTTATCGGTAACAGTAGCTCGCTCATTGACGTTGTCTGCACTGATGCTCCAATCCGCAATGTAGAGGTGAACCATATAAGTGAGCTTAGCCATCATGCATTTATTACTTGCGAGACAGTCTTCAAGAAACCTAAGTGCCAACCTAGATCTGTGGTATATCGCCCTCTCAAAGACATCCTGGAGGATTACTTTAACAGAGACCTAAAAAGTATGCCGTGGTCTATAGTGGGTGACATGAATGATGTTGATTTAATGGTTCAAACCTTCAACTCATTTGTTATTCAACTGTTTGATCTTCACGCTCCCGTTAAATGTAAAACATTTAGATCCCGTCCCACTCCATGGATCACTGACAACATCAGATTATTATCGAAACTGAGAGATGAGGCCAGGGACAAATTTCGTAAAACAAAACTACCAGAACATAAGAGTAGTTACCTGGATCTCAAGCATCTAGCCATCACGGCACTGGCTAGCGAGAAGACTGCTTATTTCAACAAATGTATTAATGATAACATTAGGGACTCTAAATTATTGTGGCGCAATTTAAAAGCGGATGTGTTGCCTGACCATAAACAAAGACTTCTACCAGAGAGCTTCGATAACCCTGACGAAATCAATTCGGCGTTCCTGGATGTTCCCGGCAATTGTGTTCTTAATGTTTCGCAATCGTCTTTTTTTGAGTTCCATAGGCACAGCGATGCTACATTCACACTGTCAGCAACCAATCCCGGGGAAGTCCTCAGGATAATTAAAAGCCTGAAATCAAACGTACAGGGTGTCGATGGCATTGGTCTCGATATGATTAACCTCACTTTACCAACCACCTTACAGGCCATCAGAGATATCATCAACTGTTCAATAGTCACACACACATTTCCTGAACTCTGGCGATGCGCTATTGTGCGACCTATTCCTGAAATCAATAGTCCAACCAACATAAAGGACCTAAGGCCAATTAGCATACTACCCTGCCTCTCAAAGATCTTGGAACGCATAGTGCACTTACAGGTCATTGCATACCTCGAATCAAACAACATTCTTCCCGACCTACAATCAGGTTTTAGGCAGGGAACTGCGACGGCACTGGCCGACGTAGTGGGGAACATTCTTGAGGCACGGGACAGGGGGGAGGGTACAATCCTGGTTCTGCTGGACTTTTCTCGCGCTTTTGATGCAATTAACACCACTCTACTTTTGTCCAAGTTAGCTTATTATGGCTTTGACAGGGATACAGTGGAGTGGTTTAAAAGCTATCTCTCAGGCCGGTCTCAATTTGTAGAGATGCAAAGAGAGGATGGGTCAAGGGTGGCGTCCTCCCCTCTCAGCGTGTCCAGGGGCGTTCCCCAGGGATCGATTTTGGGCCCCTTGCTGTATATATTATACAGTGCTGATGTTGTCAAGTCCTTTACCCATTGCAGATACTATATGTATGCTGACGATATACAGCTGTACTTGTCATTCAGGGTCAATGAAACAGCTGAAGCGGTGCGGAGAATCAATGAGGATTTGCATGGGGTGGTTGTATGGTCGGAGTTGAACTCACTGGTCCTTAACCCACTCAAATCAAGATTCATGATTCTAGGCTCCAGATACCAAGTTCGAGCTATTGAGTCGGCTTACCCTGAGATAATGATCATGGGAAAGAGAATTGAAAGAGTTGAGCAAGCATGCAATCTGGGCTTAATTATGGACCCTGAGCTGCGTTTCGAGGCACACATAACAAAAGTCTTGGGAAATTGTTTTTATAGGCTGAAGGTGTTATATGGTATACGGAAATATCTGAGCACTCCGTTGCGCAAACAACTTGTTGACAGCCTCATCATATCGAAGTTAAACTATTGTGATGTAGTATATGGACCATACCTTCTCTCTAGAACAGAGCGCGTTATCCAACGAATACAAAATGCCTGTGTACGTTTTTGCATTAATATACCACGAAGAAGTCATGTTACTCCATACATAAATGAACTGAAACTACTAAAGATGGCTGCTAGGAGAAAGCTCCACTTGGCCAATTTGTTGTTTGGCATTGTCGAGGCACAGGCACCAGAATATCTTTTTAAAAAGCTGACCTGGAAACACAGTCAGATGAGGCATGGTCTTCGCTCCATGGTGTGTCCGTTGGCCGTTCCTAAGCATCACACTGCGGTATTCAGGGGATGCTTCAAATTTGCGGCCACGCGCTGCTGGAATGATCTCCCTCCCCCACTTCGGTGCTTGAAAACCAAACATGCATTTAAGGCACAATTTAAAAAGTTTTCACTTCATCATCAAATGAGCCTCAACTTGTGACATTGCTTCATACCTCGGGGGTCTTGGCACGCATGCTCAGGTTGGGGGATCACTTCCTGCAGTGTTGTTGTTGTTGGAGTGTCTACACTTCTTCACTCAAACCTTTGTTTCTCATGTGTGTCACTGGTACTCTGTTTTTTCCCATTTTCCTGTCTGCAATATCAATTTAATTCCTTAATTATATAATTTACAAATATGTATGTTTAATCTATGCAATTAAGTACCAACGTGAAGTCAATTTTCATATTTAATTATAATGACTCAATAAAACCTCGACATAATTATCAAATAATTAATACAAACTTAATACTATTCGTCATAATCTTATATCTAATACGTATTTTTTAGGTTATAAATCCAATGGCGTTACCATTGGAAAAATAGATGCATGGGTAAAATATCACTTACCTGAATCATCCTGGTAGAATTCGATCGACCTCCATGGTCACATTTTACAACTACAGCATACTACACATTATTTCATATTGTCATTACACAATTCATGTTCTTTTATCTCACAACACAACATATTTAAACCACTTATCTCCATAATATTTACTATTATTTACACGGCGGATTGCATAATAATCATTGGTATGTGTCGCCATTATGTAATACAATTACTTTTGTCTAATTACTACAATAAATTGTTTGTGGCAGCTGGCAGAAAGAATAGACTTTTTGATCGAATGGAATGGAAGCGCAAGCGTCGCTTTCATTCGTTCAGTGTTGCCACTGACAAGTGTTTCATAGTAATACTTCTAATATTTAGTATTTTTATTTTACTTTTTCCCTTTTATTTTAATCATAGGTAGTTTGTTTTTTGTTTTATAGTAGGATACTAATCCAACAATTATATGTATTACATGAAACACATTTTTGTATTTAACTTAGCTTAAGTTTCTGCACTGATTGGCGTCATGCGTTGGTGTCGGCCATCGCTGAAAATCAGCGCCGCGACACTGTCTCGTATGGGGTCGCTGCATAATGCTGAGCGAGGGCCATTTCGCGAGCTTGGACGCATATTTTTCTCCTACCCTCCACTTTTGTTATATTGTAGTATAATTCTTAATGTATTTTTATTTTTACCTTTATTTTTATTATTGTACGTTTTGTGTCTTTTATGCGTCCCAGACGCGAATAAATACTTTTGTTTTTTGTTTATTGTTATTAAAACGTGGCGCGAGCGTGATTGTTACATTGTCTTTTGTAAGTAATGCGGCTATCTTTTAAATAATAATTTATTGTTATTAAAACGTTGCGCGAGCGCGATTATTACATTGTCTTTTGTAAGTAACGCGGCTATCTTTAAAATAATAATTTATTGTTATTAAAACGTGGCGCGAGCGCGACCGTTTGTCCGAAAGGTAAGGTCGCGGCGCTGCCCATAGTGAAAAGTAATAATACTAAAAGCGCTGCCGTTCGCTGCGTGCGTTTGCGGTGGTAGCGATACATTGCGTGTAAGGTAATGAAACAAATCGGTTTAATTGGATTCCCATAACGTTCCTGAAATAATTTCATGTACCGGTCAACTTAAGACGATATACTGAATCCACCCTATCAGTTTGCAGAAGGCTGTCCCTTACACCCTGTATAGTGATGGAAGTGTCATTAGTTTGAGGCTTTTAAAATACGGTTTACAGCTTGTTGCGCAATTTATGTTGCATATTGCGCGAATACACTTTTTCTGTGCTCTAAACACAGTATCTTTATTGACAGAATTACCCCACATAGAATTGCGTATCGCAATTTTGAAACGAAGTATCATGATAAGCATTCAATACTGCTTCACGATTGACTACTTTTGTTAATTTGCTCAGAGCATAGGCAGAGGTATTTATTTTGCTGCAAAGGAGATGTTTCAGAAATGTATGGAGCTTGGGCCAGGTCTATGTACACCTAATGTAAATATCACTAAATAATATAGTAAACGTTTTTTCGTGTTAATTTCCTATATTTTGGCTTCGTTTTTTTGTAATTCCAATTTAACTACGTCAAGGAGAGCAACATTACTTCTAAAAAATATGGTGGTCAGTAATAAGCGAATTGTGATTTTGACAATGACATTTGATTGATGTGTTGTGTGTCACCTTATACCAGCTAGAAAAACAAAACACTAAACCGAACATACTACTCGTTTGCGTCTGCATATCTTGTAATAATACCTAATAATGCCTATATTAGTTGCAAGGTTCGGCTGCTACTTAGTTTATCAAACTGTGTATTCCCTAACATTATACTTTTAGACTTTGATAATTTACAGGAGTTTTGAGATGTGATCTAACATTACATTTATATATTTTTAGAAAGTTAAGAGGGCGGGAAGTCAGTCATGAGAAATCTCCATATAAATAAAACAACTTGTTGACTTTTATGAATTTATTAATATCCCATCCAGAATTCATGCCGGTGCTTCTACCAAGCAAAACCCAAATACCACACCATGGTCATAATATGAGCACAGCAACCCACCATCCGTTTGCCTGCAATGCAACTACAATGATAACTTATTATTTAACATCCCAACTTGATCTTTCCCTTCCCTGCATTAAATAAGTATAATAGGTTCATCCTGAGCAATAACGAGACTTTGTAAGGCGTCTGATTAAAAGAGGATCAAGTTGAGATGGGGCTGCTTCCACTACTACTTCCAGTTGGTCTGACACTTCTAACAGAAGTGATCCATTTAAAGAGTTAATTTTAGTTCAATTTATTAATTTATTATAATAAGGTATGCTCACAGCTTATATAGCTTATACAAAGAATTTTAAAAGTATTGGATATAGGCAGTAGGTCTTATACATTAGCGAGCTTAGCTGTAAGATTTACAATAAATAAATAGTCACAGGTTATAATCTACCACAATGTAAGTGTATAGTTTGTGAAATAAAAAAAACAATAACTTAGATAGGATGAATTCTTGCCGCAACTACATCTCTCACCACACACACACCACTAGACACATGTGTTTGTCTTCAGTGTAGCAAAATTCTACACCAGGCACACACAGAGTTTTGGTGAGGTTAGATGGGCCTGGAATGTTACCCTTAATCCTTTTAGCATGCACCACATTTCTACATGCTGCTACCCAACAAGCATTCAGGTCCTTCAGGTATGAAGTGGCAGCATTTCACATTATGAGATCGTTGGCACCATACACAGACCTTGTTGCTGAATTGTTTGCCGGGTATGTAGGTACCCAACAAGCAAAACATATCAAACCACCCTCAGGTATCTAAAACAGTAAAATGTCATGTATTATAATATTCAATATATGTATTATTAAGGGAAGCTATTTGGATAACCTTACTGTACTTTTTCATCATGAAATGCTGTTGTCTTGCGCAATCCAAAAAATATATGCATTTTTTAGCCTTTCAGCACCGTGAGGAATAGAGTGAGAATGTTTCTTAAATAAAGATGTCCTGCATCTGACATAAACATTACAGTCATGGCTATATCTTCAACGGCTAGAGTACTAACAGTTTCTTGCATTAGAATATCAAAGCACTATGAGCATATTACTACCATTTCCATCAACCTAAAACAGAAAATAAAGATTGTACATTGTTTATAAGTATTATATCTTACATTATACTATAGAAATGAATACAATTGTTTTACTTGATGACCAAGAGGCCGCTCGATGACTGTAATGATTTCGGAACCCATGTCATCAGCAACATTATATTGTTTAGTCTCGTTTACATTGCACCTTACGCACGCCACTGTCAATCAACTGGAACAATTTGAGATTAAATATTACAATAATTAACGAGGTAAGAAATCTACGCAAAGAAATAACATTTAAACAAAAAAAAAGGATACATACTTGAAACTGTACTTGTTATTGTAGAAAAAACACCACAATACGATAGGATCACTGGCGAATCAGAAACCATATATCATAGCCACGATCATCAGAGGAGCAATCAATCGAGGTCGCTAAATAAAAAATCGTTAAAAACTCGGAAACACAAGCAACTCAACACTCACGAACACGGTGATCCAAGTTATACTACGTAAGGTAGCATTTTCTCTTCCTTTTCTTTTACCTACATCAATTCTATATAACACCTGCAATGTTTTAACTGTTCGCCAAATTTACATAGTACAACTAATACTTAAACAGCACTTTTTTTTTTGTAATCTACCTTTTTACAACAAATAAACATTATTATTATTATTTTGTATGTTCCTTTCCACTCACGGGACCACAGGGTCCCGGACTTTTGGAAGGCGTACGAGGGGCCGAAGCCAACTCGCAGAGGCCCTTTGAACAACTTTAATATAAGTGAAATGGGACATCAGCCGGCAGTTATCCCTGTATGCACTATGAAAGTGCACCCAAGGACAATCCCCGGTTGATGGAGGACTATTGCGAAATGTGGTACAAATTTATAAGGTTATGGGTATGGGTTGCTATGGACTAGTGGATGAAAACTATGGAAATACTATGGCCCCTGCCCCTGACCAATATTAATACATACGGATAAACAGGCAGGGGGTGACTGGCAAACTCAATTAATGGGCCCCCGGAAACGGCCGCTAGCATGTAGCGACACGGGGGCAACATACGTTGAGCTGCTTGGGGAAGGAGAGGCATCCCACGGCTATCAGAGCAATCCCGGAAGTACGGTCAAGACCCCTACCAGCATCTTACTGAGATACATCCTTCCCCCGAGTCTCCTTCAACTCCTACTCTTGCGAATCTCCACTCAAGCCAGCCAATTAAGGCAAGAATGAGGTGAGAGGGCTTGTTCCTCATCAGTGTTCACTCCAGCTAGTCACGAGGACTAACCGGAGAGAGAAGAACAAGACACCTCCCGGGAGTCAGGTCCGTGGGGTCGCCACTGCCCGACAGCTCGCCACAAGCTGCCTTGCGGATTTATTATATTATTATTATTGTCAACACTTCACTTTATAATAAACCTCATGGTTCCGCATCTCGCGATCCTCGCACGCAAACTAAAGCATTTGTTGTGAGTGAATCGCCTAATTCTTCCGTTTCGCCCGCGAATTCGATCTCGAGTTGCGCGAATTGTAAAGATACCGCCCATGTTCATTTATATAATTGCCCCAAGTTTCAATCCGCTTTGACCCCTAAAACTAGATCTGAGTTTATTAAATCCGAACATGGTTGCGCTAATTGTCTAAGCACGTCGCATGGTTTGAGTAATTGCAAGTCGACCTCTGTCTACATATGTAAAAAACGCCATCATACACTATTACATTTTGATAAAAATAATAAACACCCGCAAACAGCTGATGTCAAGCCGACGAATTGCAATGTAGTCGTCGCGTCCACTCTGGCAGCGCCGCCGCTGTCCGTTGCGCCTCCCGCGCTTTCCCCGCCCCGCGCATCGCTTGCTCCGGCACCCGCCGCTGTGGCGCGCTCCTATTCTCATTATGATAAGGTCGATATTCCCGCACCGGTGCCCGTCGTGGTTCGGCCGATGTTAATAAAACATGACCGGCCCATAACACGGCCGTGTTATTAGCAGCAGATAATAAGACTAAGGCGACGATTCTGTTATCAACCGCGCAGGTTTATGCGCGAGCTAATAATAATAGCTCGGGCCATAAAACTTTTGTTAGGTGCTTAATTGACAATAGTTAGTAATTCTTTTGTCTAAGGCGTTGGTTCTGTATCGCGACCGATTTATGTGAACTTAGATATCGAGTCTCGCGTATACTCGCATCAAAAGTATACTATTCACGCGTTGGTAGTTGAGTGCATTACGGACCAGCTACCTTCGCACCATATTAATGGGATTGCCATGGAATGGAATATTCCAGGTCATATTGACATAGTGTTAAGCGCTCAGCTGTTTCCGTACATTTATTTGGGGAATAGGGTAGACTTAGGTTCACATGCCCCACCCGCATTATTAACCACATTCAGGTATGTTTTTATGGGTGATTTTCCGCACAATAAAGAAAATTTAAATTTACCTAGCTCTTCTTTCACAGCTTTAGCCCTTAATGATTTTTTACAAAAGTTCTGGGAATTAGAAAAAGTTGAAAATAAACGCTTTTTATCTCTCGAAGAAACCGAATGTGAGAATATTTTTTCCTCAACTGTGTCACGTGACGATGTAGGACGCTCAGAATACTGTATTCTGAGGTGGGACGTTATACTGTCGCGTTACCCTTTAGTAAGGATCCCGCTGAGTTAGGTAACTCCCGCACCGCCGCGTACCGTCGATTGGTTGCGCCGGAGAGAAAACTCCGCCAATCTCCAACATTGCGGGAAAATTACAACGCAGTAATCAAAGATTACATAGATAATGGATATTTAAGTCAAGTCGACGAATCGGCCATTTCAGATGACGGGTATTACATCCCTTATCACGCTGTCGTTCGGCCAGACAAACCGATGCCACGTATTGTGCTGGATGCGAGTGCTAGGACTCATACAGGTTTATCTTTAAATGAAATACTTTATATTGGTCCAAACTTACAAACAGATTTGTTTCTTCTTTTGATCAATTTTAGATTATTTCCCATCGCAATAAACTCTGACATTAAACAGATGTACCTACGTATTTGTGTACCTGCTGAGCAGCATAAATACCTACGCATTTTGTTTCGATTCTATGAGAACGATCCCGTGTTGACATTCGCTTTCGGGCTGAAGTCGAGTCCTTACATAGCTATGCGCACTGTGCGACAGCTGGCCTCGGACAGTCCGCATTTTCCCGAAGCTGCTAAAGTAGCAGAGACCAGCCTATACATGGATGATCTGGTCTACTCTGTGAATAACGAAGAAAACGCTATACAGCTATCGCATGATCTCATAAAGATGTTTAAGTCGGGCGATTTTGACCTGGTAAAATGGTGTACCAATTCACCCGCGCTTTTAAACAGTCTTCCTGATTCACATCGTAAATCACTCGATTTTCACGAGGGGAATGATGTGTCCAGGGTTTTAGGTCTTTCATGGGAACCTTCTCGGGATAATTTCTTCTTCACGTCCGCTCAAGTAGCCGAGAAATGTACTAAAAGAAATATACTTTCAATAGTTACCCGCTTATTTGATGTTCTCGGTCTAGTCGCTCCCGTGATCTTTTACGCCAAATTGCGCATTAAAGAGTTATGGCTGAGCAATATCGGGTGGGATGATGTCGCTCCTGACGACATTGTTAGACGTTTTTCGCTTCTCATGCAGGAGTTTCCCTTGTTGGATACCTTACGGATACCTCGTCATATGGGTGTTACCGATGATTGTTCTGTTCGTATAGTCGCATTCGCCGATGCCAGTATGGGTACGGTTGTGTCATTTATTTATTTAATAATTTATGTACACACAAACAGCACAGAGGAAAATACATAAAAAAAATAAGAGTGCAAAGGTGCTACTTATTCCTGTTGGAATTTCTTCCAGTAGACCTGAGACAGGAAATGTAATTAAAATATAAGACACAGTGTGTAACAAAAGTGAAAAAAAAAGAACTAACGATAACAAATAGGTAATATATATATATGTCACCGGAAAATAACAAGATCCGTAAGTTAACCAATTTACTAGGAAGTTTAAAATTTATCAATTTTCGACGTCATACGGTAAATTTATAAACTAACGAATATCAATTTGTAAGATTTTATATGGTTCGACCAATCACAGAAACTCTTTTAAATACCTATACGATCTTTGAAATACGTAAAATAACACACTGTTCTCTGATTGGTCAATGTTCATAGTGGCAATGCTTGTGTCCATAGAAGTGACACGTGACAGCCAACCAATCAGATCGCGCGTAGCGTTTGGTTACTGCTTACTTATTATTTTACGAGTGAGTTCAGTAAGTTTATCAATATACGAAAATGTGGACGTAAAATATTACATTTTATCACCCTTTTAGAATCTTACGAAAGTTTATAAACTTCCTAGTAAATTGATAAACTTACGGATCTTGTTATTTTCCGGTGACACATATATATATAGATATATATATATATATAAATACTTAATATATAATAATAACAATAAATAAGATACACATATAAATAAACGTAACTGTAAGTACTCATGAAGAAAGGTAATGGTCCTTAATAAGTTTTTTGAAGAGAGCGAGCGATTTAGCGTCACGAATGTTAGGAGGGAGAGAATTCCACAGTCTCACAGCATAAACGGTGAAAGAATAGGAGAAGAAGTCGGTATTATGAGGCACGATTTTAAGATTGGACTTGAGATGAGAACGAGTTGGGACTTCAGGAGGACGCACCAAGGAGAAACGGTCACGGAGGTAAGCGGGATAAGTTGGATTGTAGAGGCAATTGTAGAGGAGACATAAAATGCAAGTGTTCCTGCGAAGACGGATAGGGAGCCACTTGAGCCTATTGCGGAATTCGGAGACATGATCATACTTCTTAAGACCGAATACAAAGCGGATACATAGATTTTGCAATCGCTCAAGTTTATTTAATAGCTCCTCAGTGGCATCCAGATAGCAAGCATCTGCATAGTCCATCAGAGGCATGATCAGCGCTTGGACAAGGTAAATCTTTGTTTTCACAGGTAGCAGGGTCTGGAGGCGCCTCAGCGAATGAATAGAAAAATGAACCTTCCGACTGACTTCATTCACCTGGGCATCCCACGATAAATTCGAGTCAATGAGTACACCTAAGTTTTTAGCACTATCGGTAAATGAAATCGCTGTACCATTCAAACGCAATGGACCGAGGCCAGAGACGTCGAAAGTGTTACGATAATATCTGCTACCGATGATCATGGCCTGAGACTTGAGAGGATTGATTTGCAGGCCAAAAGATCTGGCCCACTCTGCAACACCATCCAAGTCACGATTCATGGCATCGATAGCAGAATGAGCTTCAGACATGCCGAAGTGACGGTACAGCTGCAAATCGTCCGCATAGAGATGGTAATTAGAAAAAATGACCCTGGCAACGGTATTGATAAAGATGGAGAAAAGCAGAGGAGAGAGGACGCAAGGTCGCACCAATCGGATAATGTTTCCTCGAGGCGGACCCGCTGACGGCGACCCCGAAGGTAAGACTCAAACCAGGCTAAAGAGGAAACAGAAAAATTATTGGCCTTCAGGACCCCCAACAGTATGTCAAAATCCACAGAGTTGAAGGCAGAACTGAAGTCCAACAGCACAAGAACAGTAAGGAACTTGTTGTCCATGGCCCAGCGTATGTCATCGGTTACTTTGAGCAGTGCTGTGACAGTGCTGTGGCCGGGGCGAAAGCCAGATTGATAGGGAGAGATAAGGAAAAATTCCAATTTATATACACTCTATTACTCCGTCTGGTGTCGTAGTTCGCTTACTTTGTGCGAAGTCAAAGGTTTCACCTGCAGCGGTAAGACCCCTCTTTGAGGAGTGGCTTGAGAGACGCCACGGCGTCCTCACCTTCCGTCTGACGCAGGTGCCGGGCACGGCAGCTTCGGTAGGTTCCTGTTTCGGATCCAGCGGGAGGAAACGCCCGAGTGTCGTCATTGTGAGGACCACCTAGAGGATACGGTAGAGCATACGGTAGCGGTATGCCCTGCCTGGGCTGAGCACCGCCGTATCCTCAGGGAAGTGATCGGCGGCGGCGACCTCTCGCGCCCGGCCTTAGTCGAGGCCATGGTGCGGAGTCAGAGGAACTGGGACGCTGTCTCCTCCTTTTGTGAAGCAGTCATGCTCGCAAAGAGAGAGGCGGCCCGCATGAGGGAGCAATCCTCCTCCTCACGCCCCAGCAGCCGCAACTGGCGACACTACGGGCGTCGGGGATCAAGGGACGATCTCCGGCCACCGTAAGCACGGGCCTGCGGTCGGCGAGTAAGGGCAGCTCGCCGCCCGACTAGAACCAGGCCCGAGCGTACGGCGCGTAGCGTTCCGCGTGCGCCTCAAAGAGCCAATAGTCCACCATAGACGGGGCCCTAAAGGGCTGATGTTCAGCCGGGGTTGCAGGGTAAGCGCAATGAGGCACCGCGACCTCGGCCCAGAGCAGGAGAAGGAACAGGGGGTTTTTAGTCAGTAAGAGTCTGACACTCCCTTCTGCCCGGCCCTGGGCGGGAGAAGTCATTTGATGATTTTCCCCTCACAAAAAAAAAGAAGGTTTCACCTACCAAGGTCACAACTCTTGCACGTCTGGAGCTGTGCGCCGCCGTGATCATGTCAAAGCTGGTGAAGACTGTTCGCGATACTTACGCTTCTCGTGTTCCTATTGCAGGAATTTACGCTTTTTCTGACTCCACGATAGCCTTATCTTGGATTCATTCTTCTCCGTATCGCTGGTCAGTCTTTGTTAGCAATAGGGTAGCTCAGTGTCAGGAGAACTTGGGTTTTCAACATTTCTACCATGTGGCAGGTGTTGAGAATCCAAGCGACTGCCTATCTCGTCGCATACTTCCTTCGCAGTTGGTGTCACATGACCTTTGGTGGAGCGGCCCTTCTTGGCTTCATTGTGCTCCTGAAGATTGGCCTGTCAAACCGTTCTGTCCCATCAACTGTGGGGAACTTTCCGAGCATAAGGCAAATGTCTTAACTGTGACATCGCAAGTAGAACTTCCTCTTCTTTGTCAACTTGCGCAGCGCACCTCATCATGGGAAAAGCTGTTGCGCATCGTTTCTTATATACTTAAATTCGCTAGACCGAAGGTTCATTGCGAACCCCGGTCTCCTCAAGGGTTATTAGCGGCAGAACGAGTTCTGATTCGTGCTGTGCAATCTGTACATTTCGCAGATGACATTAAGCTCATCAAATGTGGTAAATTGTTACCAAAGAAACTTAGAAGTTTTTCTGTCTCTTTAGATGAAGATGGCAAATTACGCATTGGAGGAAGACTTTCAAAGTCATATATTCCTTTTGATGCTAAGCATCCTTTTTTACTTCCCAAATATGATCCTGTTGTGGATCTGATAATTCGTCATTATCATGTGATGAATTGTCACACTGGACCAGGGCTACTTATGTCTATTTTACGACAGCGATTTTGGATATTGGATGCCAGGACTGTCATTAGGTCCAAGTTGCGACAATGCAACACATGTTTTAGAGTCGATCCGACGCATCCCACTCCAATGATGGCGGACCTTCCTGAATACCGTGTATCGGAATCAAAGGCATTTGTCCATACTGGAGTGGATTATGCTGGTCCCATACGCATAACTCTCACTCGTCGCAGAGGTCAACACGCTCAGAAGGCTTACATTTGTTTGTTTGTGTGCCTAGTAACCAAGGCTGTCCATGTAGAGTTAGTCTCTGAACTTACTACCAACGCCTTTTTAGCCGCGCTTAAACGTTTTATCTCTTGATGAGTTTAAACCTCAATTCATCTATTTTAAATGAGTTATCAACTTGCCGCATTCAGTGGAAAATGATTCCACCTCGCTCCCCACATTTTGGCGCCATGTGGGAAGCCAATATAAAAACACTTAAAACGCATCTTTATCGCATGATTGGAAATCAACTCCTCACTTATGAAGAGTTACAAACTGTACTCATTCAAATAGAGTGCATTATGAACTCACGTCCTCTGAGCGTGTTGTCTTCTGATCCGCATCCTGAGGTTCCCCGCTCATTTTTTGATATCTACTCCATTGCAGTACTTGCCGGCAGCCGGTTTGTCTGGTCAGCGCTTAAATCTATCGCAACGTAAACTTTTGTTAGATAGTATGGTGCAATGCTTCTGGAAAAAATGGCACTTAGAGTATCTGCATACGCTGCAAGTTAAGCAAAAGTGGGCAACTCCGGACAAGCCTGTAGAAGTTGGAACTGTCGTACTCGTGGGACAGGATAATTCTCCTCCTCTGGGTTGGCCGTTAGGAGTTATAACTCAGGTGCTTAAAGGGACTGACAATATCAATGAAACAATGAATTTATTTTTGCAAATAGGCCATAAAACGACACTTTTACACGTCAAATTATATGTGAAAAACTAGATGAAGCCGGCATTTCCTATCTGACTACTCTGAGAAGAAATGCCGAAACAAACTCAGAGGTCAGTCTCTTTTCAAGTCCAGACAATGTAAAATAACATAATGTGAGAGAACCGTGCAAGTTCATTTTGTAGTGGTCTTTTGAGGAAAGAACCACACCAGTTTAAGTGGACCCGTTCTGAAGACAGGCACGCAAGTGTCAGTTTGCAACCAGTATAGCTAGTGCTGCTGAGTTGTCCGACGAACAATACCGATCAAAAGAACATTTGGGTGGGTCGCGCAAGTACTCAAACTGTCAGAACGCAGATAACTGGTAATCAAAAAGCACGGCAAGTCTCACACGGTCCTTACACTAACAATAATATAAAATAATAAAAATGACAATAAATAAATAAAAAAAAAATGGCAAATAAAAAATAAAAATGTCACAATAGGTGATCATGTCATTGTATAAAAAAGTAAACGTAATGTCAAATTGTATATAAAAGTGTAACTTATGTTACAAACATGTCAACATGACCTGTGCAGACGTTACAGCGGCTCATTCCCAAGCCTGACTATCCTCTAAGTAGTCTTTTATTTTATAAAATGCTTTGCAGTAAAGCTTAGCCTTTAATACACTTTTAAATTTATTGAGGCTCAAATTTTGAATATCGCTAGGAATTTTATTGTCAAAGCGTATACATTGACATCTAAACGAACTACTTATTTTCTGAAGCCTGGAGGCAGGCACAACATATTTGTTTTTCCCCCTCGTGTTGATATTATGTATATCACTTTATTTCTTAAATAAGCTTTTGTTTTTATGAGCGTGAATTACATTTTCATAAATATATTGAGAGGCAACTGTCATTATTTTAGATTCCTTAAATAATTCTCTGAGCGAATGCCTCGGACTAAGATTATAGATTGATCGAATAGCCCTTTTCTGCAGTACAAAAATAGACTGGATGTCAGCAGCATTCCCCCACAACAAAATACCGTATGACATGATGCTGTGAAAATAACTAAAATAAACTAACCGCGCTGTATCTACATCTGTTAAATTTCTAATTTTTTTAACGGCATATGCTGCAGAACTGAGCTTCTTCGACAAGCCATCTATATGAGGGCCCCACTGGAGCTTAGCGTCTAGGGTTATACCTAAAAAGACAGTTGTATCTACAGGACTCAACTCCTCGCCCTTGACAAGCACACTGGTTTTTAACCTGTTTAACATTTGGTGTTGTGAATTTAATACATTTAGTTTTAGTTTCGTTTAGTAATAAGATATTCACACCAAACCAGTGAACTATTTCTGAGAGAGCACTGTTTACATTGTCAATAACTGATTTTCGTCGTCTGAGTTTGAATAATAGTGAGGTATCATCAGCAAACAGCACTATCTCGTGTTTATCCCTTACAAGGTAAGGCAAGTCATTAATATAGATAAGAAATAAAAACGGGCCGAGAATAGAACTGCGGAACACCCATCTTCACAACAGACCCGGCAGAAACCATTCCGTTTACTTCAACTCTCTGAACCCTATTACTCAGGTACGAGGTAAGAAGGTCCAGAGATGCACCTCTAATTCCGTAATGGGAAAGTTTCATTAGTGTATCATGAAGCACACAATCGAACGCCTTGGATAAATCAAAAAATATTCCCAAAGCGTCGCTTAAGTCCTCCCATGCGTCGTAAATATGATTAAGAAGTTCAACATCAGTTGTTGAACGACCCCTTGTAAATCCGAACTGCTTCGCATGTAATAATTTATTTCTATTAAAAAATCTTTGCATTTGATCTAAAATTATTTTCTCAAAAATTTTACTGAACGTAGGTAGTACTGAAATAGGTCTAAAGTTAGTGGGGTCAGAAGTACTACCTGATTTAAATAATGGAATTATTTTACTACATTTCATAAGATCAGGAAACACACCACAGTCAATACAGTTATTAAAGATTTGAGCCAATACAGGTGCTACAATAGTTATTACAGAGCTTGTAATGTACACAGATTTACCCAATAGATCTGCAGTCATGTTGTTATTCAAAGTATTAAAGATTTTAACAATGTCTTTGTTATCTATGTGTTCGAAGGAAAACCCTGAATCGCAAGCTACAACATGTTTTTTTAGTAAAAACTCTGCAACAGTGGGAGATGAATTCAGTGACTTTGTAGTGGATACAGGAATGTCGGAAAAGAAATGTTTAAAAGCAGTTGCAATTTCTACATCCGCTTTTATTAACTTATTATCAATTACTAGACTATGTTGACTAAATCTTTTTTTAGACCTTCCTGCCTCACTGTTCATAATGTTCCAAGTGTCTCTGATAACATTGGTACTGTTCTTTATCTTAGAGCTAAAGAATAGAGATTTTGCAATAGAGCAAACCTTTTTAAATAATTTAGAATAGTTTTTTACATATTCACTGAATTCAACAGCATTAATATATGTCCGCTCATTATAGAGCTCATAGAGGCGATTTCTACTCTTATAGATACCAGTGGTTGCCCAATCACCAAAAGACACATTGCTATTAGCTGGAATAGTTTTATCTGTAAAAGTAGACTTAAACTCTGTTAGGTACATTTTAAAAAACTTATCATATAAATTGTTAGAATTCTTATAACTCAACAACAAAGGCAATTTGTTCCTGAGTTTAGCTTTGAAAAATTCAATGCGTCTTTTAGTTTTCGGATTAACTGTAATAAATTGTTTTGATACTACATTTATTTCATTTGTTAAGAAAATTAACTGACTACAATGATCAGAATCAAGTACTGATCCTCCTCCTCACGCCCCAGCAGCCGCAACTGGCGACACTACGGGCGTCGGGGATCGAGGGACGATCTCCGGCCACCGTAGGCACGGGCCTGCGGTCGGCGAGTAAGGGCAGCTCGCCGCCCGACCAGAACCAGGCCCGAGCGCACGGCGCGTAGCGTTCCGCGCACGCTTCAAAGAGCCATTCGACCACCACAGACGGGGCCCTAAAGGACTGATGTTCAGCCGGGGTTGCGGGGTAAGCGCAATGAGGTACCGCGACCTCGGCACAGAGCAGGAGAAGGAACAGGGGGGTTTTTAGTCAGTAAGAGTCTGACACTCCCTCCTGCCCGGCCCTGGGCGGGAGAAGTCAAGTCAGTCAAGAAAAAAAAATGCAAAACCTGTCAGTCAATAGTCGACCTTAAGCTCTCCATGCATTTTTGTCACCCTTAGTACTTTTATTATGTGACAAATTTAGAGAAACAAGCTTACATTACTATAAGTTAGATCCAGCTTATTATGTTACTTCACCGAGCTTAAGCTGGGATGCAATGCTTCTATATACTAGCACTAAACTGGAGTTCATAAGTGACTTGCAAATGTATGAGTTATTAGAAAAAGGAATTCGCGGTGGGCTGGCACAGTGTTCTCGACGTCATGCTGAAACAAATAATAAATACTTACCTCTCGTTAAAATGTAACGAGTCAGAACCAAGCAGTTATTTAATATACCTTGATTGTAATAATCTGTATGGCTATGCTATGATGAAGAAGCTTCCTATCTTAGAATTCAAATTTTTAACTCTTGAAGAAATTAGCAACTTTGATGTAATTACTATCTCAGATGATAATGATTACGGTTATATTTTGGAAGTAGACCTGATTTATCCGAACTATTTACATAACAAACATAAAGATTTGCATTTCAACAATAAAATTTAACATTAAGTTTCAACAATAAAAATGCTGGCACCGACTCCAAAAATAAGTAATAAATTTTGAATATCTGCAAATGTTTATGTCAAATAAGTTTACCTATAAATTAAGTTTCTTTACAGCATTTCAAATTTTTATTTTTAACTTTTTAGTGTAGGAACTTTTATCGCTTGACTTTTTTTGAAGGCGGTTTTTTTGTAATTTTTTTTTTTTATTTCTTGCCGTTTAGTGTTTTTTTATTATAATGTGCTATGGCAACGAAGTCAATATCGTTCCTACATTTCTTTTGAAAAAGTTACCAATGTCATATAAGTAGGACTACATATCATCGGTACATTCTTACAGTGTAATCGTTTTGATCTCGAGGAGACATGATATGATGCATGAAATACTGATGATTCTTATAGTTAAAATTGAAAAGTAATCTTTTCATAAATTCAAATTAGTTCTCGCAAAATAACAAAAAACTAGATATTTTCATCAACAAACAGATAAAGTGCAATGATACCAACGCTATGCAATCTATTTTAGTATGATTAAATACATTCGTGCATAGAAAAAAGACCGATGCAATTATTGTTTTGTATCAATTGTAACCCATTAAATGAAAAAACCTATTTTGTTATTACTAAGAACATTCATATATAGACAAGTTGGTAAAAATACAAAAGACCACCGCTATTGTAAATTTATGACTCATTCAATGTATGTACCTTTTTTAAGTATTATTTACATACGTGCACACAAAAGAGACGCAATTATTGTTTTGTAACCCGTTTAAAATGACTGTTTTGTTAAAAATGCCAATGAATTAAGAATAGCTAATACTAGGCCAAACTCCGCCCCCAAAGGTGTGCGGGTCGCCGCTCTAGAACCTTTCGGCCCCATCGGCCATGTGTTCTACGAGCAATGTGCCACTTAAGTTTGGCAATTCTTCTGGCTATGTCGGTGACTCTGGTTCTTCATTTCTGATTCGAACACGCAAGGAAACTCCGAGCGTAGCCCTGTCCATTGTTCTTGACAGCTCTAATAAGCTTAAACAATACTAGGATACATTATTTTATTTTGAAGTTCCCATGCCAACCTTCCAGCTTCATCATCACATCAGTTCAATAGTACCTTACAGCCAAAGTGCATCTTATAACAATTCTAACAAGCCCAAACACGGCTAGGATACATTCATTAGGTACGCAGTTCCAGTGCCTACCTTCCAGCTCCATCATCATCATTAGATCAGTTGGATGATAACATTTTCAACATAATTATTTAAGATCATTGGTTTATAGTGCATGTTCATAGTTGCTTAACTACCTTGATTGTGATATCTATGCGAGTGTCAAATTTCGTCACCCATTTCTGATCTTCTTCACCAGTTCCACCTCATTAAATATTAATGCTTGAGTAAATGCTTGAGTGCTCCATGAAAATATTAAAATTACTATATAGTTGCCTATAATATTTGAGGAGTTCCCTCGATTTCTCATGGATCCCATCATCAAAACTCGATTTTGAAAAGAATGGGACCAATCTGGAAACATCCTTTCAAGCACAAAAAAAAATTGCAAATCCATAAAAAAATAAAAAAAAACATACAATCGAATTGAGAACCTCATCGTTTTTTTGAAGTCGGTTAAAAAGTTGTTTTAGATAGACCGATTTATATCGGATTCACAGTTTTGGAATATTCTAAGCAACACTTATACCAGTTTCATTATGATTTTATAAAGAAAAAATATGGAAATAATGCAAAGCTATGCTATACTGATACTGATAGTTTGTTATATTTATTATATACAGCTGATTTTTATCTAGATATGCATGATGATCTTACCAAGTTCGATACTAGTAATTTTGCAGTAAATAATCCTTATCACATACCACAAACTAATGCAAAAGTTCCCGGATTATGGAAACATGAGATGGGTGATGATTTAATTATAGAATTTGTTGGTCTACGAGCTAAATTATATTTTATAAACAGTCTGAAAACTCAAATTAAAAAAGCTAAAAGTGTTTCCAAATTTATTACAAATGATCTAAAATTGAATGATTACAGCAATGTTCTGCTGACCGATAAAGCGCTAAGATGTGAAATGAATATGATAAAATCAATTAAACATGTCTTATACTCCCAACAAGTAGGTAAACAAGTTTTATTTTATTTTTATTTATTTACTAGCTGTGCCCGCGACTTCGTCCGCGTGGAATTTAACAAAAAAATTTATTCGTTTATTTTTTATTTTTTATTTTAGTTATCATTTATTTTCAGTTTTTTGTATTAGCTTTATTGAAAAATTTCTTTATATACTATATTTGGTGTACGATTTTCTTGGGCTAAAACAACAACGCTACTGGCACTTCTCGCACGTGAACATGCCACGTATAGTTGCCCATGGGTAAAGCAACCTTTTGTTAAATCTATACCAGCTTTACTTAACGTTTGTCCTTGGGACTTATTGATTGTCATAGCAAAACTGACATTGATCGGGAATTGCAATCTTTTGAATTCAAATGGCAAATTTGATGGTATTATAGGAATCCGTGGTATAAATACTATTTCACCTCTGCCGCATCCGGATATTATACGACCTTCTATAACATTTCTTTGCAACGACACTACTCGCAACCTAGTACCATTGCAAAGTTTCGGCGGATTTAAATTACGCAATAGCATGATGGGCACGCCAACTTTAAGTTCTAGTTTGTGGGAGGGCAGACCAGGCACAATTATACTGTTTAAAAATTCTGTTGGGTAATTAACCACTTCATCCGGATTGCAAACTGTATTGATGGAAAGATATGTTTGTGATTCATCTGTTAGCTTATCTAAAATGCACTGATTAAGCGCAGTAACCTGGTCGTTCGTAGGCGCTAAAATTGATCTGTCACACAACCACGAATCTTCTTTGATATTGAGATTGTAAATATCATCATAAATACTATATATTAAAGTTTCAGTGTCCGCCACAACCTGACAAAGACTGGTAGGTAGTTCTATATGATGATTACTATTCACTTCTGGACACTTTCCCTCTCCAACATCAAGAAGAATTGTACTAAATTCTGAATCAGCTGAATGTGCTTTCATATTTTGTTTTAAATTAAGTTTTTTACAGTCTCCAAAGTACTGAACGTTTTAAACAGGCGTTAATTTCATCGGCTCGCGTACCCTTACTTATAACCGGTAATATTTGTCTAAAATCTCCAGCGAATAAGAATACGACTCCTCCAAATGATAGATTATTACTTCTAATATCCTGCATCGTCCTATTCACGGCTTCTATAGAAATTTTGTTTGCCATAGTGCATTCGTCCCATACTACAAATACACAATCTTGTAGTACTTTGGCTTTGAGACTATTTTTGGGTATATTGCAGACTGGATTTTCCGTACGGTCTAAATCTAGTGGGATTTTAAACATAGAATGTGCCGTTTTTCCGCCAGGAAGTAAGGTTGCCGCTATGCCGGACGATGCGACTGCTATGGCAATCTTCTTTTCTGCACGTATTTTGGCTAGCAAAAGATTAATCAAAAATGTTTTGCCGGTACCACCTGGAGCGTCTAAAAAATACACTCCACCAGCATTTGCATTTATTTTATCAACGAGGAGTCGGTAAATTTGATTTTGTTCATCGTTTAGTCGTGCTTCATTATGATTTATAGTATTTTGAAGTTCAACTGGGTCAAAATTTGTATGTTCAATATATTCCTTGTTTAAATTTTCATCAATTCCATCAGTCGCTTGTGGAGATGGTAAACCATAATGAGGGAGAGAATTGCCGCGTATCGAAAGAAGAACGTCTTGTAATGCAAACAAAGCTCTATTTGTTAATACGTCTTAATGAGAATTTATGTCTGCATTCGGGTAATGCCGTTGGAAATCTCTTACATAATCATCTGTAAAATGATCCTTGAACTTGTCCCATAACTCTGTGGGATTAGAGATATTGCAGAAAACTAAAATAATGGCGAATAGTTCTCGTAATTTAGATGCGTTGCTGCTTATACTGGCATCTGTTAAAGTGTCGAACCAATGATTATCGCCTTCTAGTAAGCCAAGAGCAAGACATGCCGCTTGATATGTAGGATGTAAAATTCCATTCACCCATTTGAGACTTTCAAAAGAAGTTGGTCCTTTGACAAATGTTAATAACAACCTCAGATAATAACATTCCCGATTATTGGGGTGAATTGTATAGATTCTCCCAAGTGTATGCTCATAAAATATGCCGGGATGACCTTCCACAGGAGTACCTCGACGTCGCCGTTGAAATGTTTCATTTTGTTTATTAAATGTATGTAATAACCTGGTATTTCTTCGTACAATAAAGAAGCTGCGAATTCGTCGTTATTACATAGATCGAAAAATGCCATCAATGTCGTGTTTCTCAGATTTTCTATTACTCTATGGGCATTGCTTGGATCAAAATAAATTCTCTGACCTTACTCCTTATTACATAAGCTATCTGCCAGTGGAAGTCCCGTCCAAATCGGTCCAGGCGTTCCAGAGATTAGCCGGAACAAACAGACAGACAGACAGACAGACAGACAAAAATTGTAAAAAAATATATTTTAGTATGTGTACCGTATATACATTCATATGCATGTAGTAGGAAGCAGTTATTTTAATATTACAAACAAATACTCCAATTTTTATTTTTCTAAAATAAAAGATTTTTTTCTAAAATAAAAGTAGCCTAAGTTACTCCTTATTACATAAGCTATCTGCCAGTGGAAGTCCCGTCCAAATCGGTCCAGGCGTTCCAGAGATTAGCCGGAACAAACAGACAGACAGACAAAAATTGTAAAAAAATATATTTTAGTATGTGTACCGTATATACATTCATATGCATGTAGTAAGAAGCAGTTATTTTAATATTACAAACAGACACTCCAATTTTATTTATTTTTATTATTATTTTTCTCAAAATAAAAGATTTTTTTCTAAAATAAAAGTAGCCTAAGTTACTCCTTATTACATAAGCTATCTGCCAGTGGAAGTCCCGTCCAAATCGGTCCAGGCGTTCCAGAGATTAGCCGGAACAAACAGACAGACAGACAGACAAAAATTGTAAAAAAATATATTTTAGTATGTGTACTGTATATTCATTCATATGCATGTAGTAGGAAGCAGTTATTTTAATATTACAAACAGACACTCCAATTTTATTTATTTGTATAGATTTCAACTTCATGCACAATGGGTACATAAGCGGACTTAATGCCTAAGGCATTTTCTACCAGTCAAACCTTGGGTGATGCAGAGATGAGCCAATGGTCGGTGCAAGAAGCAAGCAAACGGCTTAATTTTAAATCTGTTATGACATACGAGATAGATATGTTGAAGAAGACGGTTATGGGAAGAACGAAGATTTTTAACTAAAATTCGCGGGTTACTCACGTGTAAATGTTGAGAAAAGCTCTACTAGTTTCTAACCACAGAGGGTTCTTCCTCATGAGCAGCGTGCCCGGACGCGGCGACGTCGCGCAGCCTACTGGTTAGCGTTGGCGCCTGCATCGCTATTGATGGTTGCGCTGCGGCGAGTCCAACGCGCCATCTGCCGGATACCACGCGCGTTTGCTGCCATCTCCGCATATGCTGGACTATGGCGATACGACGTCACGGACGCGGCGAACAGCTGATCGGTGTGTGTGAAAAACAAGTAAATAAAAAAAGAAACAACGATCCCAGTGTAATTCTTTATTGCTAAAAATATAGCTAACAGTATAATAAAGTGCGTCTATTGTTGTTAAGTGACAGTGTTCAGTAAATACAAAATAAACTTAAATCTAAATAATCAAACAGAACGATCAAGTTTGATCCACCCACAATTCAAAAAAAAAAAAATCTACTGAATAAATGTAAACAACATTAAGTGATTAAAGCATTTAAGTCGAAAACAGTCTACTTAATATAGCAATTACAAGTTCCGAGTCTAAATAGTGTGTGTCAACTGTCAAGTGTGGATGCTGAGTACCTAGTGAATCTTTGTCTAAGTACCTACATAATTTAGTTAGTCATGGCCAAGTGTGGTGGTTGTGGCAAATTTATCTCTTCGGCTGATTGCGTCCGTTGCACCAGGTGCCCAGGTGCTTATCATCCCGGCTGTGTGGGTTTTCCGGCATCAGCCAAAGTATCACCGACCTGGCTCTGCCCGGGCTGCAAGGCCAAAGCACCCAGGCTAGACAACTCAGCTACTCCGGTTAAGAGCGCCATGTCTGAGTGCTGCACGGAAACCCAAAGCCAATTGAGCGACGTGGATCTTCCCCCGAGTGCCACCGACCTAAATGTGGCGTATGAGATTAGGTGCTTTAGGCAGGAATTGGGTGCAATGAGGGATGAGTTTCGTCAATTCCAAGCCGAGCTCCTGAGTCTGCGTATGTCAGTAAATGATTGCAACCAACGTATGACTAATATTGAGAGCAAAGTGACTGACATTGAGAGGCGCTTTGAGGAGCAGGGTCCTGCGAAATACGACGCTGTGGAAGCAACCATAGCAGCTTTAAAGGCGCAACTAAACGACCGAGATCAGGAACTCCTACAGAACGACCTGATAATTGCTGGCATACCGGAGACCAAGGGTGAAAATCAATTCCACACTATCAGGGTCTTATCAGCTAAACTGGGTGTCACCCTGGAGGAGCAAGATGTTGTAAACATCGAGCGCATCGGTGCCGTGAGGCGTAATTTCATCGATGGTGTTGACTCGGCGCCGGGAGGGATGCGGGTGCGCGTCATCGCAGTGCGACTGGCGCGTCGCGTTGTCCGCGACCAACTGCTGCGGGCGGCGCGCGTGCGACGCGGCCTCGCCACCGCTGACCTCGACATGAGCGGCCCACCGCATAGGGTATACATAAACGAGCGTCTCACACCGGCTAACAGCAAATTGTTCCACAGCGCTCGTGAGGCTGGGCAGCGGGCTAGGTATAGGTACGTCTGGACAAAGGACGGACGCATCTATGCGCGTAGGGAGGATGGGGTCCCTGCTCAACGTATCCACAATGATGCGGACCTGGCGCAGATTTTTGGCAACAGTCGAGTTGGTTGAGATTTACTCTGTTACTTTTGAGTTGTTTGTCTAGTGTGTACATTGTTCATCCTTGTTTTGTGAGGGTATTGTATGTTTTATGTAGGTCGATTTTTTGCTCGTTTTTATTTGCTACTACGAACTATAAGTATTCGTGTTGTAGATGTATGCATGCGTGTGTACCTTTTGCCCTAATAAAATTACTTTTATTTTATGAATGTGTAAACACTTTATGTAACTGTTTGTGTTATGTCCTGATAATGGGGGCTGGAAGAAGGTGCGCTCCCTGCAGTTACTCATGTATCTTTCTTACACCTACGTATATTTACTACTTTCTTATTGTTTGCCTTTTCAAATATAGTATAGTATCTACATATTTAAATAGTATATTTTATTACAATGCTATAATTATAACAATTACATATACATTTTTTTATTACTGTATTATAATTAGAATAAGTGAATACAAAAGTTGCATATCATTCTATACATATTTAATTATAGTTTCTATCTGTCACAATTTTGGTAGTAACATGTACTTATTAAGCATTTTACATAAATTATGACCTCAAAGCATTTTAAAATTGGTTTCATAAATGCTGGCTCGCTAGGTACTCGTCACGACGAGTTAATTGTTGCCATTGATAGCCATGGCGTAGATGTTATGGCAATAAATGAGACTTGGCTTAGGGACGGGGAGGGGCGTGCACCTACCGTGCCTGGCTACCGTCTGCGTCACCAGCCGCGCCCGCTGAGCGTGCGTGGCGGCCGCGGCGGCGGAGTTGGGTTTTATATAAAACGAGGCGTTAATGTGCGTACACACGCTCACCCGGTTGACCCGTCACATGGTTCGATTGAGCAAATGTGGTTAGTGTTAAACATTAATGGTACGAGGCTTGCCGTGGGCACGGCATACAGACCACCTTGGTTTGATGTTGATTTATTTTTCGACGGTCTCACTGCATCTATTGAGTCAGTTTCATTTTGTGACCAGACTGTTCTCCTTGGAGACTTCAATATTAATTGTTTGAGCCGCTCTGAGATAAAAGTTAGCAAATTAAACTCATTTTTGAATTGTTTTAATTTAAAACAAATAATAACATCGCCCACGCACTTCACAAACACTACCGAGACTCTCATTGACCTTGTCTGCACGGACGCTCGCGTTATTAGCCATGTAGTAGACCCAATCGAGGCACTAGGAGCGCATGCTTTTGTGACTGTGATGTTCAATTTTGGAAGGAACAAGCCACTGCCTTTTACTGTTACCAAGAGGAGCCTAACTAAAATATGCTCAAAAAAGTTTAACAATGACTTGCAATCTACTGACTGGTCACTGGCTGGCCAGTCAAGTGATATAAACGTCATGGTGGACAGGTTAAACCAATGTATAATTAACCTTTTTGACAAACATTCTCCTCTCAAGAGGCATGTTATTAGGGAAAAATCGTATCCATGGATTACGGATAACATTAAACTCATGATGAATTTGAGAAACAAAGCCTATGCAAGTTATATAAAAACTAAGTCAGAATCAAAAAAAAAAATATTACAAAGACCTTAAAGCACTCGTACGAAAATCACTATTTTATGAGAAAGTAGCTTACTTTAAGACAAATATAAACAACAAAATTAAGTTTCCTAAAATCCTTTGGAATAATATAAAAACAACCTTGTTGCCTCTAAATCGGAAGACTGAACTACCGTCACATTTTAATGATCCGAATAAAATAAATACCCACTTTCTAAATGTACCTGGAACCATGAACTCGTCTATAAGTAGTTTGAGTTATTATGAGTATCACAGATTCGCTGACAGTACTTTCACACTCAGAACAGTTGATGACAGTGATATTATTAAAATTATAAAAGGTCTCACATCTAACGCCGAAGGACATGATTGTATTACTCTCAACATGTTCATTATGACACTACCATACACTTTGACATACTTGACAAACATCATAAATACATCAATCAGCACCTCAACCTTTCCTGACCATTGGAAACTGGCAATTGTACGCCCGATACCAAAAAAATGCTCCCCTACCGATGTGACAGACCTTAGACCCATTAGTATTCTGCCCCTGTTGTCTAAAGTGCTGGAGAAGGTGGTAAATACACAGCTGACACAGTATCTAGAGGCAAATGCCATTCTCCCTGAATTACAGTCTGGTTTTAGGAGAGGTCGCGGCACGACGTCGGCTTTGCTCGATGTCACTGATAACATACTATCTGCTCAGGACAAGGGCTTCTGTACCATTTTGGTGTTATTAGACTTTTCCAGGGCTTTCGATGCCATAAATTTGACGCTACTACTATCGAAGCTGGCTTTTTATGGCTTTGATACTTCAACTGTGAAATGGTTTGTTAAACTCATTTTTGAATTGTTTTAATTTAAAACAAATAATAACATCGCCCACGCACTTCACAAACACTACCGAGACTCTCATTGACCTTGTCTGCACGGACGCTCGCGTTATTAGCCATGTAGTAGACCCAATCGAGGCACTAGGAGCGCATGCTTTTGTGACTGTGATGTTCAATTTTGGAAGGAACAAGCCACTGCCTTTTACTGTTACCAAGAGGAGCCTAACTAAAATATGCTCAAAAAAGTTTAACAATGACTTGCAATCTACTGACTGGTCACTGGCTGGCCAGTCAAGTGATATAAACGTCATGGTGGACAGGTTAAACCAATGTATAATTAACCTTTTTGACAAACATTCTCCTCTCAAGAGGCATGTTATTAGGGAAAAATCGTATCCATGGATTACGGATAACATTAAACTCATGATGAATTTGAGAAACAAAGCCTATGCAAGTTATATAAAAACTAAGTCAGAATCAAAAAAAAAAATATTACAAAGACCTTAAAGCACTCGTACGAAAATCACTATTTTATGAGAAAGTAGCTTACTTTAAGACAAATATAAACAACAAAATTAAGTTTCCTAAAATCCTTTGGAATAATATAAAAACAACCTTGTTGCCTCTAAATCGGAAGACTGAACTACCGTCACATTTTAATGATCCGAATAAAATAAATACCCACTTTCTAAATGTACCTGGAACCATGAACTCGTCTATAAGTAGTTTGAGTTATTATGAGTATCACAGATTCGCTGACAGTACTTTCACACTCAGAACAGTTGATGACAGTGATATTATTAAAATTATAAAAGGTCTCACATCTAACGCCGAAGGACATGATTGTATTACTCTCAACATGTTCATTATGACACTACCATACACTTTGACATACTTGACAAACATCATAAATACATCAATCAGCACCTCAACCTTTCCTGACCATTGGAAACTGGCAATTGTACGCCCGATACCAAAAAAATGCTCCCCTACCGATGTGACAGACCTTAGACCCATTAGTATTCTGCCCCTGTTGTCTAAAGTGCTGGAGAAGGTGGTAAATACACAGCTGACACAGTATCTAGAGGCAAATGCCATTCTCCCTGAATTACAGTCTGGTTTTAGGAGAGGTCGCGGCACGACGTCGGCTTTGCTCGATGTCACTGATAACATACTATCTGCTCAGGACAAGGGCTTCTGTACCATTTTGGTGTTATTAGACTTTTCCAGGGCTTTCGATGCCATAAATTTGACGCTACTACTATCGAAGCTGGCTTTTTATGGCTTTGATACTTCAACTGTGAAATGGTTTGACAGTTACCTCACCAACCGTGCCCAATACGTCGAGTTACGAGACCAAAAGGGAAATATTAATAAGTCACAAACAACTCCCCTAATAAAAGGCGTGCCGCAGGGTTCAATTCTGGGCCCCACACTATTTATCACATATAGCGCAGACATAGTAAAAGAAATCAATCATTGTCAATACCACATGTACGCTGATGACCTTCAGATATATTTATCCTTTAAACCACAAGACTGTGAGTTTGCCATCAAACAAATTAACAAAGATTTGGAGGGTATATTTGAATGGTCAGAAAGAAACTCGTTAATTTTAAATCCAGTTAAAACCAAATTTATGATATTCGGCACCCCAGGCTTATTGAATAAGATACCAATGAGCACCTCCGTAACCATTAATGTTAAGGGACAAAGTGTAGAGCGAGTAAGTGAGGCGAGGAACCTGGGCCTTGTAATGGACGAAGGTCTAAGGTTTGAACGTTTTATTTCGGACTGCGTGAGAGGCTGCTTTTATCGTCTGAAAATGTTATATAAAATACGACCCTACTTGTGCGAGGAACTGCGTGTGCGGTTGGTGGAAAGTTTGGTTTTATCAAAAGTAAACTACGCAGATACAGTCATAGGCCCCAGGCTTTTGGCACGCACCGGGAGATTAATACAAAGAGTACAGAATGCTTGCGCACGATTTTGCTACAATGTTCCACCGAGGAGTCATGTTACGCCTTTTTTAAACAAACACAATGTTTTAAAAATGAAATCACGTCGTAAACTCCACCTCGCCTGTCTTATGTTCGACGTGATAAAACACAAGTGTCCTCCATACCTGTACGCTAGGCTTGCATGGGTTGGCAGTCACCGGGAGCTTGAGGGTAGGCGATGTGCTCAGCAGCTCGCCATTCCTCAGCACAGGACTGCAGCCTTTCGTGGCAGCTTCCGTTATGCGGCCTCCAAATGTTGGAATAATATTCCGCCTCCAATTAGAGATCTGAAAAATAAAAAATCATTTAGGTTAAAATTAAAATCTTTTATTGTGACATCTCAAATTAAATTCGGCGACATGAATATTGACAAGTCTTTTATCTAATTTCAGTTTATTATTCCAAATTAGTCAATTTTTACTTACTTTTTACACTAACTTGGAAGTTTTTGCATTTTTGTGTGAGTAATCACGGTGTTTGTACTACTTGCACTTCGCCATTACTTTTATTTATTTATTTTATTACAATCACTCCACTACTCGTAAACTTTGCTGCCTGAGTTTTGTGTCCTGTGGCTGGTGGAGGGCAACTGTATCCTTGTGGGGGGTACGCGACAAAGTGAACGAGAGCTCAGCACGGGTGTCACTAAATAGTACCTGTCTAGTATACCTACAAATAGCCAAAAACATTTTTCGTCAACCCCCAGTTAATTAAAAAAAGAACATGTAGCAATTAACTCCCTTATGTATCATATTTAAAAAAAAAGATTGTATTCACTTATTATGATATAAAATGTATTCATATCTGAATAATTTGGATAATATTTTCACACACGCACACTTTCTTCTATATTCACATTATGTTTCTTACTTCTTTTCTTTACTGAGTGGCGGTACCGCCGTCCGTGACGTGAGTCACTGCAGGGTGCCACCTGAAAATCAGCGTTGAGCATATTTGCTCAACTATATGCTGAGGTGGAGGCCCTTTTGGCATGGGCACATGAATGTTATTATTTTAGCGTTTTATTTTCGTTTTTTTTTTCTTTTTTAATACTTTATATGTTATTCTTGTTTTGTTTATTAATTTATTATTGTATTCATAAATACTGTGTTCTTATTATGTATTTTTATATACTTGTATTTGTGTGCCCATTTGTCGAATAAATGTGTTTTCTTTCTTTTCTTTCTTTCTCATCAAGCTTAATGGACTGTTGACGCTTCTGAAGATAGGAAGAGAACCATTCCAGTGATTTGCCAGAGATCGCAAGATGGGATAAGATTGCTAAAAGAATGTCGTGACTGACCATATTGAAAGCGTTCGAAAAATCAACCAAAACCAGAATAGTGGCCTAGGAGTCCTCAAGGCCCGCTCTAATATCGCCAGTCACTTTAAGGAGAGCGGAAACCGTGCCACGCCCAGGCCTGAATCCAGATTGTAGAGGGCTGATAAGCCCATTCATGTAAATGAATCTGGATAGCTGCTTATGTGCACAGGCTTCAAGGACTTTGGATAGGAACGGGAGTATAGATATAGGCCGAAAATGAGAGGGAATAGTAGGGACAGAGACTTTCGGAAGAGGACGGACATAGGCATTACGCCACAGGGATGGGAAGGTTCCGGAAAAGAGGGAATAATTAATGATGTGAGTTAAAGCTGGCAGGAGGTGGTCCAATATATTAAAGATCATATGGCGAGAAATGTTATCACAACCTACCGCTTTGGACTTGATGGATAGGATTATCTTACGGACCTCCGACGACTCAACTGTTACGAAGAGAAAAGGATGAGAGATGTTGGGACGCATCAGACCAGAAATAAAGTCCACGGTGCGTTTTTTGACTAGATGATGCATAAGAGGGACTGTGGAGAAATGTTTGTTGAGATCATCTAAGTCAATCGAGTTGGGAAGGCCTGGATATTGCGCTTTGCCGATACCTAGAGTTCCAAGGAATTTCCAGATATCAGCGGAAGAGGAATTAGAGATATTTTCGAGAACATGGCGGCGCTTAGCGTTGCGTACCATCTGGTTACACCTATTTCTTGCAATCTTATAAGCTGCCCAATTTTCTTCCGTACGATCCCTTCGATGCATACGAAAAGCACGGTCTCGGCGCCGCATTGCCATCCTTATCCCCCGCGTCATCCATGGGGCAGGTGGCCGCTTTATTCTTACTTCCTTTAGGGGAGCGTGGTGGTCATACAAATTAGTCACAGTTGTGTTAAAAATTGTAACTTTCTCATCGATCCCAGTCGCCTCCATTAGAGGCTCCCAGTCTATCAATGATGCATCCCTTTGCAAGTTTGCTTCATCCACCCGCGCAAAACAACGCCTGTACACAACTTTAGGCCTGACCCTGGGCGGTTTTAGGATGTAGGATAGGAAGATGAGGTCATGGTGAGAAAATCCTGGAGCGTTATGTTGACCATGACAGGATACAAGGGCAGGATAAGAGGTAAGGATTAAATCCAGCCAAGAATCATCACCCATGATGTTGTGGTGGGTGGGATTTAGAGCTAATACATGGAAATTGGCTGATTCTATAATGTGAAGGAGTTTACGGGACCGATGGGATTCATGGGATAGGAGATTGGTGTTAAAATCGCCCATGATTATGTGATGAGTGTACTCAGAACCCAAAGATTCAAGAACCGATTCGAAGTCGGTGAAATAATCCACGGTAGGAGGACAGTAACACCCAATACAATTTTCCCCCCTTGGCTACCAACTTCAAGGAAAAGGTACTCCGCAGGACAGTCAGAAGGAGAAGCGAAGAGGACCTTATACGTGAACTCGCTACGCAGGTATACAGGGTGTAAGGGACAGACCTCCACAAATTAACAGGGTGCAATCAGCTCCTTATTCTGAATCATATTCCAGTGAAAATTCTTTCAGGAAAATTTTCTATTTTTTTTTCGTTTTTTCAGTTCCTACACCTCTATTTCAATGTATAATTACATTCTCTGTATGAAGAATAACATTATTGTAAATAACACAGCTAAAACCAAAAAATACGCAATGGTTGTGTGAGTTCTCTAAAGAACTACGCATGAAATCAGCTGTTCAATTTCTACCTAGCTAGAGTCGTTTGAACTCACTCACACTTATTAATCAATTAATGAAAATCTTGTCGCGCACATAAATTGAATAAAAAATAAATAAAGATTAGTCTAGTTTTAATTTTAAAGCATTTACAAATACTACCTAATTTATTAATTGAGTGTTCTTTTCAAGCGATTACTGGCTAGTTTTTAAACTACTCACAAATTTTTACATGGCTTCACAATAGCCATGAATTGATAGTCGAGCCAGAAATTAAACACAATCTCCCTGGGATGGAAGCACAGCTTTCTATCACACTGCACTTTTATTATTCTAAATTTACTAAACAATGAAATTGGAATTAAATTGATTTAATCAATTCATTTCTCTACAAAAAATAACAGAATGATAATTTACGACCATGCATAATTGTTTATTTTTTTCCCCGAAATTTTTTAATTTTCGTGTAATTTGTAATTGGCAACAACAGATTTATGTTTGTGTGTGTCTCATCACATGCAGTCGCCATTGTGCCTTGTTGCGATGTAGGTACTGTTTGTGTACCGCGAGCGTGTGTCGGTACGGATCGCTCGCGCATTCGGCTTAAAAGTTTTGTTGTAAATAGTGTTGTTAAGTTTTATTAGTTATGTAGTGTGTGAAGTGTAGTGAAGTTTTGTTGTAGAAATTGTGCGAAATTACTACCTAGGTACGTTTAGCGCGCGTGATTATGGGGAGATGATAATGTGTAGTAGTGTAGGTATCCTGACCGTCAGCATCCATCAGACTCCAGGATAATGACTGGTGCCCTATCAACGCTTGCTAGAAAACCAGCCCAATACCTACGTGGATTTTGGAATTGGTTCGCTAACGTAACGAGACGCTACCACTTACCAGTGCTTTCCTATTTAGGTAGGTAAACGTAGTTTAGGTAGGTTTGGACCGCAACCGTGGCCAGCACGATCGCCAGACCTAACCCATTTGGACCCCTTTTTGTGGGGTTACGTAAAAGAAAAAGTGTTTGTGAGTACGTGTGCAAGTGAGTACGAAATGCGAGACCGCATCACAAATGCTTTCCAGAGCCGGAAATGCTTTCCAGAGCCGGAAACCGGAGCGATTCTAAGGTACGCATTTTTTTTTATCATTTATCATTTACCATGTTATGATTGTTAGATTTTCTTTTGTAAGTAATGCGGCTATCTTTTAAATAATAATTTATTGTTATTAAAACGTGGCGCGAGCGCGACCGTTTGTCCGAAAGGTAAGGTCGCGGCGCTGCCCATAGTGTAAAATAATAATACTAAAAGCGCTGCCGTTCGCTGCGTGCGTTTGCGGTGGTAGCGATACATTGCGTGTAAGGTAATGAAACAAATCGGTTTAATTGGATTCCCATAACGTTCCTGAAATAATTTCATGTACCGGTCAACTAAAGACGATATACTGAATCCACCCTATCAGTTTGCGGAAGGCTGTCCCTTACACCCTGTACACCCACACCACCCCCTCTCCTAACAGTCCGGTCATTCCTTATAAGGACGTAACCTGGGAGAGCATAAGTTGTGGACGGCAGTGCTGGTTTTAGCCAAGTTTCGGATATCAGGATTGCTGTTTTTGAATGTATCAAATAGTTCGCTGTGGTGGCTTGGAATGCTTTGTGCATTTATATGACAGACATTGAACAAGCGGTTATTTTTATCGACAAAAGTATTATGAATAAAATCATTCAAGGAGTCGCTAATCGAGCAAAAGCTATCGTTTTCTGAAGATAAATTGGCTGTTGAAATGAAATGAAATGAAATGAAATCTTTATTTGTGATACATAGGTACATTTGGTTGATTATTTTTAAATTAGAGTGCGCTATGATCAGCCTATTTTAGGCATACAAATAATTGTTTAATAATCGTTTGAGTTTTTTTTATTATTATTAATCAAGTAACCAGTTAGGAATGCGAATATGAATTAATGAATTGCATGTCAACATTGTTCGTCAAAAAGTCAGATGAGAAAAACCACATAATATAAGTCATAATAAATTGATGTCCATGAGTAGGTAATTAATGGATATTTGTAATCAATACGTAAAATAAGTCAACAAATAAACTAAATTAAAATTTATGCATTAAAAAATCTGAGACACTGTAATAACATTTTTGACACAGTAAATGTTTTAAAGATTTTTTAAAAATATGAATATTAGCTTGTTTTAGCTCTTTTGGCAATTTATTATAGACAGCTGGAGCCATGTCAAAGACACTTTTATACATTAATGCAGTATTCGTTCTGGGTATACATAGACGATTCTCATCCCTTTGTGGCCGATTATAAGCTTCAGATAATAAAACAAAGCGTTGAGGATTTTGTTTTACAAAGACTGCGATTTCATAAATGTATAGTGAAGGTAAGGTCATAAGATTGTGTCTTTTGAAGAAAGGTACACAGCTGTCAGTTGTTTTTAAACCAAACATAGCCCGAACGCACCTTTTCTGTGCCCTGAAGATAAGAATCTTATTGGTTGAATTCCCCCAGAATATTATGCCATACCTAAGAACAGATGCTACTAGCCCATGATAAGCGATTATTAGTGAGTTGCAATTAATTTTATGTGCGAGTTCATGTAGGACATAAGCTGATTTACTCATACGTTTGCATAGTTGTTCAGTATGCTTTTTCCAAGACATTTTATCATCAATATGCAACCCGAGAAATTTTGTACTATTTGTTTCTATAATGGCTTGTGCGTTATAATTTACATTCAAATTGTTGGGTGAAGGTAAACGTTGTTTGAAGTGCATTAGTTGTGTTTTAGTTAAGTTTGCTTTTAGATTATTCACATTAAGCCAGTGCATGATGGAGCTCAAGGTATTATTTATGTCATTTTCGTAGTTGTTTTTATTTGTGCATTTTACAGTAACTGTACTATCATCCGCAAACAGAGCTATAGGATTGTCAGTGG
Organism: Spodoptera exigua; assembly: GCA_902829305.4. Lineage (NCBI taxonomy): Eukaryota > Metazoa > Arthropoda > Insecta > Lepidoptera > Noctuidae > Spodoptera > Spodoptera exigua. The sequence goes on along the minus strand of CADEPN050000001.1, from coordinate 210,843 downwards.
CATTAGGCAAGTCATTAATATATAGTATAAATAGAGTTGGCCCTAGAACGCTACCTTTTACACCGTATTTCAGTTTTCGTCTGCATGATCGAAAAGTTTCTTCTTTTTTGTCAAAACATTAAATGTAGTCAATTCAGTGTATTGATTGCGATCCCTAAGATACGATTCGATTAGGTTCAGAATATTACCTCTTATTCCGTAATGATAAACTTTACCGAGTAATATATCGTGGTCAACGTAGCCAAAAGCCTGCGTCATATCCATAAAGATTGAGCATACAGGAATTCTTTTGTCGACATCAGCCATAACTATTTTTAGAAAGTCATATATTGCCATGTTAATAGCTTTATTTTGTCTAAATCCTTTCTGTTCACTTGCCAAAATATTTTTACATTCCAAATAATTCTTGAGTTCTTTACATATGTATTTCTCAAATACCTTCGATATAACTCTCGGTTATAAAAATAGCTAAAAAAAAAAAAATTAAATGAATGCAATGGGTCTATAGTTTTCTAAAGATTCTCTATTATCTTTCTTGAAAATAGGTTTAATAATAGAAGTTTTTAATTTTTCAGGGTATATCCCTGCTTCAATACGTAGGTTTATGAGATAGCTGAAATGTGGAGAAATATTCGTAGCTACATATTTCAGAACTTTAGTACAAATACCATTGTTACCTACACTATTTGTTGTTTTTAAGTTTCTAATAATTTGTAAGACGTCTTTTGGTAGACATGGTTTTAACATTGAATTTTGTCTAGTGGTCATGTATGATTTATACTGCATTTTTAGTGATTCATTTTGAGGTACTATTTTATCGATAACATAATTATTGAAGGTATTTGATATGTCATAAAGGTCAGTTATCGTTTTGTCATTTAACTTAATAGTACTTATTGTATTTTGTGGTAAGTTCAATTTTATACCTTTTGGAAAATACTTTTCACTTTGTTTTATTCGCGTGGGTAGGCAATTTTCTGTATTGCCACAAGAGAACGCGCTTTTTGACACTACAGACTTCTATGCCTCGTGTTATCCAGTTGGCTTTACGGTGCGTGTGTATCGTGATATGTCTAGACGGAAAGCAAAGATCATAGAATAGTGTAAATAAGTCAATAAAGTTATTGTAGGCCACATTTGGATCAACAGCTCTGAGAAAGACAGTTTATCCATACAAGCATCAAACTTCTTAAGATTTTTCTCACTATAATCTCTACGCTTAATTTTCCAGCTCATTAATCAGGCACATTTTTTGGACTTGGCACTTCAATATCTGAGCTGTGTAATCCGACAGACCGAAGTCAATCACTTCCGCTTTACATTTGTTGCGGTAGTTGTGAGCAAAATTATCACTACATGTATTGCTAATTATTCTGGTAGGCTCAGCTATTGCAAGTTTTAAATTATAAGACAAAAGTAAACATTAAAATTCGGATGTGATATTTGTTTCTTTAAGAACATTTATGTTAAAATCTCCAGCTCATACTACATTATACTTATTATAAGTTTTGTTAACATCTTGAAGTAATTTTTCTAATCGAAATTTTTCTAATCGAAATTATTTAGGTTACTAGCAGAAGGAACTCTATACAGACATATAATAATAATTTTATGGTCCAACCTGAGAATACAGAACAAACCAGAAGGCGTCAACGCGCTTCAAACTGAAGCAACTAAAACCATTCTTAACTAGAGTAGTATGAAATTTCTACGATCAGTCAATTTTGGCACGTGGTATGTCGTGACGTATTTACGAGTATCAATTTTAATTTCATTATGCCGTCTTGTGTTATTCATCGTGTAAAAATGCGGCTGGAATAATGAAAAATGTGGATAAGATTACATTTCATCTGCAAGCATCGACTGCAATAGTATATTTAATTAATTATTATTTTTTTTTTATCGATTTATTTTTCTATGAAAATGATGCGGCCATTTTGTGAGTGTTGTAATTTTATGTGAAAATTTTACCCACTTATTTATTTGTTGTGAGTTATATTTTTGTACATTATGGAGCCTATGTCATATATGTTTACGTGTCAACTAACAAAAAAAAATCATACAAAGGGCACGGTTAGATTAATTTTGGAAACGATCTAGCTAGAGCATAGTTTGCTCAATTCACTTTGAAGATATATATTGATGACAAGGGTGGTTTGAAAACAGCATTTCCTACTAAGGTATATCTATACTAATTATAATGCTGAAGAGTTTGTTTGTTTGTTTGCTTGAATGCGCTAATCTCAGGAACTAATTAAAGTAAGTAGACTTCTGTTTTAGTTCCGAGTCTAAAGACAATACATATTATAAAAACTTAACCGAGAAAGGGAACGCAATAAAACCATTTCACTTATTGAAGCTTTGTTTTATTTGTTGTGTATAGTAGGTGTAACTAAATTTAACACAGAAATCGTCAATTTTATGATACCTCCATGAAATGTGTGAATAACTAGTCTGTTGCATTTATCGTAAGTTTACCTATTTTTTTGGGTTTATTCAACAAAATTTATCTTACCCTCCTGTTGTAAAATTACCCCAAACCAAGGGAATTGTTCCACTGTCGGCAACACTACGCGGGTGGGAAGTGCGGCTGGCGGGGGGATTGAGGTATTGTTTTTGGACACATTTGACGACATGCAATTATGAGTGAACGCGGATTCTGGTTTGTTCTGTATTCTGAGGGTCCAACATTTCTATCGTAGAACATTCAAAAGTTAAGCACTCTGTGAGCAACTCCAACTTCGGAACAAGTTTCCAACGGTAACCCTTTATTACAAAAATACACGATCCTCCTCTGCTAGAATTACTTCTGCTTTAGAAGGCAGCCAACGAGTAATTAGGTATCATGCATATATCCTCGTGGCCTGACATCATAAAATGTTCAGTCAGACAGATAATGTCTACATCAGTTTTGTTATCCGAAATTTCTTGTAAGCAGATTGGTAGTGCATCTGACTTACTCCTTAAGCCTGCAATATTTTGATGGAAAATGGTAATAAATTTATGTACGAAAAAGCTTCTGAGACATAAATTTAGTTTCAGATGCTACTATACTATCATTGTTATAATAATTATGTTCCAGATTTATGGACATTTTTATGTTTTTAAATATATTTGTCATGTCATTATTATTAAGAGAGCCATTAGTCTTTGAAAACATTCTATAGTCATAAGTTAAATCCAAATTAGAGTCAATCACCTTTACATAGTCATAGTTCTAAGTACACATGTCCAGGTATAGGAGATTACAAAAAGTTTCTATCCTGCCATTATACATAATAGAATAGTCATTTATTTTATAGGTAGGTAGACAAAGAATTATATTAGTGTGTTGTATTTGTGTCAATTTTTCGCGAATATCAATTATTATGTCAACATAGTTATAAGTTCGTCGGAAGTCTTCTTCGCCAATTAAAACAACACAGTAGTCGTTTACTGTGTGTTCTTTAAGTTTTGTATCAATGCCGCTGATGAGTTCTCTTACTCCACAATTTGGTTTTAAATAGTGGCATAGATGGTAGTCTGCGAACGCGTTTTCAGCTATCGTTAAAACTTTGTTTCTTCTATTGCTACTTATGATACATAGTTTTGGTTTGTCAACTTTGGGTATCTTATTGGTTTGTTTTGTAGTTTGCTGCACTATGTGCGAAAGCGATGCCGTGCCACGTACTGTGTCGGTGTTTTGGTGCGCTGAAGGGGTACTTGCTGGTTGTGCCGATTTGCTTTTATTCTTTTTGTGGGTAGGACGATGCGGCGTTGTTGATTTTGAGTTAATCGGAGTTCGAGTACACAAGTCGCTTGAAAGCTGTTTAGTCGCTTTAGTCAGAACTTCATATTTACTGGACAGATTCTTAATAGTATTTCTTAACTCAGTATTCTCTAACGAAAGATTATTAATTTCCTGATGTGCAGAGTTTAACTCTGAACGTAATGTTAATATTTCTTGTCGTAGGCTTTTTACTTCGTCATCATCAGATATGTTCGGCATACTGTTCGTGCTGCCATCTAGCGTCAAGTTATTGGACTCAATCACTGTGACCGTTTCTGTCATTGAGCTGTTCCTTTTTTTTTCGGAGGGTAATATTTTCAAAGAAATTCATTTTGTTGGTGGTTTTGGTTAATAGATATAACCAAAATATATCTAAATATTTATCATTAAGTAAGTTTTCTTTGAAATAAATTTAAAATATGCTACAAAAAGTGCTGTAGTGTGAAAGGTCAGAATCGAACTCGAACGCCTTTAAACAGCAATCTGTGTAATCACATCTAGGCTACCAAATCGATCAATTATTTGTTCAAAATAGGCAACCGTATGCAGTTGTGTTTGAAGTAGTAGGTAGCTATAAGTTGATATAAGTCCAAAGGTCAAATTAGTTTCTTCGGAACAAAGGATTGTCTACTTAAACCAGTTTTTGCGTTTTTTTTTCTACTTCATTGATTGTTTTGACACAGTTTAACACTGCTGTGCTGATTGTTTCGCGCGCGCGCGTATTTTAATTATGTCAAATAGTGTTTTAACACTGTTATTCTAGTGTCTTTTTACTTGGTTTGTCACACTATATTACACACACTTATTCACTATATACGGAGAATATGTTTAAAGGACATGGCCAAAAAAGTACATTCCACGTACACAAACATAATTAATACACTGTAAAATAAAAATAGAAATATGAATTATTACGTAGGTTTTAGCCTCTCCAGACTTGACAATTATTATAAAAAAAGGGTAAAAGTAATGCATGTGAATTCAACTTATCGTTTGTCAAGCTTCGCCATAATAGTCCATAGAGAAAGAAAGATAAATAAAAAGACGTTCCAATTCCAAACCACGTGTCTTAAACTACACTCATAGAAAACGTGTGATATGATCGACAAATGCATTACACTAGGAACATTTTATTCATACGATACTGTATTCATTGATTTCAGTTGCATTTTATAAAATACTCGTATTATAATAATATTATGTTTTAATTTTTATTCAATTCACAAAAAAAAACTTAAACGAAACGGAACGTGTTTGACACTTTTGATAGCGTGTTACTGTTAACCTTGCTTATAATACTGGAGTACTGGACTGTTTTGCGTTTTGGATTTGTTTTGTGGATTACGATGAGGTGCATCAAATGCGGAATAGCCATACAAAGACTGCAGATGCGTCTTATATCCCCGCTTTCTGCACACCATCCAACAATACTTTCACGTTGGTTAACCAATGCTCAAACCCAGGTATGAAGTCGGAATAGTATAATACTTAGTTTGTTTTTTTATGTTTTATAATGGTATGCGATTTTAAATAGTGAATCTTTTTTCAGTTGCCTCTGGAGATATTCACTTGTCAACCATGCTTCTCATTATCGAATACTGAGGCTGGTGAACATGAGAGACTAACATGGTTTGCCTTGGCTGTGGAAAATCGGTTCGAAAAATAAGACACCATTATGTCAGTATGGACTCTCCATTGCTGACTGGCCTAATATCACAAAATACTATTAAAGTGGTAAGCATTTTGTTTTTAATTTATATATATCCACTTGTATGTATATATAAAAAACTATAAAAAATAGCACTCATAGTAGGTATGTGTGATTATAATATCTATCTTTATGTATTTTTCATGTTTGAATAGACTTTTTTAAAGTAGGCATGTTTTAACATAATACTTCACATTTTACAATATTCATATTCTAACTGGGGTTTATTTTCAGCCCTCAAGAAACAACTATGTTTGTCATGTGTGCTGGATGCGGGCAAATAGACAGGCAGTGCAGGACTTATCACGAAACTTGCAGGAATTGGGTTCGGACAATGTGCAGGAATCAGCTTCAGACAACTTGCAGAAATTGGCTTCTGACAACAATGCAGCAGCCCCTTATGTTCAAGTTACCACCATTACCGCCTGTTTTAACCGGGCCGCTTCAAAGGAAAAGTACTACCATATTATTACCCAATTATACAGAATATACCTATATATTACACAAACATAATAAAATACACTGTAAAACAAAAATAGAGAAATGAATTATTACGTAGTTTTATTTTCCTTAATAAATAAATCATTATTATTTATATATTCTCTTTTTTGTTATTTTATAAATAAATAAATAATTAATACACCTTATGGTTTTAATAGCAAATCCTATTTTATGCGTTATTGCCAGTAATCTGACAAAAGGTTTAGTGAAATTATTATCGTCTAGTGTGTTGTAATTACGGGTTTTTCATGTGTTTTATTTATTGCAATTTAATTAAACAATACTCACGAATGTAAAACCAAAAATCATTGATGTACATTGAATTCAATAACTATGCAAACGCCCATACAAAAATTGGCCATGTCCTTTATATCAACACTTTGTGATTTACAGTATTTTGTACACTGTTACGTTGGTGTTTATTTCTAAAACGCAATTTTACTATTTTTAATGAAATTTTAATACGGAGCTGATATTTACTCTGGCCGTGGCGCCATCTTTTCCCTTATATTTCTCTGTTAAAAATGAATCGTCATCAGACATGGACACCAAATACACTCAGGGGCACATTTAACCGTCCACCCATCTCAAATAGCATAACGTTTGTTTATGTTAACTTACGCTTTGAATTATAGGCGCAACTTCATAAGTGGGTATATCATAAATCAATAAAACAACCATACCCGCGTTTTGTTTACTTTTGTGGTTTTTATTTAACAATAATCAGTTTAGTCGAAATTTGACAGTCTCGCCCTTTGTTTGTGTGACGGATACATTTCATTTAAAACGTTGTGATACAATTTCTTCGAATAAAACCGAGGTGTTGGAGTGCCGTGATTCAATTTACACCAAAAAAAATGCCATTGGACGCAGCTGGAGCAGCCAGGGCAGTAGCACTTGCAGACGCTGGGTTTAGCCAGCGTCGGATTGGACGGATGCTTGGATATCCACGAACCACTATTCAAGATGCTATCCGGCGTTACAGAGAGACTGGTTCCTACACAAGAAGGCCAGGGCAAGGTCGTAGAAGGTGTACATCAGAGAGAGATGATCGTTACATCGTCTCGAACGTTTTACGAAATCGGTTCACAACGGCTTCTGAGGCTCGTGACCGCTTGTTTGAGGTACGAAATGTAAGTGTGAGCCTAAGAACAATAAGAAGAAGGTTAGCTGAGAGGGACCTGAAAGCATTTCGACCAGTTCGAGTCCCAGATCTGACCACAGCTCACAGAAGAGCGAGACTTGCATTTGCTCGAGAACATTTAAATTGGACTTCGGAACAATGGAAGGCAGTTCTCTTCTCTGATGAGTCAAGAATCGCTTTACGAGGTCCTGATGGACGTCAGCGCGTGTATAGGCGCCGCGGTGAAAGGTTTGCTGAATGTGCTGTGGTTGGAACCGTGGGCTACGAGGGAGGCTCGATAATGGTGTGGGGTGGCATTTCTTACGACGCCCGTACAGAGTTGGTCATCTTCGATAGAGGCAGCGTTAATGCTCACAGGTACGTGACAGAAATCCTAGAACCATATGTGATTCCTTTTGCACCATTCATTGGCGATAATTTTGTTTTAATGCACGACAACGCTCGTGCACACACTGCGAGAATTGTCACCGATTACTTGGACGACGTCAATATTCAACGTTTACCATGGCCAGCTCGCAGTCCTGACCTGAACCCAATAGAGCATGTATGGGACAACTTAAAAAGACGGATCCGGAGTCGTACACCAGCTCCGAGGACCATCAGTGAGCTGAAAACTGCAGCTGTTGAGGAGTGGGAGAACATTCCCCAAAGCGACATCCAAGACATAATGGACGGGCTTCCTAATCGGTTACAAGAGGTCATTAGGGCCAGAGGAGGAAATACACATTATTAATCCGATAATTTACAGCACACTTTTTTAAAAGTGCCCTTTTGTAAATTTTATTTTTTGTTAAGAAAACTGTATATTCTGTTTTTTTTTTAATTTTGTCTCAATTAAACCATTTCTCAACATACACATGTTTTATTTGTCTTCGTATAGGTTCACCCAATGTAATATTATAACAAAATAAATTAAATTACCATAGAATTTTGAAGAAATCGAAAAAATGTAGGTGGCCGGTTAAATGTGCCCCTGAGTGTATATATAGTTGATTCGAACAAAACAATAGAAAAAATACAAAATTTTGAAAATACACACTCTAATTTTGAAGACATGGAATTGAGTGATTTTAATACTAGTTCATCATCAAAGTTTGAAGAATGCTACGATCCAAACCCGAATCCTGTACAGATAGTTAAAAAGTCTCCCCAGACGGAATTGGAGGGTCGTGATATTCATGATATTTATGATGGTGTAAATATACCACTTGGAATAAGGAGTGCAAACAATACTAGTACTCGTACTCATAATAACATGCTTTTTATTCAGTATTATAACTGAATTCAAGACAAGTATACTAAATTGTGAACATGATTAAAGCTGACGTGGTAAACGAAATTCATAAAAATGCGAGGGTGAACTATCCACGAAGACATGTTATCATGAAAGATATAGATGACTTGTGGCAAGCAGACTTAATTGATATGCAATCAATTTCAAAAGAAAATAAAAGTTACAGATATATTCTTGCCGTCATTGATACATTTTCGAAGTATGCTTGGGCCTTTCCTATGAGAAGTAAAACCAAAGAAGATGTGTGTAACTCTTTCAAAACTTTGTTAGATAAAGGGCGTGTTCCTAAAAATCTGCAAACGGATAATGGAGCAGAATTTTATAATAACAAATTTCAGAAGCTTAGGAAATTGTATCATATTAACCATACCGTGGCCAGCACGATCCCCAGACCTAACCCATTTGGACCCCTTTTTGTGGGGTTACGTAAAAGAAAAAGTGTTTGTGAGTACGTGTGCAAGTGAGTACGAAATGCGAGACCGCATCACAAATGCTTTCCAGAGCCGGAAACCGGAGCGATTCGAAGGTACCTACGAATTTTTCTTTTTTTATCATTTATCAGTTACCATGTTATGATTGTTAGATTTTCTTTTGTAAGTAATGCAGCTATCTTTTAAATAATAATTTATTGTTATTAAAACGTGGCGCGAGCGCGATTATTACATTGTCTTTTGTAAGTAATGCGGCTATCTTTTAAATAATAATTTATTGTTATTAAAACGTGGCGCGAGCGCGACCGTTTGTCTGAAAGGTAAGGTCGCGGCGCTGCCCATAGTGTTAAGTAATAATACTAAAAGCGCTGCCGTTCGCTGCGTGCGTTTGCGGTGGTAGCGATACATTGCATGTAAGGTAATGAAACAAATCGGTTTAATTGGATTCCGATAACGTTCCTGAAATAATTTCATGTACCGGTCAACTTAAGACGATATACTGAATCCACCCTATCAGTTTGCGGAAGGCTGTCCCTTACACCCTGTATTTGAGTATGCAAATAGGTATTAAGTACTTTTATAATTAAGTAAGAGGTAGTTTTTCAAGGGATAGTTGCCTATTCGTATTTCCTTGCCTGGGCTGGCACCGACTCCAAAAATAAGTAATAAATTTTGAATATCTGCAAATGTTTATGTCAAATAAGTTTACCTATTAATTAAGTTTCTTTACAGCATTTCAAATTTTTATTTTTAACTTTTTAGTGTAGGAACTTTTATCGCTTGACTTTTTTTGAAGGCGTTTTTTTTTATTTCTTGCCGTTTAGTGTTTTTTTATTATAATGTGCTATGGCAACGAAGTCAATATCGTTCCTACATTTCTTTTGAAAAAGTTACCAATGTCATATAAGTAGGACTACATATCATCGGTACATTCTTACAGTGTAATCGTTTTGATCTCGAGGAGAGATGATATGATGCATGAAATACTGATGATTCTTATAGTTAAAATTGAAAAGTAATCTTTTCATAAATTCAAATTAGTTCTCGCAAAATAACAAAAAACTAGATATTTTCATCAACAAACAGATAAAGTGCAATGATACCAACGCTATGCAATCTATTTTAGTATGATTAAATACATTCGTGCATAGAAAAAAGACCGATGCAATTATTGTTTTGTATCAATTGTAACCCATTAAATGAAAAAACCTATTTTGTTATTACTAAGAACATTCATATATAGACAAGTTGGTAAAAATACAAAAGACCACCGCTATTGTAAATTTATGACTCATTCAATGTATGTACCTTTTTTAAGTATTATTTACATACGTGCACACAAAAGAGAAGCAATTATTGTTTTGTAACCCGTTTAAAATGACTGTTTTGTTAAAAATGCCAATGAATTAAGAATAGCTAATACTAGGCCAAACTCCGCCCCCAAAGGTGTGCGGGTCGCCGCTCTAGAACCTTTCGGCCCCATCGGCCATGTGTTCTACGAGCAATGTGCCACTTAAGTTTGGCAATTCTTCTGGCTATGTCGGTGACTCTGGTTCTTCATTTCTGATTCGAACACGCAAGGAAACTCCGAGCGTAGCCCTGTCCATTGTTCTTGACAGCTCTAATAAGCTTAAACAATACTAGGATACATTATTTTATTTTGAAGTTCCCATGCCAACCTTCCAGCTTCATCATCACATCAGTTCAATAGTACCTTACAGCCAAAGTGCATCTTATAACAATTCTAACAAGCCCAAACACGGCTAGGATACATTCATTAGGTACGCAGTTCCAGTGCCTACCTTCCAGCTCCATCATCATCATTAGATCAGTTGGATGATAACATTTTCAACATAATTATTTAAGATCATTGGTTTATAGTGCATGTTCATAGTTGCTTAACTACCTTGATTGTGATATCTATGCGAGTGTCAAATTTCGTCACCCATTTCTGATCTTCTTCACCAGTTCCACCTCATCAAATATTACTTTTTGACTGTAAATGCTTGAGTGCTCCATGAAAATATTAAAATTACTATATAGTTGCCTATAATATTTGAGGAGTTCCCTCGATTTCTCATGGATCCCATCATCAAAACTCGATTTTGAAAAGAATGGGACCAATCTGGAAACATATCCTTTCAAGCACAAAAAAAATTTTGCAAATCCGTCCATAAACAACGGAGTTCTGAGGTAACAAACATAAAAAAATAAAATAAAAAAAAAACATAATCGAATTGAGAACCTCATCCTTTTTTTGAAGTCGGTTAAAAATGGCGAAACAGCGAGCGGCTGCTTCCGATGCCAGTACAGGCGAAAAACTCGCGGCACGTTAGTAAGTAAGGCTATGTCGGCAAAAATTAAAACTGGTTCTGGTTTGAGAAAAAGCCGTTCTCCAAAAGTTACAGCTGGAAAAGGATTTAAAAGTAAATTAAAAACTATTATTACAAAAGCAAAAAAAAACATAAAAAAATTAAAACCTAAGAGCAAGAAAATGGCTATAGAATTAGCTATTGCCGCTACCAGAGAATTAGCAGATGATTCATCAATTAAGCTCCACCGTTGTCCAAAAACTGGGGGAGTATTACCTCTGATCCCTATTTTTGCTGGATTATCAGCGGCGGGAGCTTTAGCAGGCGGTGCAGCTGGTATTGCTAAAACCATAAATGAATACAAAATGGCTAAAAAGCTGTATGAGGAATCGAGGAGACACAATGAAAAAATGGAAGCTCTTTGTATTGGGAAAGGACTACACCTTAAACTACACAAAGGCAGCCTTGGAATTTTCGTATCAAAAGAAAAAAACTAAGATATCGGCTACCCAATCGGGCCTTAACTAACTTTGACATTTTAAAGTATGGGAATAGAATTCCTTATTTTAGAGGTGTCTTTATGAGAGATGAGCTCCCTAAATGTCCTTATAAAAAAGAATGTGGAGTTATTAATTTAGATAGTTCTAAAAATCCTGGTTCTCATTGGGTAACCTATGCAAAATATAATGATTATGTTGAGTATTTTGACAGTTATGGAAATCTTAAACCTCCAAAGGAATTTATTAAATATGTAGGTTCTAACATTCAATATAATTATGAAAATATACAACGTGATCACCCCTTCAATTGTGGACATCTATGTTTAAATTTCTTAAAGAATTTTTGGTATAAATAAGAAATAAAATAAACAGGATCATATAAAAGAGTTCAGTATGCAAGCATGTCTACTACGGTTACCATCTCTGGAAATAAATCAAAACTGGTCTCGTATTTTCAACCACCTCTTCATTTATCTGATCAATACGAGTGCGGTTTACTATACTTTTCAGTATTAAAACCAAGACCAAATGTGCCCGATAATAACAGCAGTTTAACAGCTGCAATCAGAATCGAGTGTGATCTTGTGACCGGTTCATATTACAACGGATTACCGACTCATTTTATTCATGAATTTATATCTGATACTGCTCCAGGTCGCGACTACAAAGAAATACCTCAGAATGTTATTTACTTCCCAGTGAACAAAAATATAATTTCATCCATATCTGTTAGGATTGTAGATCAGTTTGGTAATTGCATTGACTTTGGTGAAGAACATATTCAATTACGTCTTCATTTAAGAAAAGTAAAATGGTAGTATATAATAAAAACCCTCCAGTGAAAATAAAACGTTCTATTCCATCAACGACCATTAAGGTGCACAGCCGTAAGAAAAACGTGAGGAAATTGACTAAATCAAATAAAGATTTTCTTAAAGCTTTAGGGTTTAAAGTATGAGTATACTACAGATTACCGATTTACCACACTTTGATAGTTCAATCGAAAGCTATGAAGTCCATTCATACAATTAGAGCTTTAGAGAAAACGCTACCATCAGCCAGTTCAATCTACATCGAAGGTCAGGCAAAGCTGTTCGGAAAGGATGGGCATCCGATCAAGAAAACTGTTACGTTCACTAATAACCCTGTTATGTATTTGTTTCAAGACATCAGATACGAAATGAATGGAATTGAAATAGATGGCATAAAAAAATCCGGAATAACATCAACAATAAAGTCTTACATCTCATTAAATGAAGCAGAAAGTAAAGTTGCTGCATTATGGGGTTGGAATTTAAACGGGTTCCAAAGTGATGGATATTTTAGCGTTGTGGTGCCTTTAAATAAGATTTTAGGGTTTGCAGAGGATTACAATAAAATTGTGATTAATTGTAAACACGAACTTATATTGAATAGGAGTAATTCTAATTTAAATAGTATTATTGTTACTGATGAAGTCGTTCAGCTTCAAATAGATATACAAAGGATTCAGTGGAGAGTACCACATATAAAAGTTTCAGATAGAGAACGTTTAACACTTTTAAAGCATTTAGAAAGAGATAAACCTATTCAGATGGCTTTTAGAAATTGGGATTCATATGAGTATCCTTTACCCCCTGGCCATAGCCAAGCGCGGCGCGAACTGCGGCGCGAAATGCGGCGCGACAAGCGGTGAGCGGGAAAAACAAATGGTAGACAACGTATGAAGTATGCCACAGCTAACGGCGACGCGAATTGCGGAGCGACCTGCGGCGCGAAGAGCGTCGCGCGGCATGCGGCGGCGACGGGCGGCGCGGTGTGCGAGTGAAACAAATGCACTCGGGAGTATAGAGGCGGCCACAGCCAGAGCGGCGTATGCAGCGACAGCGAGGGGACGTATTTGTGTTCGCGCGAACTGAATAAATCATTTTGAAAATTTCGCTCCGCATCAAATGGATACCGAAAAACTTATTAGTGAGATATTGAATATTATAATTAAATAACAATAAAATTGTGGATGTCGAAACATCCTCAACATAAATTCAGAAATATAATCAAAAACTTGTGGGATGAAATATAAGAACAGATCGAAGGTTTCTATGCGTGTCCTCGTATATTCAAAAAATTTTTCTGGATAGTTCCTATAGGTATTCGTCATAAAGCGTGTGAAATTCGCCAAGGTTTTTCCTTTTTTCATTAACTGGGTGCGTTCCAATTTTAGAGTTAATGATATCTTGAGCTAAAAACGCATTAGTCTCAAGACAATATCGTGCCACTTTTGATAGGGCCATTATAAATAATACTGAGTACGTCCACCGCTGACGCCACCGCGGTCGCAACTAGTCGAGCTGTGGCATACCAACGCAAATCGCGTCGCCCCTCGCGCCTCCCGTCGCACCGCGCGTCGCACCGCTAGAAGCTGTGGCCAGGCCCTTACTACCTAAAACCACAAAGCATTCTTGGTCAATAAAAACTGCTTCTCAATTAGAAAAGCCCCGGTATGTCATTTTTTGCTTGCAGGTTAATAGAAAAAGTTATAAATCAAAAGACATCTCAGTATTTGATCATTGTGATATGACAAACGTAAAGCAATTTTTGAATTCTCAGTATTACCCTTATGAACCTTTAGGTTTAAAGTTCCGAAAACAAGTACAGTATATTATATGAAATGTATATGAAATTTCGTCAGTCGTATTATAGCAGCCCAGTCGATCCCTTGCTTGATCTGAAAGATTTTAAAGAAAAAGCACCACTTTTTATCATAGATTGTGAGATGAGAAGGCAAAATGACTGTTTAAAAACAGGCCCGGTAGACGTAAGGTTGGAATTTGAGTGTTCAACATTGATACCTGATAACACAACTGCTTATTGTTTAATTATTAACGATCGACTTGTGGAATACAAACCGTTAAGTAATATTGTGCGCAGGCTATCATGACTGCTATTGTAGATGTTCAAGGTTTTAAAACAGAAGTTAATGAATTTATAATAAAGGAGATTGCGATATTATGCGATAAAAAATACAGGTATTTCTAATAAAATCTCCATTCCCATTTTACGATTTGACTAAACAAGAACGGCGACAAGTAAGTTGGATTGAGCGCAATAAAAAGATACAGTGGAATGAAGGAATTGTGGCTTACTCAAATTATCAGAATTTGGTTATAAATATTTTAAGAGATAAATGTGTTTATGTCAAAGGTTCAGAAAAAGTGTCGTGGTTAAGAAACATTGTAAATAGTGCTAATATTGATAACTTAGAAGATAAAGGTTGTCCTAGTTTATTAAACCTATATAAAGAATATGAAAACTCGCTTGATCTGTATTGTTGTATTTATCATGATTCAGTGTGTGCTTTGAAAAACGTTCTCTGTTTAAATAAATGGTGTATAAACTGTAAAAAACTCTAAGTAACTAATAATTTTTTTATACAAATATTTTCTTGTGTTATTTATTTATTAAAGGTCGATTATACAGTAATTCCCACAGTTCATGGTTTAATTTTCAAACAGATGTTTGAATCAAAAGTATTGACTGAGCGAATACAATGAAAACCATATAAGGAAGTGCATCGAATGAATAATGAATGATATCATACAACATGCGTATCGTTAAAGTAAACAAAGGGCATGAAGTAGTCCGATATTTTGTTACATATTTGACGAAACGTTTGGCTTAGTGGTTAAAACCTGATCACAACACAATCAAATGCAAAATTACACGTTCTTCAACCACAAAGACGAAGTGCTGTGGGTTCAATTCCCACACGGATAGTTGATATTTGTTCCGGTCTGGTTTTTTGTTTTAGTTTAAATGAAGATTTCGCATTAACATTTAATTTAACCGTTAAATATTAGGTATGATCAAGAAACAGATCATATCAGGCTAAAAAATTTCTCAAAAATAAAATATAAAGACCAAGAAATACCAACAGAAAACAGATCAGATCATGTTAGAACATTATTCCATACATAAAATATAATAACTATAAGTACCTAGACAACAGATCTGATTATATGAATAGAAGATTAAAATGTGGAAAATAGGGCATCCAGATCTCTGATCTGGATGCCCTATTTTTCAACTACTCACCGAAACGGATAATAGCAGACCAGGATCGTTGTTTCGCGAGCAAAGATTTTTCTAGTTTCTGTACTGCTAACAATATTGAGTTGCACTTAATAGCTACTGGAGGCAGTCGTGCGAACAGTCAAGTCGAGAGAGTGATGAGTACCTTCAAGAGCATGCTGACAGCTGTAGAGACTAGACGAGACGATCTTGGCAGGACGCATTAGGAGAGGTTCAGCTGGCTATGAACTCCACTATTAATAGGGTAACTAAATACAAGAGTGATGAGTACCTTCAAGAGCATGCTGACAGCTGTAGAGACTAGACGAGACGATCTTAGCAGGACGCATTAGGAGAGGTTCAGCTGTCTATGAACTCCACTATTAATAGGGTAACTAAATACAGCCCCCTCGAATTAATAGTAGGAAGAGTAGCACGACCGCTTAGTCTAATGTCTGCTATTGATGACGAGATTGGCGTTAACTTGGACGAAATCAGAGAGCACGCGACGCAAAATATTGAGAGAAATTCTGTGAATGACAAAAATCGATTTGATCAAAATAAGGCTAAAGTGTCTAAGTTAGCCATTAATGACTATGTTTTAATTGAAAATGAGGAAAGAAATCAGACTAAATTAGATCCTAAATTTAAAGGTCCATTTAAGATCATTAAAGTGTTAGACGGGGATAGATATCTACTAAAGGCACTTGACTTTAAGCGAACGTACAAATACCCCCATGATCGTGTAAGAAAGATCCCCGATCACCAAGAGCCCCGCGAATAAGACGTAATAGTTGATGACGGTGGTAGAGAAACCAATTCCGATTAAAAATGGCATGTATACTCATACTCTGAAACTGTAGACCGCATCTCATGAGTAACATGGGACGATGGGTCGAAACTAGAGACCGCACCTCATGAGTAAGTAACATGTGGCGATGGGTCTGAGAAATCGTTGGTGCGATTTCTGTGTGTGTTGGTGCACAGAGCGCTTCATGTGTTGTAGCACATATTGCGCAGGATGTTTTGAGAATCGTTGGTGCGATTCTGATCTGTGTTGGTGCACAGAGTGCCTCATGTGTTGTATCACATATGGCAGAGAGTCTTAAAGTTGGTGCGACTCTGACCTGTGTTAGTGCATGGGTTATGACGAGTTGAGTATACACTGGCCTTGAAATTTAGTTCAGATTTGTGGTGATGATTTTGCTTTGTTTGTCTTGTTGATCGGGCCTCTTTGAATAAGTAATGTTGTACACACTATGTAGAAAACCCTGACGACAGGGAATTGATTATTATTGTATGTACGTAGAGTTAGCGGAAATAAAATGTGATGAGAATTAGCCACCTTCTTTTGCATTGGCAGGATAGCCGAGCTAGTGTTCCCTCAGAGCGTATTTTGTCCACAGATACTACACCCGAGGACGGGTGCTAGCCAGGGATGGCCGTGTCGTGGATAGATGGCGCTACGGTACAACGTACAGCGCCATCTAACGAGTTGATTCATAAACTATCAATCACGTGATCAGAAACGCAACCGCGCCCCACCGGTTGGACACGATCATCGCTAGAGAAGGGATGCAGCGAGGACGGAGCGAGAATCGATCGTTGGATCGGTCAGTCTAGTGGAGACCGTCTTGGCAAACGCCCGATACCAACGCACGTGTCTGTTTCTGAATTGTAAACCGAACAATATTTATTGTTGGAATAAATTAATTTTAAATCAAAATAGTCTTTCGCTCGAGTACCCATACAGTGCCCACGTGTAGCGATAACCATGTCGGATCATGATGAAGACCCGATGCTTCGCATTTCGGCCACCCAAGATGCGACATATATGAAAAAAAATATAAAATAAAATATGTAAATAAAATTTATATTCATAATAACTCACATTGGTTTCGAACCCGCACATGCACAATCTTAGAAATTTCATTATAGCCATATCTCATATACATCTGAAATAAAAAAAAATATGAAAAAATTTATGAAATATATAAAAAAAAATATAAAATAAAATATATAAATAAATGTTATATTCATAATAACTCACATCGGTACCCGCCAGGTCTCGAACCCGCACATGCACAATCTTAGAAATTTAGATATTATAGCTATATCCCATACATTTGATATAAGAAAACTATATAAAAAATATATATAAAAAAATATAAAAAAAATATATAAATAAATTTTATATTCATAATAACTCACATTGGTACCTGCCAGGTTTCGAACCCGCACATGCACAAAAAGCGGGTACAAGAAACATAACTTATAAATGATTGCATTTTGCATCTCTAGTATTGTTTTAGTTGCTAGGTCAACAAAAAACAACTTGTCAGAAACCTGAAAAATGGTTGATATTTTCGTTACATTATGAAAAAACATCAGGATAAATACATCATATCAGGTTTGGAATTAATAATTTACTTGATATTTATTATTATTACTATATATTTATGATTTTATTGGTAACTATAACATTATTTTCTAATAGGTACTAGAGGAATTTTCTGCTGCAGCTGCCTTTACACTTTGGTTCTTCCACGTCAATGATGGAAAGTAGGTACTTGATCTCAATTACTTACGCTCTCTCGTTTTCAATTACAACTATAACAAATTTATACAAGATTACAAATCAATAACAATGGAGCTCATTCTGATATTCCGGTAATGTAAGATTGATTGTCACCCAAACATCCAAATTCTTTATCATGGTATGAATGGGTCGGCTCGACCGGATTGGTACCACAGCTGAAACAAAAAACCGGCGTGAAACAACTAGTGTTTTTTTGTGAGGCGAAAATATGTACGTGTAGCTAAGTATGTACCTACTTTATATTCAACCGAGAGCTACTTGCGATCTATCTATTGGCAAATGGGAGATTAAGGTTGGCAACACTGGTAGCCGGTCGTCAAAAACCGACCTCAAGTTTTAATTTAATTTTAAAATTAGTTTTAAGTGATATTTAAGTTCCAAATACGTATATTTGTGTTAGAATACATACGTAATTATTACAAGCAGTGTGTGCCTAGTGATATTAATAATACTTCTTCCACAAAACCGAAAAGTTGTTGCGGCTGTCAACGGACGAAGATATCGTCTTATTCGAATAATTAAACCAGGGGAGTATATGTGATAAGTAATTACTGTTATTAGTTTAAACAACAAAAACACCAAAATACTACCTACATAAAATCCTGTGCATAGCGCCCGTTACTTGTATATTGGACTGAATAACACAAAAGCGGGTAAACTTTAACTACTTAGAAACAAACTTACAAAAATAAAAAAATATACTATATTGCTATTGTGCTGTAGAATTTGTAAAACAGTCTACTTTTCTGGGTATAACCATAGATGAAAAACCACAATGGAGGCCCCATATCACATTTCTGGCAGGACGGTTGAGTTCTGCAGCATTTGCTGTCTGGAAGATCCGACAGCTAACAGATGTGGACACTGCAAGACTGGTGTACTTCAGCTACTTTCATAGCATTATGTCGTATGGCATCTTGTTGTGGGGACAGGCTACTGACATTGAGTCTATATTTGTCTTGCAAAAGCGTGCAATCAGAGCAATTTACAACCTAAGGCTTCGCGAATCTCTTAGAGAAAAATTTAAAGAGATCAATATTATGACTGTGCCCGGTCAGTTTATTTATGAAAATATAATGTATGTTAGGAAACACTTAATATTATTTGATAAGGTATCAGACAGACATAATTACCAAACTAGACGTAGAGATAGATTGTGTCAGCCATTATTTAGATTGGCAAAGGTACACAAGTCGTTCATGGGATTCAGCGTTAAGTGTTATAACAAAATCCCAGGCGAAATACAACAATTAAATGAAAGAAATTTTAAATTATGTGTAAAGAAAACTTTGTGTAAAAAAGCATATTACAAATTGAGTGATTATATTGAGGATAAGGATGCTTGGAGACGGGCTAGTCCTGCTCCACAGGATAATATACCTACACGAATATAAATAATGTTCCAGTGGATCTTTGCTTGAACGGAAGTTCTTAGATTTTGTAAATTTGTAACCATGCTATTTTTATTGTTAAACTTGATAAATTTGTAAATGTGAGTGCCCTGTAACCTATTAAAATTAGTTAGATTAGCAGAATGTCGGTCCTTATGTCAGCTTGGAGTTGTCATGCTCACTCAAAGGTCACATTGGCGGTGGCACGGTCACTGGATCGCTCGATTCCCTATATTATGGTTGAGTTGGGCGATGCTGGTGTACGTGTCATGCTCGTGAACGGGCGCCGTCAATTGAGACTGGTCAGCTCCGGACTGTCTATTGTCCTTAAGGTTATTTTCTTTTTATGTTTCGCTGTATACACGCGTTACACTGTTCTCACATATTCAAACCAACTAAATAATGTATCAAAGAATGTTTATTATAATATGTTTAAGATTTTAAAAGAGTAATCATGGAGTTTCTTGCTCGTTCTTCTCCATCGGAATCTACACTTTGGAACGAGCGAATAGCTTCACTAAGAGGACTGACCGACAGACTGACACTTTGTATCTTTAAAGTTGTGTTGACGTTCAAAAGTGCCTGTATGGGTCTAATTGAAATAAATGATTTTGACGTTGACTTTGCAATAAAACAACACTGAAAAATATTTGAAGGACGGGATCTCATTATATTTTATCTACCGATCACAAGCTACTACTACCATATATGATGTAAAAACCTAGTCGAACACAGAAACAATTTATTATTTTCTAGCGATAGTGTTATTTTTATACCTACACATAAACCTTCCTCTTCAATCACTCTATTACAAAAACTATTAAAAAATCACGTATTTTAGAGATACCTATATAGGGATATAGCGAAGGAGAAAACTACTTTGTTTTATACCGCGAACGAAAATATCGTCGCCGATACCCTTAGCCGGAAGCCTGCCTGGAAGCTCTCTCATTCACATCTGCAATCAATTACATCGACCGAGCAGGCGCGTAAGATAGCAGCATAAAAGAGAGCAACATACAACAACTTGTATCTATGTGTATCTATCGGGAAGTCAATAGTACAGGAGCTGATTTGACAGCGAGACGCAAGCGCTAGCCATGAAGTTAGCGCTTCTACAGAGTCTGGAGTGAAGTTCGTGCGAGTCGACTGCGAGTCGACGAGGAAGCCGTGTGAAGCGGACCGACTCTCTCTTCTCTGCCAGTCTTCGTACGAACAACACTTCAGGAACTGTATTACGCCTCGTTGTCCAATTAAATTGTGTTATTTAATTTAATTGATCTCGATATAAATTCGTAGCATGTACTCAATATAAACTTGAAGTTATTTGTTCATTACCCGTAACCCCACACATTGCCCACACATACAAGATGTCTTCTGACGATCAGGCACCTCTTCCGACATCAGAATTGGGATCTGGGCGGGTTAACGAGCAAAACGTTGTAATCACGCCACGTGATGAACATAATGGCGGGAACGGAGAAAATTGGAGGTTATTATTTGAAATGCAAAATTCAAATATGAAGGCTTTGATCGAAACTCTCAACAAACCACAACGTTCTACCCACATCGTCAGCCTACCAGAATTTGATCCGGACAAGACAGATGCAGATGCACGGTCGTGGTGCGCAACTTCAGACCTGTGCCTGGCTGATAACCCTTTGGATGGCGGCCACTTAATTGTCGCTATTAGCAGGGCACTTAAAGGCTCAGCATCAGCGTGGCTGTCTCAAGTGTCTTATCCAGGTATGACATGGGTGGAATTCAAGGACCTGTTCACTGCAAGATTTGTGAGTACGGAGACCGCTGCAGGTACGCTCACAGGCTTAAGTACTGATAAGCCAAAAGAAGGTGAAACATTAGCGGCGTACGAAAGTCGTGTTGTGTCACTCTTGTTTAATCGCTGGAGGAATCTTAACCTCGAACAAATAATAGTGTCAACAGCACTCGCTCACATTTCTCAGTTCAATTCGAGATTGCAAAGATTGGCCTTTACGTCAGAAATAAACACTCGCCAGCAACTACAACAAGAACTACAAGCCTTTTCCTACAAGCGCAAGTTAAGTTCAGTTGAAGAGAAAACAATTGAAAAGAAACGTATGAAGACATCTCAAACAACTACAATGAAATCTTTTCACTGCTGGAAAATCGGACACAGGCAGGCGGATTGTTTTCATCGACAGAATGATACTAAAGAAAAACCCGTGAAGACACCGAATACTCTCCAAGCATCAAAACCGGGCCTTCAGCAGCAGGCCACTACCAGCTCCATTGTTTGCTTCAAATGTTGAAAGCAAGGACATATCGCCACTTGCTGCACTAAAGGAAGCGGCACAGAGGCGCCGCGCAGCGAACGTCGTGTTGACGTATGCAGTGTCGAAGCGCCGGGAGATACTTTAAAACATCAAGGTCAGTTTTTCGCATTTCATTATGATTCTGGTGCTGAGTGTTCACTTGTAAATTTTGTGGAAAACGTAAACAAAATACAGTAACTTTAAAAGGTATTAGTCAGTCAAGTATACTCAGCACTGTTCAGATTTCCTGTGTTGTTGAAATTGATAACAATTTTATCGAAATTTTATTACATGTTTTGCCTGATGTCTGTTTACGTAGCGATATTATGATAGGTCGTGAAATATTGCTGCAAGGATTTTGTGTTAATATGACCGCAACGCAGTTTAAAATTACTAAACCGCTCGACGTAAACAATTGTAGTTTACAACTACCCTCGGTAGATTTAGAAAGTGTCGCGTTGTCTAGTCGTACTATAACCCGGACGCGATAACTTGAGACCTGCGTCTATGACGTCACTTTCAATGTACGGTGTGCAAAAATACCACGACGCGTCACGGTAATTTTTTTTTGTTTAAGATTTGCTTGAGATTAAAATTAGGACTAAAATAAAATATTCTCGAAGGGGAAAATAATAATTATTAATAAAATAAATAAATAATAATATAATAATAATCTAGGAAAAATTAAAAACAGGTAATTAATTTGGTATGGGACTTGTAATCGTACACTGCCTAAAATAAATTATTTTTAATAGTTTTTGAATAAACAGTTAAATGAAACAAAATTCATCTTTTTTTAATATTTATTATTCATTATCACTATAACTTATTGCTTCTATTCCGTCCATCATATCTTCATTTTCACTTTCGCTCTCGCTCTCCGATGAGCTGGTTTCTTCTCCTCCGAAGGATATTATGAATTCTCTTTGATGCATTTCGCCCAATCTGTCTTTCTCCCAGTATTCTTTCTCTAATCTTTCGATATGGTTGACTTCTTTTTTCCAGTCGGAAGCCGTTATTGACTGTATTGCCTGTCTCGTCAAACCCTCTATCTCTTTTTCATATTGGTTGACATTTTTGGCTGCCACCCTTTGTTTTATTAAATTCCATATGTATTCGATTGGGTTCAAATCGCAATGGTAGGGTGGCAGCCGTAACACTTCGTGTCCATGCTCCCTCAGGAGTTCATCCACTATATATAGTTTTGGTGGTTTGTTCACAACAATTAAATGATAAAGTTCCGGTTTGGTCATATTTTCTTGAAATGGAATCTTGTTTTTTCTTAACCAACTCTGCATCTCTCCTTTAAGGGATGAACTCACGGGCGGTTTTTCTGACTGAGTAGAGTGGTAGGGAGCATTGTCTATAACAACGAGACTGTTGGGTTGCAAATTTGGGATTAATTTTTCGGTCAACCACTTTTTAAAATTATTTGTATTCATTTCGTGATGGTAGTCCCCGGTATTGCTTTTACATTTATAAAGTAATTCGGCACCGGGGACAAACCCATTTTCACCGCCAGCATGTACCAATATCCACCGCTGGCCTGGATTCTCATTTCTTTTTATGCTGGCGTCATTATTATTTTGCCAGCATTTACGAACAGTATAATGCGAGTGTATCCAGGTTTCATCTAAATAGATTACGGGTTTTTTGTCCGCTCCGAGTTCGCTATTTTCTTTTTTTCTTCGAAGATAGCGTGCTCTCCAGGCAGCAATGTCGGGTTTTTGCATTAATACTCGTCGTGCGTTTTTACATTTTTTAAACTTGTAGCCCAAGTAGTTCACCAGTATTCGTCGCAGCGTGGTCTTTTCTCCTATGAAACGAAATTAATACATATTAGAAGATTACTGTAAATGGGTGCTAAGAATACTAGAAGAATTAGAAATTATAATTAGAATATATATTAGAAGATTACTGTAAATTTCAATAATAATAAAATATAATATGTACCTGGAAAATTTATATCTGCTTTTGCAACAGCTAAAATCTTTTTCAATGTTGGGATTTCTTTCCGTACTGTGTAAAAACTGTCGACTATGTTTCTTAGAGCACACAGATCAAAACCGTCAAGTTCAATTTTGTTTGTCCTCTGTTTTTTTTTTTTTCCTGGGGTTGATAGTTTGGGTATCGGTCTCGCTTCAGAAGTACTTGGACTTGGTTCAACAGTGTCATCGTCGGGAGAAATTATCGGAACTTTTTTCGCCTCGTTTTTTATTCTAAGCAGTGTTGCTTTTGATATGCCCGTTGCTGCACAAGCCCTCTTCAAAGCTTTGTCCACAGGAATAAGGTACGTCTTATTTGATTTTTCATCTTCAAAGTATTTCAAAACTTTTAAAGCAAGTGTCCTTGCTTGGCTATGTAACGTCTTTCCCCCCATCTTTTTAAAACAAAGACGGCGGACAGCGCTTGGGAACGCCTAAGCGTCTCAAAAAACTTAAAACACAACACAACGTCCAAACTTAACAATAAAACAACACAATTAACAATAACAGATAAAGTAACGTCCAACTTTAACTAAAAACAACAAAAGTCCAAACAAAACAACAAACGATTCTCAAAAATATCGAATGAAACTCCGAGACGCGTACTCGTAACAAAGATGCTATCGGTACTGAGCGTACATGGCGAGAGCGGGGCGCGGCGCGGGGAGTCGGGAGAGGGGCCGCATTCCAGCCGAGTCTCAAGTTATCGCGTCCGTGTTGTAATGACCTACCTATTATTAAGAATGATTTCCGATGATGATTCCAATTTACCGTTATTGATACCGATGTATCCTTAGAACATAAATCAAAAATTGTGTCTGTGTTGATGCGGTATTCAAGTTATTTTATATCTGGCATGCCACAAACTCGCGTAACAACGGGCGAACTAGTGATTCGACTAATTGACCCAAGTAAAACCGTACAAAGACGACCTTATCGGTTTAGTGCAGAAGAAAGAAAAATAATGCGCGAACGTATAGGCGAGTTATTGCGTGCTAATATCATTCGACCAAGTAGTTCACCATTTGCGAGTCCAGCTCTTTTAGTAAAGAAACGCGATGGTTCAGATAGGATGTGCATAGACTACCGCGAACTGAATAATAACACAGTACCTGATCGGTATCCATTACCGCTAATTTCAGACCAAATATCACGTATAAACGGTGCGCAGTATTTTACCAAATTAGATTGTGCTTCTGGATTCTGGCTTCATTTAATTCCGATAAAATCCGAAGAATCGATACAGCGTACAGCGTTAATAACGCCAGACGGCCAGTATGAGTATTTGACAATGCCGTTCGGGCTCCGCAATGCGATATCGGTTTTTCAACGCGCGATTGTTAATGCTCTGGGTGATTTGGCTAATAATTACGCCATCATGTACGTTGACGATATTTTGATTAAATCCGAAACAATCGAAGAAGGTATCGAAAGACTTGACGTAGTACTAGAAACTTTAACAAAGGCCGGGTTTTCGTTAAATTAAAAAAAATGATCTTTCGACTTGTCTCGAATTTTTAGGGTACGAAATAAAGTCCGGAGAGATCAGACCCAATCGTAGAAAAGTAGAAGCACAGTAAAAATATCATACAGTATTGTTACTCGGCCGCTTGAAAGAAATAAATACCTACAGCCGCGCGGTACGTAAACATGCGTTAGGGCTGCTCGTCTCCAGTATTTTAATTACCTTTGTCTACTTTCTGTTTCCATTTAATTTTGTGATTGTAAATATCCTTTTTTTATATAAACAAATAAAGTGCTTTAAAAATAAACAAACAAAATTTCTTTGGCCACCAATGCCGAACTGAACAGCTGACTACGAATGTTCTAAAATCACAACCCTCAAACATCAAAATATTACATGAGTCTAGCTGTTATTATTGTTGTTATTAAAACCGAAAAAAAAAAACAGTTTTTATTGGTATTATGTTGTTAAAGCAGCAGCAAAAACTGTTTATGAAAATTTCGAAAACTATCTAATGACACAGAGACTGTCAAATTTATTTTTTCTAGTATTATTCATAAACACAGATAATAAATAAATATTATTAATAATAAAATACCACACTCTCTACTTTGAATTATACAAACTAACAAAACATACATGAACCGTTTTAACAGAAGCGTAAGTAGGTAGGTACCTAACGTATCATGATTCATTCAGAACCAGAACCGCCTATAACTACCTATTTCACTCGTCTCAATAACTTTATTCATTTTACTTATAAACTCAAACACCTGTTTTCGTGAGATAAAAGGAAATAATGATCCATTATAAAGACACACATTATGTACCTACCTAGGCTACTAGTAAGTAAAATTATTTTACAGTCTTACCTTTCAGAGTTTCCAGGTAATTTAAAAAAACTTATGTCTGGATGCGTTATTGACGAATTCATGCAACCAAACACAGCACAATATTTCCTATTCGTCATATTAAATAATGTATTCGAGCTGATTTCTAAATAAAAGACAACACCGTCCGTTCGTCACTGCGGTACAGCCGCGTCTGTCTGCGTCCCGAGCGCGCCCCGACATCGGGCGCGTAGGTATAGTTCGCGTTTCGGCCGTTTCTATGAAGTTGGAATACTTGTAGATATTATTACCTTGGTAGAAGCGTTGTCCACTCTTCCTCCACCAAAAACGGTAGCACAGTTAAGGCAATTTATAGGTTTAGCTACGTACTTTATACAGTTTGTACCTAACTTCTCTCGGGTTATGAGTCCACTTTATAAGCTGACGTGTGATAAGGTCCCTTTTTCTTGGCAACAACGTCACGAATACATTAGAAAAGAAATTATTTCTATACTTACTAAAGAACCAGTTTTCATGATCTATGACCCCCAATATCCAGCGGAGTTACACACAGACGCTAGTTCTGACGGTTACGGTGCTATTTTGTTCCAAATCGTGGAAGGAAAACGAAGAGTAGTTGCGTACTTCAGTAAGAGGACCACATCTGCGGAATCGCGATATCATAGCTACGAACTTGATACGCTAGCGGTCGTTAATGCTATTAAGCAATTTCGCCAATATTTACACGGTAGAAAATTTACGGTGGTAACTGATTGTAACTCATTAAAATCATCCCGTAAAAAGATTGACTTGACACCGCGAGTTCACAGATGGTTGGCCTACTTACAATGCTTTGATTACGGCACACGCCGATTTCTTGTCACGTAATCATCCTCCATCTGTGTATCGTGAAATTAATTTAGAATCAAAATCCGATGTAGAGCGAAACAAAATAGTTAATTTTACCGAACTCTCTGGTTATTGGCTTTTAGCTGAGCAGAAACGCGATGCCGAAATATCCAAGCTTGTTTCTGATTTAAATAACGGACAGTTAAACGAAGACTTAGCGAAAACATACGAGATTCGTAAGGGTGTCCTCAATCGCAAAATTCAGCGTAACGGCAGAACGAAATGCCCTCCTATAGTGCCTAGAACGTTAAGATGGTCGGTAGTAAGTAATGTCCATGACTCGCTCATTCATCTCGGTTATGACAAAACTTTAGAGAAGCTATTTTGACGCATACTAGTTTGAGGGAATGACACGTTACGTTAAAAAGTTTATTGATAATTGTGTAACTTGCAAGGTAGCAAAATCACACTCCGGCAAAGTACAAGCCGTCGTCGCCGTGGCACACTGTACATATAGATGCAACTGGAAAATTAAGCGGCAAAAATGATTACAATTCAAAAAGAATACATTTTCGTTCTTATTGACGCATTTACGAAGTATGTTGTACTATTTCATACATCGATCACTAATAAAGAACTAGATACACAATCCCATACAAAAGTTCGCTTCAAAACTGTCGCCAACTGTATTTAGGTACTTATACTTGAAATAAACATGCATTAATGTAAATTAAACCTTAAATGCAACTCATAGAGTTGTTTTTACAGAGTGATGTACAAAATCTTAATACTTTTTGCGACCGAAGCTCTTGACAAACATAAATCATAAGAAATTGAACCATATTCGCATGGTTTTAAGTCGAATTTACAAAGTGTCAAAAATAAGCAATAAAATTTAACGACTTCGGCTCACCGCTAGGACAAAGAATGATTGAAGTCGAAATGTCTCGTAAGAAATATATTTCTTTCGTATTTTATAAT
This sequence comes from Spodoptera exigua, assembly GCA_902829305.4. Classification (NCBI taxonomy): domain Eukaryota; kingdom Metazoa; phylum Arthropoda; class Insecta; order Lepidoptera; family Noctuidae; genus Spodoptera; species Spodoptera exigua. Next base: position 182,743 of record CADEPN050000001.1, on the reverse strand, counting down.
TTATCAAAAAAAGAAAATACGCAAATTAAAACGGATTACTTATAGTATTCTTTTCTATAGGTTTGTTCATTTATTTACCAATGAAACTAATGCATATAGTTATAATTCTTTTTTATTATTTTCGTCCTCCTTAATCCTTTCTATTCGAAGTCAAATAAAAAAGATGTAAAATAATAAAAAGAATATATATCTAAAGAAAGTACTGAAAATGTTTGCGTTATTGTTGTCAATTTTTCATATCGTATATATATTTCTTTACTGCAGTTAAAATTAAATCCATTACATCTGCCTATTCCATATTTTAATAAACACAGTAAAGAAGTATAATATTAAATAAAAACTATTTTTTAATAAAAAAAACAATAAATAAAATTAGAAACAATAGCGTCTCCACTAAGCGGAACAGAATCAATCCACGTAAACCGAACAACTTAAGTGGTCATGCTAGAGAATGATTTTAAGTTTAGTATAAGTGTCTCTATAAACCGTGTGCATTATAACCCCGGTTTTTGAATACGATTTCATTTGGAAAAAGTTTTAAAGTTGATTTCTTAATAAAATATCAATATTTAAAATAGAATGATGACAATTATATAATGATAATATTATTACTTAACGAAAATATGAAATTCCATCCTTTTTTGCATCTTAGATGTGTGTTTTTTGCAGTTTTTTAACGAGCACTGAGGCGTGTTTACCGTCGGAGCATTCGAGTGGTACTAAACTAAAACTACACCGCGATGTTGAGTTTGGTGGACTTTCAGTTAGGACATTTTTTTGTCACTGATTGTGTATCTAGTTCTTTATTAGTGATCGATGATTTCATACGACTAACATCGATACTAGGAGTAGTATTAAAGCTGTAAAAGATAGTGTAGCTTTGTTTGGTACTCCGACTCGTATTCACTACTTCCCCTCGGACCTCTGATCAGTGCAGACGTTGATTTAGTTACACCTCTTTTAACTCATTTTAAAAATTAGTAAACAATTTCCTTAAAATATATTTAAGTGAAATAATAGGAGTGCATAATCGTACAGCCGGTTTCGACGCTCCGGTAAGCTGTTGAATTCATTCACAGTTTAATTACGTCAACATACGTCGAGGATTCACTTTTGTGTGAGTGAACGGAGACAGAAATAGCGCGTCAAAAAGTGATAAACATAATGCGCATGATTCTACGCCGGTCCTTCGACTAGAGGTCAACTTAAAATTGACGGAAAGCGAAATTGTATGAAAGCGCCGATAGCGCCCAGTTTAACGGTGAATCAAATATCTACAAACGCTTTCTGTTATCCTGGTACTTGTAATATCTACTAGTGAACCATCCAAAATGCCGAAAAGTCATAACCCAGCTACCGCAGCGCCCGCTGTCGTTTCCCCAGTTGTCGTGCAGGATTCTATTGAGAACAATAATAAGGTGAAAATATCTGCGGGTACTTCTAGCACTGCGGCTGGTATTCAACACTACGATTCGGCGCCAGACCTTAGGTTGATGATGGAAAATATAACAGAAAGGAAAAAGAGAAAATTCGAAGAGAAAGATAGCTGTCTTGATGACGTCATTAAAGAGATGTTTGCCATTTTTACTAAAGACCAAGCGACACGTTTTGAGGAATTACAGTTAACTATAAAGAGTTTAAAAGAACAAAATAACAAATGAACCCAAAGTCTTGAACTTATGTCGAATAAATATGATGAGTTTTTAAACAAGATCACCCAGCTGGAATCAGCTCGAAGAGAAGACAAAAAGAATATCGAATATCTTGAAGAAAAAGTTGAATACCTCGAGCGCAAGTCCAAGTCAACAGGCATCGAAATACGCAATGTTCCTAAAAAATCAGGGGAAACTAAGAGTGATCTCTGTAAAATAGTTGAGAGCATTGCGAAGACAGTGAGCGTAGATATGGGACAAAACTGTATTAAAGACATTTACAGGATAAAGTCAAAAGATTCATCTAAACCCATAATTGCGGAATTCACAACAGTACTCATTAAGGAGAAAGTTTTGGGAAACGTCAAAATCTTTAATAAATCAAAAATACCCAGTAAAAAGCTAAATTCCACCCATCTAGGCCTTCAGGGTCAGCTGTATTTAGCTGAAACTCTCACTACAAAGGCTCAAAAGCTTTTCTATCTGGCTAGGAATTTTCAGAAACAATATAACTATGACTTTTGCTGGACATCTCATGGCGTCATATACTTGAGGAAAAAAGGAGAATCTCCGCATATCAAGATTATCTCTGAGATGGATATTGAGCAACTAAGGAAAAGTGAATGACTAGTCCGTAAAGTGGTAACTATCCTTGGAACCGTTTTGATGCTCTCTATAATGTTTCTATTAATTACCTATGTTCTCCACTTCTTAATAAGTTATGTTTTAAATTTCTGCATGTTTATTGATTACTATACAGGGTGTAAGGGACAGCCCTCCGCAAACTGATAGGGTGAATTCAGTATATCGTCTTAAGTTGACCGGTACATGAAATTATTTCAGGAACGTTATGGGAATCCAATTAAACCGATTTGTTTCATTACCTTACACGCAATGTATCGCTACCACCGCAAACGCACGCTGCGAACGGCAGCGCTTTTAGTATTATTACTTTACACTATGGGCAGCGCCGCGACCTTACCTTTCGGACAAACGGTCGCGCTCGCGCCACGTTTTAATAACAATAAATTATTATTTACAAGATAGCCGCATTACTTACAAAAGACAATTTAATAATCGCGCTCGCGCCACGTTTTAATAACAATAAATTATTATTTAAAAGATAGCCGCATTACTAACAAAAGAAAATCTAACAATCTTATCATGGTAACTGATAAATGATAAAAAAAGAAAAATGCGTAGGTACCTTAGAATCGCTCCGGTTTCCGGCTCTGGAAAGCATTTGTGATGCGGTCTCGCATTTCGTACTCACTTGCACACGCACTTACAAACACTTTTTCTTTTACGTAACCCCACAAAAAGGGGTCCAAATGGGTTAGGTCTGGGGATCGTGCTAGCCACGGTTGCGGTCCAAACCTACCTAAACTACGTTTAGATAGGAAATCACTGGTAAGTGGTAGCGTCTCGTTACGTTAGCGAACCAATTCCAAAATCCACGTAGGTATTGGTCTTCCTGCGCCTTTTTGTCTGGGAACAATGGGCTGGTTTTCTAGCAAGCGTTGATAGTCACCAGTAATTATCCTGGAGTCTGATGGATGCCGACGGTCAGGATACCTACACTACTACAACACATTATCATCTCCCCATAATCACGCGCGCTAAACGTACCTAGGTAGTAATTTCGCACAATTTCTACAACAAAACTTCACTACACTTCACACACTACATAACTAATAAAACTTAACAACACTACTTATAACAAAACTTTTAAGCCGAATGCGCGAGCGATCCGTGCCGACACACGCTCGCGGTACACAAACAATAACATCGCAGCAAGGCACAATGGCGACTGCATGTGATGAGACACACACAAACATAAATCTGTTGTTGCCAATTACACGAAAATTACAAAATTTCGGGGTAAAAAATAAAAAATTATGCATGGTCGTAATTTATCATTCTGTTATTTTTTGTAGAGAAATGAATTGATTAAATCAATTTAATTCTAATTTCATTGTTTAGTTAATTTAGAATAATAAAAGTGCAGTGTGATAGAAAGCTGTGCTTCCATTCCAGGGAGATTGTGTTTAATTTCTGGCTCGACTATCAATTTATGGCTATTGTGAAGCCTTGTAAATCTGTAAGTAGTTTAAAAACTAGCCAGTAATCGCTTAAAAAGAACAATCAATTAATAAATTAGGTAGTATTTGTAAATGCTTTAAAATTAAAACTAGACTAATCTTTATTTATTTTTTATTCAATTTATGTGCGCGACAAGATTTTCATTAATTGATTAATGAAAATCTCATCAATGTGATTATGAATGCAAAGGAGTTCTCAAGTTTTAGATGAATTTCGATAGTTCTAACATTTTCGTTTACAAAGGTAGAAAGGTAGAAAGGTAGAAGAGGTAACAAAAGTTAAAAGTTGGCAACACTGGTTCAATCGACAGAAAGGGACGCAGCTATTCTGTACGTTGGACGGCGTAGGTATACCTACGGCGGCGCGGCGATCGGCGCGGTGGGGCGCCGAGCCGCTGCGCCGTGACCGCGGTGCGGTGAGTTCAAACGACTCGCGCTAGGTAGAAATTGAACAGCTGATTTCATGCGTAGTTCTTTAGAGAATTCACACAACCATTGCGTATTTTTTTGTTTTAGCTGTGTTATTTACATTATTGTTATTCTTCATACATAGAATGTAATTATACATTGAAATAGAGGTGTAGGAACTGAAAAAACGAAAAAAAAAATGAAAATTTTCCTGAAAGAATTTTCACTGGAATATGATTCAGAATAAGGAGCTGAATGCACCCTGTTAATTTGTGGAGGGCTGTCCCTTACACCCTGTATTTTAACATTGTCAACACTACACACAAATACAGTGTAGATTCTTATACAAATACACTTTAACAATTTAAAGAAAAACTCAACAATCAAAACCAACAATACAAAAAACTGAAGGCGTACTCTCTTGATTCAACCTACAAATATTTTATTTACTACTACAGAACAACTCAATTTATATTATTATTTATTTTGCGATACAATGCAATTAACAAACGCAAGTCTAAATGTTATAACCCGTCCCAATGGCTAATCTAAATAATGTTATAAATGATATAGATGACTTTGCTATTTTGCAATCACTGGAGTGCGATGTTGAGGAATGCTCAAAAATATTTCCCATACATCCTTCTCTCTCGGTTTTAACTCAAAATATACGTAGCATAAATTGTAATTTCGCAGGATTCCAGGTCCTATTATCGCGTTTAGACATAGAATCTGACATACTCATCCTTACTGAATGTCGGCTGACTAGTGTCTCATTGATCCCATCTATTGACGGGTATAGTTGTTCTGCAACCACGTCAAACCCTATTCAAAATGACGGCGTGGTAGTATACATAAAGGAAGAACTAACCTTTTCCATTGAAGAACCACATAATTATGCAGAACTGCAATTGTCTAGTTATTAAGGTGGGAAATCGTGACACGGCAATCTTAGCCATATATCGGTCGCCCTCGTATTCTGACGTAGGCCCTTTCTTATCATCTTTGGATGAATGCTTGAAGGGGTTATCAGATTTTAAGAATATTGCCATCATTGGGGATATTAATATAAACATAATCTCCGATCGCTTCGAGGTATCTGATGAATACCTAGTATTAACGGCTTACCGTGGCTTATTGCCGGCTCACCATTTGGTTACTCGTGATATAAGTGGGACCTGTATTGATCACGTTCTCTTGAAATCCAAATTACCTTCTCTTGTCATAGTTCCGCAATCTACTCTCACTGACCACAAAATAGTGATTTTATGTCTTCTTAAAAAACAACATCGCGAGTATGCACTCTTAACAAGTACAAAAATTAATCAAGCCGGACTTGCCAAAGATATAAAATACAAAAAAATTTGATAAAATCTATCAAACCGATGATTGCAATGTGGCTATGAGCTACATAATAGAAGATATAAAATCGGCCCTTAATAAAAACTCAACCATTAGCGTTTTGGCACGTAGTAAGAGAACTTTAAAGCCCTGGATGACGCAAGGTCTGTTGCGATGTGTGCGGAACCGTGATAAATTGCATCAAAAATCTAAATTTTGTCCCGATAATATTATTCTTAAAACAACCTACATGCGCTACAGAAACTTTTGCGCTTTTGTTGCAAAATTCTAAAAAAAGTAAAGCGAAGCTACGAGAAACATTAATTGCGAAAGCTGGTAAAGATAGTAAAAAGTTATGGGAAACAATAAAAAGTATTAGTAATATGAACAAGGATATGTCTTCTTCCAAAGAGCTGCTCAGTTTATCACAATCCCCACAACAGTCAGTAAATTTTATTAATAACTATTTTATTAATGTGGGTAAATCACTAGCAGAAAAAATTATACCCTCTAGTAAAAATTTAAACATTGACACTGCCAGCAATGATTACACTAACTCATTTGTGCTCCTAAACACAGATGAAGAAGAGGTGGAGCGGATCATATCAAATCTGAAAAATAATGTTTCGGTGGACTGGGATAATATCTCAACTAATTTACTAAAAGACCACAAACAGATTCTAGTGCCACACCTAACATATATTTTTAATATGTGTCTGGAAAATGGCATTTTTCCCAGAGTTCTCAAAAGGTCTCGAATTAGCCCAATTTATAAAGGTGGAGACAGAAACCGTATCGAAAATTATAGACCTATTTCTGTACTACCATCTCTCTCCAAAATTTTGGTAAAAATTATGAATAATAGAATAGTAAACTATTTAGAAAGCAAACATCTTATATCTGATCACCAATATGGTTTTCGTAGAGGCAGATCTACCGATGATGCGGTGTGCAATCTTTCTGACTTTATTACAAGAAATCTAGATAAAGGCAACAAATGCATCTCAATATTTTTAGACTTATCAAAGGCCTTCGATACGGTCTCTGTTCCCATTCTCCTTAAAAAATTGCATAAGGTAGGTTTCAGGGATAAACAACTGTCTCTTCTGGCTGATTACCTGTCAGATAGAGCCCAGTGCGTTCGGGTGGGAGATTATTCAAGTAGTGACTTACCTGTAACGTACGGCGTGCCTCAAGGCAGTATTCTCGGGCCCACTCTTTGTCTTGTCTACTTGAATGATCTTCTATGGCTGAAGGGATTTCCTGGCAAAATTATATCGTATGCAGACGATACTGCCCTGATCTTTGCAGCTAGAACTTGGAACGAGACATATGAACTAGCTCAGAGAGGGTTTGACTTAGTTAAGAGCTGGCTTTACAACAATATACTAACGTTAAATATAGAAAAAACTAAATATATAGCCTTCTCTATACGTGAAACCAAAATTAATCTTGACATAATCACACATAACTGTCCGCCCAACTCTGCTGGTACTTTAGACTGTCAATGCAAACCACTGGAGCGTGCCAAAACGATAAAATACTTGGGCGTTATGATTGACGAACACTTTAACTTTAAAACACACATCTCCACATTAAGTAAAAGGATTCGTAAACTAATTTATGTTTTTAAAACACTCAGACATGTGGTCGGACCCGAAATTCTTAAGCAGATTTATTTTGCTCTCTGCCAGTCACTGCTAACATATTGCAGTACGGCATGGGGTGGTGCATCAAAGACCACAATTAAACAACTAGAAGTGGCTCAAAGAACTATCCTCAAAATATGAACTTTTAAAGTTTTCCGCTTCCCCACTAAATTAATGTACGAATACTGTGAAGTCCTAACTGTACGTCAGCTCCCCATTTCTCGGACCTTTTATGTATAATAAAATAAACAAAATATTAGCAATATATCCATTGAATAAACCGGCTGTTAAAAAATCCCTATTTGAGTGGCTTTGCAAACTGTCATATGAGGAGACAGAAAATCTCCTAATGATACCAGAGTAAGAGTCTACTATCGCTAAACATTCATCACTCTATAACACACACACACACACATACACAGCTTACATTCACACACACACACACACACACACACACACACACACACACACACACACACACACACACATATACACAATGGAGAGATACCTCACACACAACACGCTATATAAAATATGTTAGCTCCTAGTAATATATTATTTTATCTTTTTTTGTTTATCTTTTAAGTCTGTTCACTTCTTAAGTTACCTGTGTATTATTTTATTGAACAAGACCCCGAGGACAGAGGCGCTGTATGCTGAAATACAGGCCATAAACCTAGGTCAGCAACAGATGCTACAGTTAGACACAATATTATTATATATGGATAACTGTAATTAGATATTAAGCATGAATTGTGTAACAGATTTTTTCTGGTGTAATAAATATATTATATTATTATCGCAGATCAAGGGCGATGCTTCGCCAGTAAAGAGTTTAAGGAGTTCTGTGATTCCAGTAATATTAACTTGCACTTGATCGCTACAGGCTCTTCTCGTGCGAATGGCCAGGTAGAGCGTGTTATGTCAGTTTTAAAGTCTGTGTTAACTACTGTAGAGTCCACTGATCGCTCTTGGCAGGATTGTTTAGGCGAAGTCCAGCTTGCAATTAACTGCACGATGAATCGTACGACTAAAGCAAGTCCACTTGAACTTTTAATTGGTATGGTTGCGCGGCCTTTGGCATTAATGGTAGCTCATGATATAGAGTCAGAGATTGATTTAAATACGGTCCGGGAAGATGCGTTACGTAACATAGAAAATGCAGCTTCATATGTAAAACGTAGGTTTGATCAGACAAAGGCAAGGCTGAATAAATTTTCGCCGGGAGATTTTGTTCTAATCATGAACATCATGAACGAAGATCGTAATCAAACAAAGTTGGATCCTAAATTTAAAGGACCATTTGAGGCCATTGAGGTTCTTGACGGAGATCGCTATAATCTAAAATCACTTAACTCTAAACGTACTTACAAATACGCTAATGATAAATTGCGAAAAATGCCGGAAAATCAGAGCTTAACTGACGAATGTGATGATGATCAGAGTAGCAGTTCTATTTTTATAGTCCATATCGTATACGCGGTATGCAGTCAACTCTGGCGGAGGTCGGGTTTCAGTGGAAACCATAGAGTCCTGGTGAGGCTCGGCGTTTCCCGTGGGGATTCGCGTATGAGAAATGAGTAACTAAAGGTTACTGGGCTATGTGTAGCCAGAGATCACATGTAGAGCTTAAGTTTAGTTTCTTTGGTTTAAGTGTGTTTGATATGAGTCAACGACATAGTGAGTTGAGCCCTGACTTTTCAATTAATGATTGATAGTGTTGTAAAATGGTAAACTTTTCAATTAATGATTGATAGTGTTGTAAAATGGTAAAAATATACTCGCTTTGTTAATTAATCTCTTTCATTTATTTGGTTACTTGTTATGAGAGAAAATATTTTGTGAGTTTTAAAAGTAGACTTTAATTTTAGAATCGTTAACTTTTCTTTTCTTAGGTCAGGAGTGACCGAACTGTTTGATACTGCGTTATGAATCTTGTTTCAGAATAACACACAGGGACGTGTGTCCCGTAGGATGGCCGTATCGGGAAGTCAATAGTACAGGAGCTGATTTGACAGCGAGACGCAAGCGCTAGCCATGAAGTTAGCGCTTCTACAGAGTCTGGAGTGAAGTTCGTGCGAGTCGACTGCGAGTCGACGAGGGAGCCCTGTGAAGCGGACCGACTCTCTCTTCTCTGCCAGCCGTCGTACGAACAACACCTCAGGAACTGTATTACGCCTCGTTGTCCAATTTAATTGTGTTATTTAATTTAATTGATCTTAATATAAATTCGTAGCGTGTACTCAATATAAACTTGAAGTTATTTGTTCGTTACCCGTAACCCCACACATTACCCACACATACAAGATGTCTTCTGACGATCAGGCACCTCTTCCGACATATCTATATACTAAGCAACGACAGAAAAAATATTATTACCACATACAAAGCAAACAGAATTATCGAAAGGTGGCGTGCATCGCTAATGTCGCGCGATACTCGGACCTACACGTTATCTACCGAGCTATTGGGACGGTGAGCCGCGCTCAACACACACTAGCGTAAGCGGCGCACAACCTGCTTACGACTACAACCTACGATTGTCGACGAATTCTTCACTTCAAGTAAATGCGCACCTACATTGAATTATAGCTACGTCGACCACCTACCAAGTCTAACAAGCATCAAAATATATAAAAGCGGGTTCGTCGTTCGTGTCCGAAACATAGCACCGCGCATGCGCGGAGTTTCTTGCGCGAAGCTACCTGGCATGATCAACTTCTATCTCGATCACATGCCAATGCCGCATCAAAACAAGCACCACTAAATGCATACCTACTCAAGTTCAAGAAGCGAGACAAGATGACAATGTCATGAACCGAAGAGGCGACACAAGCATTCAAACAATGTAACCAGCATCTCTGACTGCACAGTCGACGCGATGGCTGGGCAACTGCCTGTCGCGTAACCAGTTACAGGTTCGTTTCCCGCACGGAACACTCTGTGTGATCCAGAGATTGATGTTCCGGGTCTGTGCGGAGTGAAATTGTATGTTCGTTTACGAACATACAATTTCACTTATTGCATCCACAATAACAGTAGTTACACAAATAGTGTAACTACTGTTATAATAGTTGTAATATATAAATAGTTGTAAAATATATAAATAGTTGTTATATTAGTTGTAATATATAATACTGTTATAATAGTTACACAAATAGTGTAACTACTGTTATTAACAGTAGTGTTATTTACACTATTTGTGTAATCACTGCTATTAACAGTAGTGTTATTTACACTATTTGTGTAACTACTGTTACACAAATATAAAAATAATAAAAATAGTGTAACTACTGTTATCACAAGAAACCATAACTCTCAAGAAAATTCATATACCTAACAACGAAAGCGAAATATTATCCGGAACCTTCAATACAACTGTGTACGTTCGTATATACCGTACCAGAGCCATTAAAAAATAATTATTTACCACAACATCAGTCATCCTGATATAAGCACGACTCTCAAGCTTATCTCAGAGAAATACAATTAGCCATAATTTTATTTTTCAAACAACAGCGATGAACATCGCGTTCATGGTTTTTTTTCAAATAATTTTATCGCAAAGCGTGCAATTACAATCTATACATATCGAAATCATTACACCACTACATACAACACCCCAAGGTCTTCAGTAGGTGACGGCATGGCGAGTAAGGGTAGCCGTAATCCCGTACCAACATTGGATCGCACGATTTATATTCACAATTTATATTATAACAAGCGATCAAGGTCGTCAGTTCGAGACTCAGCTGTTTCGAAATCTGATAAAACTAATAGCAATACAGTAAAGATACACAATCATAATAACTTACATGTTATGTATATATTTTTTAATTTATTGTCTCCTCACATTGCAGATTGATCCAGACCGAATCAGAAACACACAAAACCAAATAATGAACTTGTAAGAACTTATATAGAATCAGAACTCGAATAAAACTGATTACAGAATAATTTTATAGGTAATTATAAAAGATGACATACGTAAACTTCGAAAGCTTAGTTCGAAAGATAATCTAATCTCTCAATGCAAAGTATTGAAAAGAAAGGAAGATCCGTTTTGTGATAAAAATAATATATCAGTAAAATTATACTTATCCAAATATAATAAAATAGTTTTTAACAAAAAAAAAAAACCGACTTCAAAAAGTAAACTAAAAAGCAAAAAATAAATTTACTTTGTTGTAATACATATTTTCGTTTAGTTAAATAGAAAATAATATTTAATAACTATTTTATAATCTTAAAGTCGGTGCCAAGTTAGTCAGTTTTCAGTGCCGTAAATCGTTGAGGAATTCCCTCGAATGTCAATGACCTCTATTATCAGGTATACTGCAGACCTTCACTATACATAAACCATATAGGTGCAAAGTTCTTATTGATATAAATGAATTAAGTCCAAACACGAGGTAGTTACTGTAAGCCGTTCAGGAATTCCCTGAGCTGTCCATCGTTCTCATCATCAGACCCTTAATGACAGTCATGACCAATCTTGGTGCACCAATACGAATCATTCAAACCTAAACACAAGGCAACTACTCCAAATAATCAAGGAGATCCCTCGACTGCCTTCCGGCTCCATCATCACAATTTACTGCATAACTTCATTGTAATTCATAGAGGTGCAAAGTTTTCATCGATATAAATGTGTGGGATCAAGTGTGGGAGAGCCATGCTTCGGCACGAATGGGTCGGCTCGACGGAGTGATCCCACCGCCTCACAGAAAACCGGCGTGAAATAACCACAGCGTTGTGTTTCGCCGTGTGAGTGAGGTTACCGGAGGCCTAATCCTTCCCCTCCCCCAATCCCTAAATCTCCAAATCCCTAATCCCTAAAAGGTCGGCAACGCACTTGTAGCTCCTCCGTTGCGAGTGTCCATGGGCGGCGCTGATTGCTTACCATCAGGTAATTCGTCTGCTCGTTTGCCGACATATTAAATAAATAAAAAAAAAATGAAGTCCAAACACGAGGTAGTTACTGTAAACCGTTTAGGAGTTCCCTGAGCTGTCCATCGTTCTCATCATCAGACCCTTAATGACAGTCACAACCAATCTTGGTGCAAAGTACTCACCAATACAAATCATTCAAGCCCAAACACAAGGCAACTACTCTAAATAGTCAAGGAGATCCCTCGACTGTCTTCCGGCTCCATCATCAGGTCGGGTTCGAACATCGGCAAGTTGTAAAGTCAAAAGCCTACTGAAACCATATGCAAAAGCACCACTCGCCCCTACGGTCGAATTGAGAACCTCCTCCTTTTTGGAAGTCGGTTAAAAATATTAAAATTGTAGTATAGAATAATAATGAGAAACAACCATTGCTATATAAAAATCTAATAATATTATTATACACTGATGCACGAAAACTCAACCAACTCAACTCTCAGTCTCACTCTCACGGACATGGAACGCATCGCATTCAATGATAGGTACGCGTCTACACTTCACAAGACAACACAACTGATCTTTGTTTGTTCGTCCGTCTAATAATTGTCTGACTGAATTTAGTTTGTCTGGCTATTTATATTCAAATTCAATCTTCATATAATTTTATTGTAACTGATTTGATTTTGGTTTGAAATAGCTAATAAAACTTACGATCCAATTTGCTCAACTGCTGAAAAATTGGTTAACTTTGAGTTTCAAATTAAATGGCGTATAATCAATCAAAACTACAGCTAAATAATAACTTGCAATAATTATACTAAATGTTTAAAAAATATTTTAAAGCAATATTAGTTCGAATCATAAAAAAACATAAATGTAAAACATCCAAGAAATTCCGCGCGACAATACTAAGCTATTATAGCTAAAGCTTCAAGTAAAGTGTAAACTGAATCTCGATGATTCAGTTTCGAATGGCACGAAGTTTGGCAACGGTGTATATGTGGGTAAAGGCTCATTGAAGAAACTACTAAGAAATATGGCAACGCATTACGTTTCGTTTCTACGAACGATAACAGGGAAGAAATAAAGGTCAATTATTCTTTTTTATAAATTTTGTTGCTTTAAAATTACAGTTATATAATTTTTCTTCCGCACAGAACTATTTCTTCATTGAAGAAATAATAAAGTTATTAAAAGCACAAAAAATAAGCGGAAAATCCGAAGTAATTGTAACGCAGCGCTATTGATAAAATCAAACATGAAGTGACAAGTGACGTGACAGCCAATATGTCAATAATAACAATTTCAACGCGAAGTTGCGAATGGCCAGGTAGAGCGTGTTATGTCAGTTTTAAAGTCTGTGTTAACTACTGTAGAGTCCACTGATCGCTCTTGGCAGGATTGTTTAGGCGAAGTCCAGCTTGCAATTAACTGCACGATGAATCGTACGACTAAAGCAAGTCCACTTGAACTTTTAATTGGTATGGTTGCGCGGCCTTTGGCATTAATGGTAGCTCATGATATAGAGTCAGAGATTGATTTAAATACGGTCCGGGAAGATGCGTTACGTAACATAGAAAATGCAGCTTCATATGTAAAACGTAGGTTTGATCAGACAAAGGCAAGGCTGAATAAATTTTCGCCGGGAGATTTTGTTCTAATCATGAACATCATGAACGAAGATCGTAATCAAACAAAGTTGGATCCTAAATTTAAAGGACCATTTGAGGCCATTGAGGTTCTTGACGGAGATCGCTATAATCTAAAATCACTTAACTCTAAACGTACTTACAAATACGCTAATGATAAATTGCGAAAAATGCCGGAAAATCAGAGCTTAACTGACGAATGTGATGATGATCAGAGTAGCAGTTCTATTTTTATAGTCCATATCGTATACGCGGTATGCAGTCAACTCTGGCGGAGGTCGGGTTTCAGTGGAAACCATAGAGTCCTGGTGAGGCTCGGCGTTTCCCGTGGGGATTCGCGTATGAGAAATGAGTAACTAAAGGTTACTGGGCTATGTGTAGCCAGAGATCACATGTAGAGCTTAAGTTTAGTTTCTTTGGTTTAAGTGTGTTTGATATGAGTCAACGACATAGTGAGTTGAGCCCTGACTTTTCAATTAATGATTGATAGTGTTGTAAAATGGTAAACTTTTCAATTAATGATTGATAGTGTTGTAAAATGGTAAAAATATACTCGCTTTGTTAATTAATCTCTTTCATTTATTTGGTTACTTGTTATGAGAGAAAATATTTTGTGAGTTTTAAAAGTAGACTTTAATTTTAGAATCGTTAACTTTTCTTTTCTTAGGTCAGGAGTGACCGAACTGTTTGATACTGCGTTATGAATCTTGTTTCAGAATAACACACAGGGACGTGTGTCCCGTAGGATGGCCGTATCGGGAAGTCAATAGTACAGGAGCTGATTTGACAGCGAGACGCAAGCGCTAGCCATGAAGTTAGCGCTTCTACAGAGTCTGGAGTGAAGTTCGTGCGAGTCGACTGCGAGTCGACGAGGGAGCCCTGTGAAGCGGACCGACTCTCTCTTCTCTGCCAGCCGTCGTACGAACAACACCTCAGGAACTGTATTACGCCTCGTTGTCCAATTTAATTGTGTTATTTAATTTAATTGATCTTAATATAAATTCGTAGCGTGTACTCAATATAAACTTGAAGTTATTTGTTCGTTACCCGTAACCCCACACATTACCCACACATACAAGATGTCTTCTGACGATCAGGCACCTCTTCCGACATATCTATATACTAAGCAACGACAGAAAAAATATTATTACCACATACAAAGCAAACAGAATTATCGAAAGGTGGCGTGCATCGCTAATGTCGCGCGATACTCGGACCTACACGTTATCTACCGAGCTATTGGGACGGTGAGCCGCGCTCAACACACACTAGCGTAAGCGGCGCACAACCTGCTTACGACTACAACCTACGATTGTCGACGAATTCTTCACTTCAAGTAAATGCGCACCTACATTGAATTATAGCTACGTCGACCACCTACCAAGTCTAACAAGCATCAAAATATATAAAAGCGGGTTCGTCGTTCGTGTCCGAAACATAGCACCGCGCATGCGCGGAGTTTCTTGCGCGAAGCTACCTGGCATGATCAACTTCTATCTCGATCACATGCCAATGCCGCATCAAAACAAGCACCACTAAATGCATACCTACTCAAGTTCAAGAAGCGAGACAAGATGACAATGTCATGAACCGAAGAGGCGACACAAGCATTCAAACAATGTAACCAGCATCTCTGACTGCACAGTCGACGCGATGGCTGGGCAACTGCCTGTCGCGTAACCAGTTACAGGTTCGTTTCCCGCACGGAACACTCTGTGTGATCCAGAGATTGATGTTCCGGGTCTGTGCGGAGTGAAATTGTATGTTCGTTTACGAACATACAATTTCACTTATTGCATCCACAATAACAGTAGTTACACAAATAGTGTAACTACTGTTATAATAGTTGTAATATATAAATAGTTGTAAAATATATAAATAGTTGTTATATTAGTTGTAATATATAATACTGTTATAATAGTTACACAAATAGTGTAACTACTGTTATTAACAGTAGTGTTATTTACACTATTTGTGTAATCACTGCTATTAACAGTAGTGTTATTTACACTATTTGTGTAACTACTGTTACACAAATATAAAAATAATAAAAATAGTGTAACTACTGTTATCACAAGAAACCATAACTCTCAAGAAAATTCATATACCTAACAACGAAAGCGAAATATTATCCGGAACCTTCAATACAACTGTGTACGTTCGTATATACCGTACCAGAGCCATTAAAAAATAATTATTTACCACAACATCAGTCATCCTGATATAAGCACGACTCTCAAGCTTATCTCAGAGAAATACAATTAGCCATAATTTTATTTTTCAAACAACAGCGATGAACATCGCGTTCATGGTTTTTTTTCAAATAATTTTATCGCAAAGCGTGCAATTACAATCTATACATATCGAAATCATTACACCACTACATACAACACCCCAAGGTCTTCAGTAGGTGACGGCATGGCGAGTAAGGGTAGCCGTAATCCCGTACCAACATTGGATCGCACGATTTATATTCACAATTTATATTATAACAAGCGATCAAGGTCGTCAGTTCGAGACTCAGCTGTTTCGAAATCTGATAAAACTAATAGCAATACAGTAAAGATACACAATCATAATAACTTACATGTTATGTATATATTTTTTAATTTATTGTCTCCTCACATTGCAGATTGATCCAGACCGAATCAGAAACACACAAAACCAAATAATGAACTTGTAAGAACTTATATAGAATCAGAACTCGAATAAAACTGATTACAGAATAATTTTATAGGTAATTATAAAAGATGACATACGTAAACTTCGAAAGCTTAGTTCGAAAGATAATCTAATCTCTCAATGCAAAGTATTGAAAAGAAAGGAAGATCCGTTTTGTGATAAAAATAATATATCAGTAAAATTATACTTATCCAAATATAATAAAATAGTTTTTAACAAAAAAAAAAAACCGACTTCAAAAAGTAAACTAAAAAGCAAAAAATAAATTTACTTTGTTGTAATACATATTTTCGTTTAGTTAAATAGAAAATAATATTTAATAACTATTTTATAATCTTAAAGTCGGTGCCAAGTTAGTCAGTTTTCAGTGCCGTAAATCGTTGAGGAATTCCCTCGAATGTCAATGACCTCTATTATCAGGTATACTGCAGACCTTCACTATACATAAACCATATAGGTGCAAAGTTCTTATTGATATAAATGAATTAAGTCCAAACACGAGGTAGTTACTGTAAGCCGTTCAGGAATTCCCTGAGCTGTCCATCGTTCTCATCATCAGACCCTTAATGACAGTCATGACCAATCTTGGTGCACCAATACGAATCATTCAAATCAAGGAGATCCCTCGACTGCCTTCCGGCTCCATCATCACAATTTACTGCATAACTTCATTGTAATTCATAGAGGTGCAAAGTTTTCATCGATATAAATGTGTGGGATCAAGTGTGGGAGAGCCATGCTTCGGCACGAATGGGTCGGCTCGACGGAGTGATCCCACCGCCTCACAGAAAACCGGCGTGAAATAACCACAGCGTTGTGTTTCGCCGTGTGAGTGAGGTTACCGGAGGCCTAATCCTTCCCCTCCCCCAATCCCTAAATCTCCAAATCCCTAATCCCTAAAAGGTCGGCAACGCACTTGTAGCTCCTCCGTTGCGAGTGTCCATGGGCGGCGCTGATTGCTTACCATCAGGTAATTCGTCTGCTCGTTTGCCGACATATTAAATAAATAAAAAAAAAATGAAGTCCAAACACGAGGTAGTTACTGTAAACCGTTTAGGAGTTCCCTGAGCTGTCCATCGTTCTCATCATCAGACCCTTAATGACAGTCACAACCAATCTTGGTGCAAAGTACTCACCAATACAAATCATTCAAGCCCAAACACAAGGCAACTACTCTAAATAGTCAAGGAGATCCCTCGACTGTCTTCCGGCTCCATCATCAGGTCGGGTTCGAACATCGGCAAGTTGTAAAGTCAAAAGCCTACTGAAACCATATGCAAAAGCACCACTCGCCCCTACGGTCGAATTGAGAACCTCCTCCTTTTTGGAAGTCGGTTAAAAATATTAAAATTGTAGTATAGAATAATAATGAGAAACAACCATTGCTATATAAAAATCTAATAATATTATTATACACTGATGCACGAAAACTCAACCAACTCAACTCTCAGTCTCACTCTCACGGACATGGAACGCATCGCATTCAATGATAGGTACGCGTCTACACTTCACAAGACAACACAACTGATCTTTGTTTGTTCGTCCGTCTAATAATTGTCTGACTGAATTTAGTTTGTCTGGCTATTTATATTCAAATTCAATCTTCATATAATTTTATTGTAACTGATTTGATTTTGGTTTGAAATAGCTAATAAAACTTACGATCCAATTTGCTCAACTGCTGAAAAATTGGTTAACTTTGAGTTTCAAATTAAATGGCGTATAATCAATCAAAACTACAGCTAAATAATAACTTGCAATAATTATACTAAATGTTTAAAAAATATTTTAAAGCAATATTAGTTCGAATCATAAAAAAACATAAATGTAAAACATCCAAGAAATTCCGCGCGACAATACTAAGCTATTATAGCTAAAGCTTCAAGTAAAGTGTAAACTGAATCTCGATGATTCAGTTTCGAATGGCACGAAGTTTGGCAACGGTGTATATGTGGGTAAAGGCTCATTGAAGAAACTACTAAGAAATATGGCAACGCATTACGTTTCGTTTCTACGAACGATAACAGGGAAGAAATAAAGGTCAATTATTCTTTTTTATAAATTTTGTTGCTTTAAAATTACAGTTATATAATTTTTCTTCCGCACAGAACTATTTCTTCATTGAAGAAATAATAAAGTTATTAAAAGCACAAAAAATAAGCGGAAAATCCGAAGTAATTGTAACGCAGCGCTATTGATAAAATCAAACATGAAGTGACAAGTGACGTGACAGCCAATATGTCAATAATAACAATTTCAACGCGAAGTTGCGAATGGCCAGGTAGAGCGTGTTATGTCAGTTTTAAAGTCTGTGTTAACTACTGTAGAGTCCACTGATCGCTCTTGGCAGGATTGTTTAGGCGAAGTCCAGCTTGCAATTAACTGCACGATGAATCGTACGACTAAAGCAAGTCCACTTGAACTTTTAATTGGTATGGTTGCGCGGCCTTTGGCATTAATGGTAGCTCATGATATAGAGTCAGAGATTGATTTAAATACGGTCCGGGAAGATGCGTTACGTAACATAGAAAATGCAGCTTCATATGTAAAACGTAGGTTTGATCAGACAAAGGCAAGGCTGAATAAATTTTCGCCGGGAGATTTTGTTCTAATCATGAACATCATGAACGAAGATCGTAATCAAACAAAGTTGGATCCTAAATTTAAAGGACCATTTGAGGCCATTGAGGTTCTTGACGGAGATCGCTATAATCTAAAATCACTTAACTCTAAACGTACTTACAAATACGCTAATGATAAATTGCGAAAAATGCCGGAAAATCAGAGCTTAACTGACGAATGTGATGATGATCAGAGTAGCAGTTCTATTTTTATAGTCCATATCGTATACGCGGTATGCAGTCAACTCTGGCGGAGGTCGGGTTTCAGTGGAAACCATAGAGTCCTGGTGAGGCTCGGCGTTTCCCGTGGGGATTCGCGTATGAGAAATGAGTAACTAAAGGTTACTGGGCTATGTGTAGCCAGAGATCACATGTAGAGCTTAAGTTTAGTTTCTTTGGTTTAAGTGTGTTTGATATGAGTCAACGACATAGTGAGTTGAGCCCTGACTTTTCAATTAATGATTGATAGTGTTGTAAAATGGTAAACTTTTCAATTAATGATTGATAGTGTTGTAAAATGGTAAAAATATACTCGCTTTGTTAATTAATCTCTTTCATTTATTTGGTTACTTGTTATGAGAGAAAATATTTTGTGAGTTTTAAAAGTAGACTTTAATTTTAGAATCGTTAACTTTTCTTTTCTTAGGTCAGGAGTGACCGAACTGTTTGATACTGCGTTATGAATCTTGTTTCAGAATAACACACAGGGACGTGTGTCCCGTAGGATGGCCGTATCGGGAAGTCAATAGTACAGGAGCTGATTTGACAGCGAGACGCAAGCGCTAGCCATGAAGTTAGCGCTTCTACAGAGTCTGGAGTGAAGTTCGTGCGAGTCGACTGCGAGTCGACGAGGGAGCCCTGTGAAGCGGACCGACTCTCTCTTCTCTGCCAGCCGTCGTACGAACAACACCTCAGGAACTGTATTACGCCTCGTTGTCCAATTTAATTGTGTTATTTAATTTAATTGATCTTAATATAAATTCGTAGCGTGTACTCAATATAAACTTGAAGTTATTTGTTCGTTACCCGTAACCCCACACATTACCCACACATACAAGATGTCTTCTGACGATCAGGCACCTCTTCCGACATATCTATATACTAAGCAACGACAGAAAAAATATTATTACCACATACAAAGCAAACAGAATTATCGAAAGGTGGCGTGCATCGCTAATGTCGCGCGATACTCGGACCTACACGTTATCTACCGAGCTATTGGGACGGTGAGCCGCGCTCAACACACACTAGCGTAAGCGGCGCACAACCTGCTTACGACTACAACCTACGATTGTCGACGAATTCTTCACTTCAAGTAAATGCGCACCTACATTGAATTATAGCTACGTCGACCACCTACCAAGTCTAACAAGCATCAAAATATATAAAAGCGGGTTCGTCGTTCGTGTCCGAAACATAGCACCGCGCATGCGCGGAGTTTCTTGCGCGAAGCTACCTGGCATGATCAACTTCTATCTCGATCACATGCCAATGCCGCATCAAAACAAGCACCACTAAATGCATACCTACTCAAGTTCAAGAAGCGAGACAAGATGACAATGTCATGAACCGAAGAGGCGACACAAGCATTCAAACAATGTAACCAGCATCTCTGACTGCACAGTCGACGCGATGGCTGGGCAACTGCCTGTCGCGTAACCAGTTACAGGTTCGTTTCCCGCACGGAACACTCTGTGTGATCCAGAGATTGATGTTCCGGGTCTGTGCGGAGTGAAATTGTATGTTCGTTTACGAACATACAATTTCACTTATTGCATCCACAATAACAGTAGTTACACAAATAGTGTAACTACTGTTATAATAGTTGTAATATATAAATAGTTGTAAAATATATAAATAGTTGTTATATTAGTTGTAATATATAATACTGTTATAATAGTTACACAAATAGTGTAACTACTGTTATTAACAGTAGTGTTATTTACACTATTTGTGTAATCACTGCTATTAACAGTAGTGTTATTTACACTATTTGTGTAACTACTGTTACACAAATATAAAAATAATAAAAATAGTGTAACTACTGTTATCACAAGAAACCATAACTCTCAAGAAAATTCATATACCTAACAACGAAAGCGAAATATTATCCGGAACCTTCAATACAACTGTGTACGTTCGTATATACCGTACCAGAGCCATTAAAAAATAATTATTTACCACAACATCAGTCATCCTGATATAAGCACGACTCTCAAGCTTATCTCAGAGAAATACAATTAGCCATAATTTTATTTTTCAAACAACAGCGATGAACATCGCGTTCATGGTTTTTTTTCAAATAATTTTATCGCAAAGCGTGCAATTACAATCTATACATATCGAAATCATTACACCACTACATACAACACCCCAAGGTCTTCAGTAGGTGACGGCATGGCGAGTAAGGGTAGCCGTAATCCCGTACCAACATTGGATCGCACGATTTATATTCACAATTTATATTATAACAAGCGATCAAGGTCGTCAGTTCGAGACTCAGCTGTTTCGAAATCTGATAAAACTAATAGCAATACAGTAAAGATACACAATCATAATAACTTACATGTTATGTATATATTTTTTAATTTATTGTCTCCTCACATTGCAGATTGATCCAGACCGAATCAGAAACACACAAAACCAAATAATGAACTTGTAAGAACTTATATAGAATCAGAACTCGAATAAAACTGATTACAGAATAATTTTATAGGTAATTATAAAAGATGACATACGTAAACTTCGAAAGCTTAGTTCGAAAGATAATCTAATCTCTCAATGCAAAGTATTGAAAAGAAAGGAAGATCCGTTTTGTGATAAAAATAATATATCAGTAAAATTATACTTATCCAAATATAATAAAATAGTTTTTAACAAAAAAAAAAACCGACTTCAAAAAGTAAACTAAAAAGCAAAAAATAAATTTACTTTGTTGTAATACATATTTTCGTTTAGTTAAATAGAAAATAATATTTAATAACTATTTTATAATCTTAAAGTCGGTGCCAAGTTAGTCAGTTTTCAGTGCCGTAAATCGTTGAGGAATTCCCTCGAATGTCAATGACCTCTATTATCAGGTATACTGCAGACCTTCACTATACATAAACCATATAGGTGCAAAGTTCTTATTGATATAAATGAATTAAGTCCAAACACGAGGTAGTTACTGTAAGCCGTTCAGGAATTCCCTGAGCTGTCCATCGTTCTCATCATCAGACCCTTAATGACAGTCATGACCAATCTTGGTGCACCAATACGAATCATTCAAACCTAAACACAAGGCAACTACTCCAAATAATCAAGGAGATCCCTCGACTGCCTTCCGGCTCCATCATCACAATTTACTGCATAACTTCATTGTAATTCATAGAGGTGCAAAGTTTTCATCGATATAAATGTGTGGGATCAAGTGTGGGAGAGCCATGCTTCGGCACGAATGGGTCGGCTCGACGGAGTGATCCCACCGCCTCACAGAAAACCGGCGTGAAATAACCACAGCGTTGTGTTTCGCCGTGTGAGTGAGGTTACCGGAGGCCTAATCCTTCCCCTCCCCCAATCCCTAAATCTCCAAATCCCTAATCCCTAAAAGGTCGGCAACGCACTTGTAGCTCCTCCGTTGCGAGTGTCCATGGGCGGCGCTGATTGCTTACCATCAGGTAATTCGTCTGCTCGTTTGCCGACATATTAAATAAATAAAAAAAAAATGAAGTCCAAACACGAGGTAGTTACTGTAAACCGTTTAGGAGTTCCCTGAGCTGTCCATCGTTCTCATCATCAGACCCTTAATGACAGTCACAACCAATCTTGGTGCAAAGTACTCACCAATACAAATCATTCAAGCCCAAACACAAGGCAACTACTCTAAATAGTCAAGGAGATCCCTCGACTGTCTTCCGGCTCCATCATCAGGTCGGGTTCGAACATCGGCAAGTTGTAAAGTCAAAAGCCTACTGAAACCATATGCAAAAGCACCACTCGCCCCTACGGTCGAATTGAGAACCTCCTCCTTTTTGGAAGTCGGTTAAAAATATTAAAATTGTAGTATAGAATAATAATGAGAAACAACCATTGCTATATAAAAATCTAATAATATTATTATACACTGATGCACGAAAACTCAACCAACTCAACTCTCAGTCTCACTCTCACGGACATGGAACGCATCGCATTCAATGATAGGTACGCGTCTACACTTCACAAGACAACACAACTGATCTTTGTTTGTTCGTCCGTCTAATAATTGTCTGACTGAATTTAGTTTGTCTGGCTATTTATATTCAAATTCAATCTTCATATAATTTTATTGTAACTGATTTGATTTTGGTTTGAAATAGCTAATAAAACTTACGATCCAATTTGCTCAACTGCTGAAAAATTGGTTAACTTTGAGTTTCAAATTAAATGGCGTATAATCAATCAAAACTACAGCTAAATAATAACTTGCAATAATTATACTAAATGTTTAAAAAATATTTTAAAGCAATATTAGTTCGAATCATAAAAAAACATAAATGTAAAACATCCAAGAAATTCCGCGCGACAATACTAAGCTATTATAGCTAAAGCTTCAAGTAAAGTGTAAACTGAATCTCGATGATTCAGTTTCGAATGGCACGAAGTTTGGCAACGGTGTATATGTGGGTAAAGGCTCATTGAAGAAACTACTAAGAAATATGGCAACGCATTACGTTTCGTTTCTACGAACGATAACAGGGAAGAAATAAAGGTCAATTATTCTTTTTTATAAATTTTGTTGCTTTAAAATTACAGTTATATAATTTTTCTTCCGCACAGAACTATTTCTTCATTGAAGAAATAATAAAGTTATTAAAAGCACAAAAAATAAGCGGAAAATCCGAAGTAATTGTAACGCAGCGCTATTGATAAAATCAAACATGAAGTGACAAGTGACGTGACAGCCAATATGTCAATAATAACAATTTCAACGCGAAGTTGTTGTGTTTTGAGGTTGGGTTTGTTATGGTTTCTAAATATATTTCGAACATTATATTGTAAGAATAAACCCGAAAAAATATATATATTGATAGTGGTGTTGTAAAGGCACAATCAGAAAATCTTACCAAACTTGAGCTTGGGCCAGGTCTATGTACACCTAATGTAAATATCACTGAATAATATAGTTAACGTTTTTTCGTATTATCCTATATTCCTATATTTTGGCTTCGTTTTTTTTTTTGTAATTCCAATTTAACTAGGTCAAGGAGAGCAACACTACTACTAAAAAATATGGTGGTCAGTAATAAGTCAAATGTGATTTTGACAATGACATTTGATTGATGTGTTGTGTGTCACCTTATACCAGCTAGAAAAACAAAACACGGACTTTCGTTGGTAGTGGTGAAGGATACGCACGTGTTTTTTGTCGGTACTATGATTGTTGTCAATTTTGGTGATCTTTTTCATAGTGATCTAAATTGAAACACTTTGTGTTGTTTTTATTGTGTTTGTGTGTGTCATTTTTAAGGTTGTAAGTAGTAGTTTTAACTTTTAATAAGAACTTTTTCTTTCCTTTACTTCCTTCTTCTCTCCATTGTCCAAAATGGACGAGGAGAAACCTCCGGACCCTCCCGATAAATTGTTGGATTACAATCCAATTTTTACCATTACCCTACCCCACGATAATCCCGATCTTGAACCAATGGACTCTGAGTCATCAGCCAACAGAAAAAGATCTGCAGGCTCCCCACCTATCTCTCGTAATAACCCTCCAAAAGTAGCTAAAAACATAAATGGTAGGCAATATTACACGGCAAAGGGCAACCCCCCTTATATCGTATATGTCTCCCTCAAGGACTCCCAGACCTCTGGTACCACACTCCACCCAGTAAAGTTTGGGATGTTCTTGATGCGGAACAATATCAATAACGTTAAAACTGGCGGTGTCAAACGATTAGGAAAGAACAGGGTCTCAGTTGAGTTTGTGTCACACCAGGATGCCAACAGTTTCTTAGTAAACTGTGTGGTGGCACAAAACTACACAACATCAATACCGCAATTCAATATTACGAGAATGGGTATAGTGAGGGATGTTCCCATTGAGTGGTCGGAGGAGGAGGTTATCAGCAACATCAGGGTTCCTGCGGGATGTGGTGTTGTGATAAAAGCACGACGAATGAACAGGAAAGTTTCCTCACCAAGCGGAATGGAATGGAAGCCCACCCAAACCGTAGTCCTAACATTTGATGGCCAAATATTACCCAAAAAAGTGTTTTGCTTTTATTCAGCGCTCCCTGTTGAACTTTATTCATACCCGACAATCCAATGTTATAACTGTTGTCGATTCGGGCACACCCGCACTCTATGCCGTTCAAAACCAAGCTGCTTCAAGTGTGGCCAGGATCATCCTGGTGATGGATGCCAATTAGCTAGCGAGGCTGCACATTGTATTAACTGCAATGGCAATCACTTTGCAAATGACAGTGCTTGTCCTGAGCTGGGCCGCCAAAAGAGCATTAAAGCTTTAATGGCGGAAAAATCAATTTCATATGCTGAAGCTAGCCAAGTTTTCCCACCTGTCAAAAGATCGTATTCCGAGGTGTCCAAATCAACAAATTATATTGACTCAACACCAACCAAAAAATCATCCCAACAAAGAATCTCACATAAAAAAACTGTACTCCTTAAACCCAAATCCCATGCCCCCCTTTCCCCTAGTTATGATAAGAAGGCCCATCAGGCCCTTATCCAAGACTATTCTTTTTCCCCATCCCAAAATGGTTGCGCTTTCCCAATGGAATTTGGAACCAACAAACATAGCTCCAAAGACATTTTAAATATTATTTCAAATACATATGTTAATAGCAGTGTTATCTAACCCTGCCCAAGTTGTACCTGACCACGTTGCACAAAGACTAGCTACCATCTTAGACTATATTT
Organism: Spodoptera exigua; assembly: GCA_902829305.4. Lineage (NCBI taxonomy): Eukaryota > Metazoa > Arthropoda > Insecta > Lepidoptera > Noctuidae > Spodoptera > Spodoptera exigua. The sequence goes on along the minus strand of CADEPN050000001.1, from coordinate 156,849 downwards.
ATAAAATTCCATCCACTAACTCTCCTTCAGTGGAACGTGAGGAGTACTCTTCCCAGGAAGAGTATCCATACCCACTTTGTATAATGCAATCACAGCGATTCGGTTCTCTTTATTACCCCACTCCATTTTAATATCGCAAAATATTGAACAATTTATTTGCGCCAAAATAAGAAAACACAATGAAAAAATATATAAAAATGACAGATTCCAAAATCAAATGTAATATTTTTGTTTATTTTTAATTGTAACAGTATTTATGGCCAGACTATGTACTTACCTACTTGATGACTTGTGTATACAGCACCTAAGAAGTCGCATCCAATATTGGTAGTTTCAAAAGGTATGCAAAGTGTGGGGTAAAAGCCATTAAATTACCATTAAATGTAATTCAGAAAATAAATTGAAAAAGCTACATTTTTCTTGTGGTTCCTCAAACCATTGAAACTTTTTCATGTAGTCTAGAATAGATATCAATTAAACAATTAAAAATATCAACGACTCAGAGCTCCGTTGCTTCTTGATACTAATAAAGGTTTGCCCAGTTAGTTAATTATCAACAGAAAGCTGTGATATTCATTAACTACCTATATAAGTAGCTATTATACAAAAAATACGAATCACCAGCCAATTAAAACAATTTAGGTTACACTCAAAGCTTAACGACTAAAATCCCGTCAATCGTCAAGCTTCACGAACAAATCACTTACCTAATCACTGCCAAACGCGAACAAGATAAAACAACTTAACATATTAACATCTACTTACATAAGGATCCCTTGTTACTTCGAATTAAACCAAACCAAACCCTAGATAACGAACAATCGGCAGCGGCGAACGGGTTAGCCTCTACAAATAAGCTTAGATCGGATCTGTACCTTTTTGTTCCCGCTGTCCCTTCCTGTACGATCAGAGATCATTGATCACGGAGGGCAAACGAAGGGTTAACTGGTGATGTGCATAATTAAATTATTTTGCTGTATTTTTATTTATATGACTTACTCCATTTAATTAATAAATTTCAACCATTAATTTGTGGCATTGCTGAGACATGGCTCCTACCGAATATTAATTTCAGGATACCATGTTTCAGTGTTGTCAGACAGGACAGATCTGATGGTTATGGAGGTTGTGCTTTGTTAGTTAATAACAGAGTACCCTTCTCCCAGATCCCTCTACCCTTCGTTGGCGATGACATAAATGTTGTCGCTGTTAAGGCTGAGGACATAAACATTTTTGTATTTTATATTGCCCACCCCCAAATATGCGACAGCATAGGTCATGACCTTGGACCCGGGTACGTCCTTAAACTGCGACCAGACACCGAGGAGTGGGCAGCAGCATTCCATTCATATATCGGTGACCCAACTGCGATCCCCAAGCCGCCTGCCAAGCGTGGGGATTATGGCAACCCCCCCCCCCCCCCCCTTTTCATGATCGACGCAACAAGCACATGGCCCCCAGTCCCCGGCAGCTCCGCTATTCCTGGTCTAGGTAGCGGATCAGGTAACGGCGGAGCAGGGGGTGCTAAGAATCCCCGGCAGAGGAATCGCTACCACCCCCGACGAACTTTGGCCCTGGCAACACACAACATCCGCACACTGAGGACCGATGAGAAGATTGTTGAGCTGGAGGAAGAATTGAGCAAAATGCGTTGGGACATCTTGGGACTGTCCGAAATCCGAAGAGAGGGCCAGGATACGATAGTCCTAGATTCCGGCAACATGCTCTTCTTCCGGGAAGGAGAACGAAAATCCCAGGGTAGTGTCGGATTTCTCGTCCACAAGTCCCTCATCAACAGTGTGAGCAGAGTCGACAGTGTGTCGAGCAGGGTAGCGTACCTTATACTCAGAATAACAAATCGGTATTCGCTGAAGGTCATACAGGTATACGCGCCGACCTCGACGCATTGAGACGATGAGGTGGAGGTTCTGTATGAGGAAATATCTCAAGCCATACACACCTCTAAAGCTCACTTTACCGTTGTGATGGGAGACTTCAACGCAAAGGTGGGCATACGGAATGGCGATGAGTTGAAAGTGGGGCCATTTGGATGTGGGCAGCGAAATCATCGGGGACAGCGCCTGGTAGACTTTATGGAGAGGGAGAGTCTCTATCTCATGAACTCCTTCTTCGAAAAGCGACCGGCCAGGAGGTGGACCTGGATAAGCCCTGATGGGACAACCAAAAATGAGATCGACTTCATTATGGCGACCGACAAGCGTATATTCAGTGATGTCTCTGTAATTGCTAAAGTGAAAACCGGTAGCGATCACCGAATTGTCAGGGGCATACTGAATATTAATGTCAAGCTGGAAAGGTCACGCCTGGTGAAGTCGACACTCCGTCCTTGCCGCGCTCAAATTCAGAACCCCGAACCCTTTCAACTCCAACTCCATAATCGCTTCCAGTGCCTTACCGATTGCGAAACCGTGGACGAAATAAATAATGGGTTGGTGGAAACTGTCCGAGCAGTGGGGTCGGAATTCTTTAAGACCTCACACCGAAACAAGCCTCAAAAGCTCTCGAACGGAACATTAAAGCTCCTGAAGCACCGAAATGAAATGAGACTACAGTCTTCAGCCGATATGTCAGAGTACGGTAACCTCAATAGGCGAATTTCAAAAGCCAAGCGACGCGATTTGCGTGCATACAATACTGCTCGAATTAAGGAGGCCATCGAGCGAAACCAGGGCACAAAAGTCTTCGCAAAAAAATCGTCTATTGGGCAAAGCCAAATAACGAGGCTGAAGACCGATAATGGTAGCATCGTTTCATCGAAATCAGAGATTCTGAGAGAGCTCGAGAGGTTCTACGGACAGTTGTATACCTCAACACGGCGACCCGTTGTCGGTGCAGCTCGGGACCCAAGAGCTAAGCTGACACGACACTACACTGAGGATATCCCAGACATCAGCCTGTACGAGATTAGGATGGCTCTCAAGCAGCTTAAAAACAACAAGGCACCGGGCGATGACGGAATCACAACAGAACTTCTGCGAGCGGGTGGGAAACCGATACTTTTAGTCCTCCAAAAGTTATTTAATTCCGTCATACTCGAAGGTAGTACGCCCGAATCATGGCAAAGAAGTGTTGTAGTTCTGTTCTTCAAAAAGGGAGATAGCACTTTGTTGAAAAACTACAGACCTATTTCACTTCTGAGTCATGTGTACTAAGGGTGACAAAAATGCATGGAGAGCTTAAGGTCGACTATTGACTGACAGGTTTTGCATAACGCTACCATTGATAACTAGATGGCGCTGCTTTTAAATGAAAATAACCCTACAAAGCTTGAATACTTTACACTGCAGAGGCACACAATAAGGATTTTATGGTTAAATTAATAATTAAGAAACAATAATATATTTATATTCAAATACACATAAATTATGTTAATTTTCTCATTTCCGAAGACTTCATATAGCGCCATCTGAGTCAAGTCAAGCAAACCAATTAAAAGATGGCGTCAAAAATTAATAATAGACAATAATAAAAGTTATAAACTAACCCGCATTTTCGATATCATAAAAATGCGATCGGTAGCTCGGATAAATAAGAATGATAGAATAATGAAGTCGAAGGGCACCGGTTCAATTCCGGGTTATCATTTTTAAATTCAGGTTTTTAACAATGGTTTTTTTTATATTTTTTTATATAATATCAATAATAATAATATATAAATAAAATATTTGACGTTTAATATTTATAAAAGATAACAAAAATAAATATATATATAATTTAAGAATTTAGAATAAAATGTTATTAATAAATATATATAAATAACTTTTATAATATGTGCTAACTATTAATGTAAAAGTAACATAATTTTCTTACAGATTAAGACTAATACTAAGTTTAATTCTCATAAAGGATAACAAATAAAACTATTTTAGTGACATTATAATTTCAGACATTTATTTCATAAAACATAATATTTATTTCTTTCTTATATAGTGTATACCCTGACCTAATAACTTTTCAGCTAACTGACACATTATTTATTACACTTTTTATAAGATTAATAAGTATTTTAAATCAAAATTGTGATGTGCTAGTCATTTATTAGTTAGTTTTAAACACAATGTTATAATAGGATTCTATATAATATGCAACTATTTTACCTCCCCATAAAATTTAATTAAAGTATTGACTAAAGTGATTCATTTTGTGCATCATGTTATGACAAAGGCTCATAGCTTAAGTATTCGTTCCAGAACAAGGAAGATATTGAAGCTAGACCTTAAATCAATAACATTTCTAAGACCGGGATATAGCATTTGTAGTGTACTTAGGTGTAATTATGAGAGACAAGTGAAACAACCGAGTGTTGGAAGCCGACTGGCGCATATTTATTTCATATTCACAATCGACATTGCATAGCGCATCTAATACCTTTATATATAGGTAGATATAGATCCCACAGTATTCCCCCTTTTCAAATTTTTAATACGCAATCTTAAACTATTTAGCATAGGTAGTAACAATTACACACTTAGTTGCTTTAAAAATTATGTAGACCTTGCATTGATATTGATCAATGCACGGTCTGTTTACATTAGTTAATTCCTTATCAGTAGTTTATTACCATAACCAAACTGTAATAACTCTTTGTATACATAGTAATATCTTTAATAACGTAGGTAAAATATTATATTAACGATTGTTATAATTGATGTTACAGTTTTACATTGGTATTTTTTAAATTATATTTCTTACAATTTTACTCTTATTTTCTAGTTTTATTTCGCAATTTCGTTACATGTTACGTACTTAAGTATTACTCTTTTCTTTGTGCACTTGAACACAGTTAGCTTCCGTTTACACATTTTACTTTTTATTATAGCACTGCTAATATTATTAGGTTTAGTACCGTGACACTTACACTATTTGATGAGGTGGAATTTGTTGCTGAGCCATCGACACATTGTTTGCACTATGCCACACTGTCATTTCTTTGTTCAACATTTTACGTGTACCTTTCTTGCATTTCTTGAACATCATGTATGCTATGTAGATTGTAACTATGATGCCAATAATCGTGAATATAAGTTCGTTTTTGGACAATGTTTGCTCGAGCTGCGAAGTGGTAGCTCCATTAGCACCATTTTGTGCAATGATGACCTCCTCTGTCTTTTTCTCGACACTGTAGGATTTACCCATTTTTTTTTATAATTACTTTATCAATTATTTGTACTCAGTTTGAATATAATTAATTGATGTGTTACACGATGCTATGTATGTTACTGAAGTCCGTATTATATTACTTCCGTTGGCTCGACAACAAGTCCTGCGTCAGCATTCGCTACACATGTCTTATGTTGTGAAACTTATTAGCTATTCTATATACTACTGACATTATCTGGCTTTGCTGATTACATTATAATATTTTCTTATATCTAAATCTTTACATAAATCTAACTGGTTTTTTTACAATTCTCCCACTTCTGGTTCTTTTAACAATATTCTCATGATTATCGATTGATATGCTATCTGATATATTATGAGATGTATTGTCTTTAAGTAAGTACGCTGGTTTTAATCTATCTACTTAGTCGGGTCATAAGTTCTGTCACAAACTTTTGATGTAATAACTTATACGCCTTTTGACAATTATTTAAAAATTATATATGAAATGAAAGGTCATTAAATGTACAATATAATTTTATTTACATTATTCGAAATGCCCTCCCCCATTTTGAACACATGCCCTTAATCTACGCGGCCAGTCATCGATCGCTGCACGCACCACATTCATATCTATGTCTGCCGCTGCTTTAACCAGAGATGCTCGGAGAGACTCCAAATTCGGGTGAGGTTTAGCACAGACTTTTTCCTCCAAATATTGCCATATCTTGTAGTCCAGTGGGTTTAAATCTGGACTAGAAGAGGGCCAGTCTTCATGCCGGATGAAGTCAATTCCACGAGCGATCAACCAGTCTTGCGTACTTCGTGCCTTATGAGCCGGTGCAGAGTCCTGTTGGAATATCCAATGCCTGTTCCTGAACATTGTCTGAGAAAGAGGTTCCACTATGTTTGTTAGGACAGTATTTTGATAAACTTCGGCACTAGTTCTCACACCTTTTTCACAGAAAAACACCTCAGTTACGCCTGAATATGAGACTCCAAGCCAAACCATGAATGAGGAAGGGTAATGCCCACGCTGGACCCTCGCAATACGCGCGCTTGCTTCTTCACTGCTGTGGGCATACACCTTATCATTTTGTTTGTTAAAACTTTCTTCAATAGTAAAAATTTTTTCATCCGAAAAAAGAATTTCGCGGTATTTTTTTCCCGCGTACCGTCGTAGCAAAGCGCGGGATCTGTCTAGCCTAATTTTTTTTTAAACGCTCGTTCAAAAAATGTCCTGTCTTTTTACGATAAGCTCGTAGTCCCAGGTCTTCATTTAGTACTCTTTTAACAGTGGTTCTGCTTAGCCCCATCTGCAGAGCTAGGATTTTTTGTTTACGTACGGGATTTCGTTCGATTCGCGCCTTCACTGCTTTGATGACCTTATGTGTCCGAACTGTGCGAGGTCGGCCGCTTCTCTTACGATCTTCGAAGCTTGACTCTTCGGTGTATCGTTTGATAGTACGATAAACAAACCGTAACGTTATTTTCAAATTTTGAAGAATATTGAAAATGTCTTTTGGCGCGTAACCACAGCGGTGCAACGCGATAACCGCGATTCTGTCTTCTTTATTCGACCACTCCATATTTAAAAATGAATAAAAAATAATTTCTTTTTTATTTTCTACAAGCGCGAAAGTTCTATTTTTAAAATAAGTCGAAGAATTTCTGGCCAGTAATCGAAAATTAAAAATATAAGGTTTTGACAGAACTTATGACCCGACTAAGTATAGACACTGTTATTTCTCTATCTGGCAACTGAATTTTATATACTTTGTCTGTAATTCTTTCTAGTATTTCATACGGTCCTGCATACGGACAAACTAACGATTTTTTTATCATGTCGTTTCTTAAAAATACATGAGTGCATTCCTTAATATCTGGATGAACAAAAAAAGTCTTGTACTCATTAGATTTTGTATTACTCGGTTTATATTGCTTAATAATGTCTCTAATGTTTTGTACTACCGTATAAGGTTCATAATTATTCTTAGTTTCGACAAAAAACTCACCTGGCAGCCGCAGGGACCTACCATAAACCATCTGCGCGGCACTGACATTTGTTTCTGACCTGATAGCCGCCCGAAGCCCTAGCATAACGCTGGGTAGTTCGTGAGCCCAGTTCAGGTTATTACTTAATTTAGCCATTAGCGATGTTTTTACACTCCTGTGCCATCTTTCAATTTTTCCGTTACTTTGCGCATGGTATGGTGTAGTTCTAATTTTGTAAATACCTAAGTATGCCATCAGTAATGCGAACAATTTACTTTCAAACTGCCTACCCTGGTCACTGGTAAGTTTAACAGGGCAACCAAACCTGCAAATCCACTCTGTATACAACTTTTTGGCTACGGTCTCTGCCGAAATATCTTTTAGAGGATATGCCTCTGGCCAACCAGTACCTCGGTCAATTATTGTAAGACAGTATCTATAATCTTCCGAAGTTATAGGAAGCGGTCCTATCAAATCTATGTGGATGTGGTCAAATCGATCAACAGAAGGATATTTGCCGTAGTTAGATACAATATGCCTATTTACCTTGGCTTTTTGACATTTTATACAAGTTTTAGTCCACAGGCTAATATCACGATTCATGCTAGGCCAATAATATTTTTCTGTTATCATTTGGCGAGTAGTACGGATCCGGCACGGATATACATATTTCATCCACGGATTGGGCATCCGTGCATGAAATATGTCTCTTCTATATTTTTCCGTTAAAAATGGTCTGATATTTTCCTTTGACATCTCACAGTAAACCGAATGGTTAGTATTAGGAATACGAATTTTCCTAAATTGATACCTAGGGTCGCATAACATTTCTTTTAATTCTGTGTCTACATTCTGATCTTTTGCTAAACTCTCATAATCGATAACAGATGACTCACATGTTATAGTCTCTATGCGCGATAATGCGTCTGCGACTACATTATCCTGCCCACTTACATGACGTATGTCTGTCGTAAACTCACTGATAAACAGTAGTTGCCGAATTCGTCTTGGGCATTCCTTTTTATTTTGTTTACATAACTTTGTAAATGCGAATGTTAGAGGCTTATGGTCGGTGTATATGATTAGCTCATGACCTTCAAATAAGCTTCTAAAATGCTGTACTGCTAAGAATACAGCTAGCAATTCTCTATCATACGTACTATACCTCTTTTGTGTTTCGGATAATTTACGCGAAAAGTAACCTAATGGTTGCCATTTTTTTTCAACGTATTGCTGCAAGACAGCACCTACGCACGAATCTGATGCATCGGCGAAAAGTGCATACGGCACGTGTGTCGCCGGATACGATAACGTGACTGCTTTTGTAAGACTGTCTTTACATACCTGGAATGCTTGCTCTGCATCCGGTGTCCATGTAATTGTTGTTTTGTCGTTCTTTTTAGCGTTATGTATGTATCTATTTAATGTTTCTAGGTATTTAATAGCACCTGGTAAATGGTTTCTATAAAAATTGACCATGCCTAAAAATTTTCTTATTTGACTTACATTTTGGGTTTTGGATACTCTATAATAGCTTGAACTTTGCTTTCCAGGGGACTAATGCCTGATGTTGATACCTTATATCCTAAAAATTCAACGGTTGTGGCATTAAAAGTACATTTATCTAAATTAATGGTTATGCCATACTCATTTAGACGTTGAAATACCTGTTCTAAGTGTACCATGTGCTGTTCGGGTGTTTCTGAACTAATTAAAATATCGTCCGCATAACAATATAAGAAATCTAGACCGGCTAGTACTGAATTAGTCATGAATCTTTGAAAGGTTTGTGCTGCATTTTTTAAACCGAAAGTCATTCTTTCAAATTCATATAGACCAAAAGGGGTTGTTATTGCAGTTTTGCATATATCATCAGGATTAATTAATACGTTGTGATAAGCTTTTTTTATATCGACCTTGGAAAAAATTTTTTTACCTGTTAATAAATATGTATAATCTTGCACGCGCGGAATAGGGTACCTATCCGGTTTAGTGATAGCATTTAATGCTCGGTAATCACCGCAAGGTCTCACCTGCCCGTCCTTTTTTGGTACTATATGTAAAGGACTGGACCATGGCGATTTTGATGGCCTGCAAATGCCAGAATCTAACATATTTTTAAATTCTTCCTTTGCCAACTTATATCGTTCTGGGGCTAGCGGCCTTGGCTTGCTGAACACTGGAGGACCAGTAGTTTCAATATAATGATAAACTGCATGTTTTGGTGTTTCCTTAAAGGACATAGGTTTAACGACATCGGGATACTTTTTTAATATATTGTATATTGGATGATCGTTTTTTAATGTAGAAATTGAGGTTTGATAATTCTTTGCGATAGTCCCGCGTACTGCCAGATTAGTAACCTTATCTATCAAACAACGTCCGTTAATATCTACAATCAATTTATGAAAATCTAAGAAATCTACACCTAATATTGGCTGTTTAATGTCGCAAATAACAAAGGTCCATGTAAATGGTCTTCTTAATTTTAAATCGAGAGTAATGGTCTTGGATCCATATGTTTTAATCGTTGACCCATTCGCCGCATACAGCCTATATCTAGAGTTATCAACTAATTGTTCCTTATTTTTAATCATGATTTTAGGTAATACAGATATTGATGCGCCTGTATCTATCAAAAATCTTAGATTAGAATTTTTATCACTTACGATTAGACGGTTATCGGTCACTGCACAACCACCCGTCGCTGGCTGTACTTCCATCAGTTTTCCGCACCAGAAGATGATGACGTTGTATTCCAGTTGCACGGGGGGACGCATTTTCTTGCCTTGTTTCTGTATCGGAAGTGGTACTGACATAACCAGTCTGGACTCTCAGGAGTCTTGCGCGGCTTTGAACGGAAACGTGAACGTGAAGAATTCCTGCGTCCACTCCTACTTCTGTATCTTCCTCTTCCCCTTTCCATTCCTTGTATTTTCAGGTTGATCTTCGCTATTTCCGCCATTATTGTTGCGACGTCCTGTGTAGTTGCGTGACCTGAACGGCTTGTTGCTACTTCGCTGATCTGTGCAGGCTGGTTTGTTTCCATGACCTTGTCAGCGATTGCAGCTAATTCTTCCAAGTCCTTGGCGGTTGTCACGGCGAGTACGGCTCTAACTGCTGTTGGTAGGTGACCTTGCCATAATATTTTCAGTGCATCATCTTTTATTTTCCCTCTGGACAATTCCTTCATCCTTCTTAAAAGTTGACTAGGCTTTTGATCACCTAGCTCTACCTCTGATACCAATTTTTGTATTTGTCTGGTTTCCGATTCTTCATATATTTGTAAAAGGCGAGTTTTCAAGGTTTCGAATCTGTTTGTGTCTGGTGGGTTTGCAACTATATCCGCTACCTGCTGGATCACTTCTTTATTCAGTTTTGCGATGACCATGTAGTACTTATTTGTGTCTGACATTTTTTGAGGCGTCAGAATTGCTTCCACTTGTATGAACCATAGCCTTGGATTTTCGGGCCAAAATTCGGGAATCTTGCTCGCTACCGACAACGAGGATATTATTGCGGTTGATTCTTCCGATTTCACCATTGCCTGTGCTGCACCAACTGGATTCGCCATTTTCTTCTATTAAAATTGCTTTTATTAATCTAGAGTTCAAGCACTGTCTTGTCACTAGAGCGTCTTTAGTTGTTCACACGGTCGGGTATCTTATTACGCGTCGTTCGTCGGGGTCACCACTGTAGTGTACTTAGGTGTAATTATGAGAGACAAGTGAAACAACCGAGTGTTGGAAGCCGACTGGCGCATATTTATTTCATATTCACAATCGACATTGCATAGCGCATCTAATACCTTTATATATAGGTAGATATAGATCCCACACATTCACTAGATATGGGACGAATTGTTTAAAGTAATTAATAAATAAATAATTTATTATTTTGCAATCAATAGCATCTGTAGATATTAATATTGCTTTTATTTTTATTTCTAATATTTAGTAAAACATTAAAATCATTACTGTAAATAACAGTTACTGGTTATAAAGTAGTCAATTAAATTATAGCTACCCCGGTCTTGTAATTGCTTAATCCTATAGTCAACAATATCTTTTCTTTTAAGAACTAGTGTAGCCGCCATTTTTATCAATTCATACTATCCTATCTCGTTGGCCAAGGAATAATCCGTATGTCTGATTGCTGACTAAACACTTGCACAATTATGGAACATTACACATAGGACAATTGTCCTGCACGAACGTTATCACTAGCACATCTTCATGACGTCTTTCAGCACATCTATGTAGTTTTCAATGTTTGCATCACTGAAGATGACAATGCTCCAGTAATTTTCCTCATAACCTTGCCCCATAAGTTGAAGCTGGTCTGAGTCAATATCACGTCTTCTGCCAGATCCACTACGGTGCTCCAATGAACCCTCTTCTTGAAACAGCTTTAGATATCCATAAAGTGGCAGTCTTTACCTGTAAGGGACGTGTATTATTTATTATTTTCATGTATCGATAACCATGGATAATAAAATAAATAACAAACGGTCATTTTAGAAGAATACTTACGTTTAAGCCAGTTTCTCTAGAAATTCCAGTATAATTTAAGCCTCGTAGCCATACCAACATTTGAACGCAAATTCATAATAAAAATAAATATTACAAACTTGTTAAACAAATCGTGACTGAACTCACTCAAAGATAGTAAAGAATGTTATGATTGAACAAAAAGGTTTAATTTTTATAGTTAATATTAAATTACCCTCAACTGTTTTGAGATTTATGATCGGGTTATAGTTGCTAAACAACTTCAATATAATAAAGAGTAGGATAATTTCATTACAATTCAAGGTTACGCAATGGCCTAATGGCTAGTGGCATCGGTTAATTTTATGCTACAGAGTTCGAATCCTGGTTATTGCGTGCTTTGCTTTAAAAAGGTTTGGAATATCGTAGCATTAATTTGTATAATAATTTATTAAGTTAATAACTTTGTATCTGATAAAAACTATAAATGTATATTTTTCGATACCACTAGTATACTAGCGCCATCTATGTCATCCATGGTATATAATTAAGGCGATGAAACGCCGTACAAACGATTTTGATTTGGAATCATCCATGCACTTATGACACTGATAGTACAAGCTGTTCTCGAGGGTCATCACGAACCGTCTCGAACGCAGGCTCGATGACTTCCAGCCTCCCGAACAAGCCGGGTTCCGGAAAGGCTTTAGCACCATAGACCACATACATACGCTTCGCCAGATTATACAAAAGACAGAGGAGTATAATCAGCCATTGTGTCTAGCGTTTTGTGGACTGTGAGAAAGCCTTCTCTCTCCAGCGATGCCATGTCGACTGTAGATACGTCGACGTGCTTAGGTGTTTGTACAGAAACGCAACCATGCTCATTCGGCTCCAGGACGACTGCAAAAAACCAATCCAATTGCAGAAAGGCGTGAGGCAGGGAGACGTAATTTCTCCGAAACTGTTCACGAACGCATTGGAGGACGTTTTCAAGCTCTTGAACTGGAGTGGCTTTGGCATCAATATCAATGGCGAATACATAACTCACCTGCGCTTCGCCGATGATATAGTCGTTTTGGCAGAGTCGTTGGAGGACCTGAACACCATGCTCATCGACCTTGATGTCGTTTCCCAACAGGTGGGTCTGAAAATGAACATGGACAAGACGAAAATCATGTCTAATGTCCATGTTGCACCTGTACCGGTCATTGTTGGGAACGACATCCTTGAAGTTGTTGACCATTACACATACCTTGGTCAGATCATTCAGCTAGGTAGGTCCAACTTCGAGAAAGAGGTCGCCCGAAGAATCCAACTCGGATGGGCGGCGTTCGGGAAGTTACACGATGTCTTCTCATCGAAAATCCCACAGTGCCTGAAGACCACGATGTTTAACCAGTGTGTGTTGCCGGTGATGACGTATGGTACTGAGACGTGGTCCTTAACTTCTGGCCTTCTTTCTAAACTCAGCGTCGCTCAGCGCGCGATGGACCGGGCTATGCTCGGGGTCTCTTTGCGCGACAAAATCCGAAATGTGGAAATTCGCCAAAGAACCAAAGTCACCGACATAGCTCGTAAAATCTGCAGGCTAAAGTGGCAATGGGCAGGCCACGTCGCTCGAAAGACGGACGGTCGATGGGCCCGAAAAGTCCTAGAGTGGCGACCAAGGACCGGAAAACGTAGTGTGGGCAGGCCTCCCACTAGGTGGACCGACGACATCGTCAGAGTCGCGGGGAGCCAATGGATGCAGGTGGCAACTTGTCGTTCGACGTGGAGAGCCAAGGGGGAGGCCTTTGTCCAGCAGTGGACGTCTTCCGGCTGATGATGATGATGATGAGGTCATGACCTAGTAGACATGCTGGATGACCTCGACTTATGCGTCATCAATGATGGCAGCCCCACTCGTAGGTCTGCATTTGGTCAAAGAAACAGCTGTGTGGACTTGACCTTCTGCTCATCTAGTGTGGCTAGTTTGCTGAATTGGAGTTGTTTGGATATGACCTATGGTAGTGATCACTATCCCATTATTATTAAGAGCCCATCTAAATCCATTCCAGATAAATTCCTTCCTCCCTTACTAAAATATCGGATTAACTCAGCTGATTGGGACCTTTATTCCAAACTTTTAGATCTTCGCATTTCCGCATTACCAACTGTCAACGCTGAGAACGCATTGGAGTGCTTTTCCCAATTTTCCGACGTAGTAGCTGCTACAGCTAAAGACTGCTTTCCGGAGAAAAGCTCCCCAAAAGGAAAAATCCCTTCCCCTCCTTGGTGGGATAGTGAATGCGCTGCTATGATACGAGCAAGGAATGAGGCTGAAAAGGCATATAACCACGATATGAACCTGGAAAATCTCATAAACTTCAAACGAATACCTATTGGCTAAGTCAAGGAAGTTGTTTAAAAAGAAGAAGAAACAGAGCTGGCGGAGTTTCTGTGGTTCTTTGAACCCATCCACACCGGTGACAACGGTTTGGCAGAGGGTGAAGAGCTTTAGGAACTCCTCTAAACCTCCTTCAATTTTCATCTTACCTGATAGTTTAAGCCATATGTTCTTTGCCAACATTGCTCCTGCTTATGTTCCCAGTGAAGATGAATGTTGTTGGGGATTGTGTGAAGATTCACATGACCCCCTTGACACGAAGTTCACAATGGAAGAGCTCCAAACGGTACTGAACCATGTAAAAGACTCTGCACCAGGTAATGATGGGTTTCCTTACTTTTTCCTCTCAAAATCAGGAATCAAATCTAAACAATATTACCTTGACTTGGTCAATTTTTGTTTTATTTTTGGCTATATTCCTCCTACCTGGAAGGTTCAGGTTGTCATACCGCTGTTAAAAGCTGGTAAAGATTCTGGTGATCATTCATCCTACCGTCCTATTGCGCTATCGTCCATCCTTATTAAAATCCTAGAACACCTTATAAAAAACCGACTAGAGTGGTTGGTGGAAAGCCAGAGACTGCTGCCGGCGACTCAATTCGGCTTTAGAAAGGGCTTGGGAACGGCCGACAGTGTGGGCACCCTCACATCGGCCATCCGACTGGCCCTTAGCAGAGGTGAGTCGTTGGTGGCGGCCTTCTTGGATATTTCAGCGGCTGATGACTCGGTTCTCCTACCCCTTCTCAGGCAAAAGCTGCAAAAGCTGAGGCTTCCGAGTAGGATTTGCCAGATTATAGGCCATATCCTCTCCAGCCGCACCCTCCAACTAAGAACTCCTGAAGATAACCCAGTAAAGAGAACTGCCTGGAGGGGATTACCCCAGACGTCAGTCCTTAGTCCAATCCTCTTCAATATTTATACCCATGACCTCCCTTCCTGTCTTAATTATGACTGCAATATCCTTCAATACGCTGACGATATCGCATTAATGATCACCAACAGCTCTATAACAGACGCCGCCCGCTCCATGGATGTCTCTTTGTCCTCATTAAATCAATAGCTGATTAATCATGGGTTATGTTTAAGCGCCCCAAAAAGCTCGGCTGTTATTTTTACGCGTAGCCGTCGCATTCCAGATGTCCGTATAGAAATAGACGGTCAGGTAATCCCGAAGCAACAAGGCTAGATTCCTAGGTGTGATTCTAGATTCTAGGATGTCGGGGTTGGATCACGTAGACGCCGTCGTCACAAGGTGTGAACGGTCAGTAGCTGTACTCAGAGCACTGGCTGGAGTATGGTGGGGTGCCAACCCCTTTACATTGAAGCTCATCTATAATGCATTGGTCAGAAGCGTAATGGATTATTGCTGCTTTCTTATGGCACCTTGCAATAAGGAAGCATTTAAAAAACTTGATTCCATTCAGGCCAAATGCCTTAGAATAATTATTGGAGTTATGAAGTCATCCCCTATAAATGCCCTACAGGTCGAGTGTGCAGAGCCCCCCCTCGACCTTCGGAGGCAATACCTAGCTGACCGTTTCGTTTCGAAAGCCCTTTCCCTTTCATCGCATCCCCTACTTCCGATCTTGGATCAGATCCACTGCTCCTATAATTCCTCCCCTTACTGGAACAATAAGTCTGTCCCTCCTGTGATTGTTAGGTACAGAGAACTTAAAAACCTCTCTGCACCCATCAGCCAATATCCTGTACTCCCGGTCTTTTCTTCTGCGTATGAGGTTATCCACTTCAGGCCAAGCATTGTCTTGGAACTAGGCATTGCAAAATCATCAGCGAACGCCAACAAGAAATTAAAACGCGCGTTGAGCAATTTCTGGAGTGACTGGAATTTGTTCTACACAGATGCTTCTAAACTGACTCCTGAGGGATGCACAGGAGTGGCAGCATATTATCAGAACTCAAGGATTGCTTTATTAGCCAAATATCCCTCTGAGGCTTCTGTATTTACTGGGGAATGTGCTGCATTTTGGAGTCCGTAAAGTTTATCAGAACTTGAAAAATTCAGTCATCTTCTCAGATTCTAGAAGCAGTTTTCAAGCTCTGGGCCAAGACCAGCTTCACTCCAGAACCTATAGTAGTTTAATCATAGAAATTAAAGCTCTACTTCTTGCGTGTCACGAGGATGGCTTAAAAATAGAAATCGCTTGGATTCCTGGGCACTCTGGCATAAGTGGTAATTAATGTGCGGATACGTTGGCAAAGTTTGCGGCCTCGAATAATGTGGAACACCAACATAACGTTGTATACGGGTATGATTTACGAGCGGACACAAAACACAAGCTTTTTAAATCTTGGGCTGTTGTGTGGGTGGACTCTTCCAAACGGAAAGGTGTCCATTACGCTAATATCCAGCCCGACGTCCAGCGGAAACCTTGGTTTTGCAAATATACCAAACTCCCCCGACACACTATTACGACCTTGTGCAGGCTCAGACTTGGCCATTGTAGCAGTCCAGTATTCCTCAAAAAGATCCATGTTCGTGACAGCTCGCTGTGCGAATGCGGTCTTGATGAGGGTACCTTGGACCATATATTCTTTTCTTGCCCTTTAAACTCCCAATCCTTTGACCTCTACAAAAAACTCCCAAATATCGAAATCCCCCTTCCAATCAATTTCCAATCCCTCTTAACTCACTTTTCTTATAAATTAATTAAATGTCTATCAAAATTTATTAATGATAATGATATTAAACTGTGATGGTGTGTAATATTATAATTATGGTATACATATATGATATATCAGTTGTGTATGTCCTCTTATTCTTATTATATATCTTATCCTTATTATATAATGTAAAGTAGAATAGTATAAAATAAGTAGATATAGTTTGACTAACCCATGTGTTGTCCTTTCAGCTACTAACAACAAACTACCACAAAGTTAAAGTTCGACGGGCCCATAATCTGCCGTCACTACTTGACACTGGCAGTATAGTCGATAACATTATAACATTAAATTGGAGACTCGGTTGCCATTCAAAAAAGAAAAAAAAAAAAAAACAAAACACTAAGCCGAACATACTACTCGTTTGCGTGTGCATATCTTGTAATAATACGTAATAATTCCTATATTAGTTACAAGGTTCGGCTGCTACAACATTATACTCTGGACTTTGGTAATTTATAGGAGAGTGTTGAGATGTGATCTAACTGATAACTGCACGTTATTGTTAACTATTACATTTATATTAATATTATTAAAAAGTTAAGAGGGTGGGTCATTCTAGAGTCAGTCATGAGAAATCTCCATATAAATAAAACAACTTGTTGACTTTTATGAATTTATTCATTTTCCTTAATATCATCCCTAATTAATATACCATCCAGAATTGATGCCAGTGCTTCTACCGAGCAAAACCCAAATACCACACCATGATCATAATATGAGCACAGCAACCCACTGTCCGTTTGCCTGCATTGCAACTACAATAATATTCAACATATGTATTATTAAGGGAAGCTATTTGGATAACCTTTCTGTAATTTTTCATCATGTAATGCTGTTGTCTTGCGCAATCCAAAAATATATGCATTTTTTTTACTAGCATTTCATGTATATAAAAAAAGCCAAGCAGGTACTTATTTCTCTTTGTTTTAGCAATATATTACCTTTCAACACAGTCAGGAATAGAGTGAGAATGTTTCTTAAATAAAGATGTCCGCCATCTGACACAAACATTACAGTCATGGCAATGACATAGTTCATGATCTTCATCGGCTAGAGTACTACCAGTTTCTTGCATTAGAATATCAAAGCATTATGAGCATATTACTATCATTTCCATCAACCTAAAACAGAAATTAAAGAGTGTACATTGTTTATAAGTATTATATCTTACATTATACTATAGAAATGAATAAAATTGTTTTACTTGATGACCAAGAGGCCACTCGATGACTGTAATGATTTCAGAACCCATGTCATCAGCAACATTATATTGTTTAGTCTCATTTACATTGCACCTTACGCACGCCACTGTCAATCAACTGGAACAATTTGAGATAAAATATTACATAATGAACGAGGTAAGAAATCTACGCAAAGAGATAACATTTGAACAAAAAGAAAGGATACATACTTGAAACTGTACTTATTATAGAAAAAACACCACATACGACAGGATTACTGGCGAATCCATATATCATAGCCGGGATCAACAGAGAAGCAATCAATCGAGGTCCATTATAGTAAAGTGGGTCGCTAAATAAAAACAATCGTTAAAAACTCGGAAACACAAGCAACTCAACACTCACGAACACGGTGATCCAACACTACGTATACGTAAACGAAACGTAAAACTGTCAAAGCCGTCAATCAAACGTCATTACTACTGTCATGGCAACCTTAAAAAGGGTTGTCTTACTCAAAACTTTTGAAATAAGTAATTAATTAATTACAATTATACTTTTATTCTAAATAATTTAATAGTATTTTTATGAGAATCTACTATTTTTTCCCTTTTTATCTATCTGGTGTACATATACTTGGCCCAAAATCGAACATCTCCTTTGATGTCAAGATTTTACGCATTGTCCCGTTTTTACGTATGCTATTTCAGAAGACAAAAGCAAAGGAATGAGAGTTGCAACTTGCAAGATAATTATCTGTTTGATTTAATATTTATTCGATCTTGAACACATTTGTGGGGACCATGACCTAAATAAGTAAGTAAAAGTAAATAAGAGAATATACCTATCGAAAGTTTTCATATTGAATTGAAGGCAGTCAATTGCGAGCAATCTAAATACATTGATCCTATTCGCGATTTGTTTATAGTATATAAATTAACATCTATGTTTTTTTCTAGATCAGGACGAGAGCATTATATTTTTATTTTTTTTTATGTATTTATTACTGAATTAATACAAGTAATCGGTACAATAGGAATGATGCAAATCATAAACTCATTAGAGTTTTACCGTGCATCATAATCATCGACACAAAAAAAAACAATCAACTAACTACAATACAACAAAAATATCAAACTATAATAATAACATACCTCCGAAGAGGGTACAAGTAAAAAAAAAGACGCAACATTTACGAGTGAACTGACGTAACATCGGTGACATTTGCAAATTAGTTATAGAATGTATTGGGAGTGATACAGGTTGTTCCTTTATTTTAAAAACGGTTTTTGTTTATACATACAAATTTTGTAAAAAGTGTTGTTTTTTTTATGTTTTTTTTTTGTGTAATTATATCTGTTAATGTTGTTGGTAGACTATTTATAATGAAGGGTATCATATTATATCATATCATATTTTAGTGTTCTCTTACCATGTAAGTTGTTATACTTAGGGAGTAAAAGCTTTGAGTTGATGACACTATGAGTATTTATTTGGTTAACACTTACGGGTTTTGATGTTTTATAATTTTCATTAAAAAATTCTTCATTCAGGAGCGTTAATTTAACTTTTTCATGGATAGGTATAACTTTACAGACTTCGAACAGCTTTTGATAATCATTTTTGTAATTTACTTTTAATATTGCACGGAACAATAGCTTTTAATATACGTAGTTGTAGTGTGTATATTTTGTCAAGATGAGTCTTATATGTTCTTCCATAGCTCGATAGTCCATACGATATTATTGATTCGGCCAGAGATTTATATAACATTAGTAGTATTTTATATGGTATTTTATGTTTAATCAATGAAAATTTAGCCAAAATACATCTCAATTTATCACACACTCCATCAGCATGTTCTTTCCAACTGAGCCGGCTATCAATAGTTAGACATAGGTATGTTTGCTGGTCCACTAGTTCTATTGAGCCACAGTTGCAAGATTTGCGAGCTTTATTATTAATGATCAAACGAACTTACCTGTACGTGAAGTTCGATCATAATTATATAATCAGCTTCATTCGACGCGATTACTTAGTTTACATATTGTAGTTGAGTTCCCAGGCTCCAGCCTTGCACGGATATTTAAAGTAGGGAAAATCAAAATTCCCTACTGGCCACACTTTTACTCTAGCAACACCACGCTCACCGCGCCGACGTTCATTTTGTTCAAAGCCGTACTTATCTAATTTTTCACAATTTTGGGAGGGATACACTCAATAGGGAGGGTTATTATTAATCGCGTCGAATGAAGCTGATCATATAATTATGATCGAACTTCACGTACAGGTAAGTTCGTTTGATCATTAATTATACAGGGTGTAAGGGACAGCCCTCCACAAATTAACAGGGTGCATTCAGCTCCTTATTCTGAATCATATTCCAGTGAAAATTCTTTCAGGAAAATTTTCAATTTTTTTTCGTTTTTTCAGTTCCTACACCTCTATTTCAATGTATAATTACATTCTCTGTATGAAGAATAACATTAATGTAAATAACACAGCTAAAACAAAAAAATACGCAATGGTAATGGTAATGGAATTCTCTAAAGAACTACGCATGAAATCAGCTGTTCAATTTCTACCTAGCTAGAGTCGTTTGAACTCACCGCGCCGCGGTCACGGCGCAGCGGCCACCGCGCCCACCGCGCCGATCGCCGCGCCGCGCCGTAGGTATCTACGATCCCGTCCAACGTACAGAATAGCTGCGTCCCTTTCTATCGCCCGGCCTCCGCGTTTCCCCGATTGAACCAGTGTTGCCAACTTTTAACTTTTGTTACCTCAGGTAGTAAACGAAAATGTTAGAACTATCGAAATTTATCTAAAACTTGAGAACTCCTTTGCATTCATAATCACATTGATGAGATTTTCATTAATCAATTAATGAAAATCTTGTCGCGCGCACATAAATTGAATAAAAAATAATTAAAGATTAGTCTAGTTTTAATTTTAAAGCATTTACAAATACTACCTAATTTATTAATTGATTGTTCTTTTTAAGCGATTACTGGCTAGTTTTTAATCTACTTACAGATTTACATGGCTTCACAATAGCCATGAATTGATAGTCGAGCCAGAAATTAAACACAATCTCCCTGGAATGGAAGCACAGCTTTCTATCACACTGCACTTTTATTATTCTAAATTAACTAAACAATGAAATTAGAATTAAATTGATTTAATCAATTCATTTCTCTACAAAAAATAACAGAATGATAAATTACGACCATGCATAATTTTTAATTTTTTACCCCGAAATTATGTAATTTTCGTGTAATTGGCAACAACAGATTTATGTTTGTGTGTGTCTCATCACATGCAGTCGCCATTGTGCCTTGCTGCGATGTTACTGTTTGTGTACCGCGAGCGTGTGTCGGTACGGATCGCTCGCGCATTCGGCTTAAAAGTTTTTATTTATTTATTATTTAGGAAACAAACAGTCTCTTACAAACTAATGATTACAATATAATTAACACATACAGACTATATACATAACGTAATATTGTAATAGAATGCAGGCACCAATTTCAAATATGTAGAATATCAAATAGTAACATAAACATATGAATACACAACATGCATTGTGACTACAAGATTAAAAAAAAAATAAACAAAAAACTACAACAAAAAGGATCCCAATATAAACGTACTTAATAAATATGGGTTTACAAAGTGACTTTTATTGCTGACACTGACAATATTCGTTTTTTATTTTAGATTTATATACTTGTAAACTAGTATTAAATATGTCTAGGTCATAAAACTCTGTATTGTAGGTGCTAACACTGCGTCTGAAAAAGTTGTTACCAGTGTATATCTTTCTATAAGAAGGTACCGAAAACAATGTTCGTAAGCGAGAATTACATCGGGGCACTCTTAGATGTATCCTTTCCAAAAGCGGGGGTGAATCGATATAACTATTAATAATTTTAAAAAGAAATATTTGATCAAAGTATTTTCTTCTATTGGAGAGCAATGATAAATTGTGACGCTTTAGCGAGGTCTCATAACGGTTATAAGGGTAGTTGCAGCGGTAATCTAAACATTTGACAAATTTCATTTGAATTTTTTCAATTCGAGAAATGTGGCATGCTAATAAGGCTTCCAGATAATACATGCAAAATCCAAAAGAGAACGCACAAAACTAAAGTAAAGAAGCTTAAAAGTACAGGCCCGTTTAAACGGCCTAGAAATCCTTGTAATAAAGCCAAGTTGACGATACGACTTCTTAATGATATGATCAATGTGGAGGTTGAAAGAGAGTTGCGAGTCCATTATAACGCCCAAATCACGAACAGAATAAACTCTATTAAGGGGTTCACCATTGATGTGATAATAAAAGTGTATAGGCTTACGATTTCGAGTATACGTGATGACGGAACACTTGTCTAAATTTAGGAATAATTGATTCATAGAGCAATAACTAAATAGTCTCGATCAGACTGTAACTGTAGACAACAGTCAACTTCAGAAACAACTCTAAAGAATTTCGCGTCATCTGCATATAAGAGACAGTTCGAATTCTCAAGAATATCTCCGATGTCGTTAATATACAAAATGAATAATAACGGCCCTAAATGTGATCCTTGGGGTATCCCTGATGGAATTTTCAGATAATGTGATGTATAACCCTTCAAAAATACGTAGTAGTAATTTTGTTATAAGTAGTGTTGTAAAGTTTTATTAGTTATGTAGTGTGTGAAGTGTAGTGAAGTTTTGTTGTAGAAATTGTGCGAAATTACTGCCTAGGTACGTTAAGCGCGCGTGATTATGGGGAGATGATAATGTGTTGTAGTAGTGTAGGTATCCTGACCGTCGGCATCCATCAGACTCCAGGATAATTACTGGTGACTATCAACGCTTGCTAGTAAACCAGCCCATTGTTCCCAGACAAAAAGGCGCCGGAAGACCAATACCTACGTGGATTTTGGAATTGGTTCGCTAACGTAACGAGACGCTACCACTTACCAGTGCTTTCCTATTTAAACGTAGTTTAGGTAGGTTTGGACCGCAACCGTGGCCAGCACGATCCCCAGACCTAACCCATTTGGACCCCTTTTTGTGGGGTTACGTAAAAGAAAAAGTGTTTGTGAGTGCGTGTGCAAGTGAGTACGAAATACGAGACCGCATCACAAACGCTTTCCAGAGCCGGAAACCGGAGCGATTCTAAGGTACCTACGCATTTTTCTTTTTTTATCATTTATCAGTTACCATGTTATGATTGTTAGATTTTCTTTTGTTAGTAATGCGGCTATCTTTTAAATAATAATTTATTGTTATTAAAACGTGGCGCGAGCGCGACCGTTTGTCCGAAAGGTAAGGTCGCGGCGCTGCCCATAGTGTAAAGTAATAATACTAAAAGCGCTGCCGTTCGCTGCGTGCGTTTGCGGTGGTAGCGATACATTGCGTGTAAGGTAATGAAACAAATCGGTTTAATTGGATTCCCATAACGTTCCTGAAATAATTTCATGTACCGGCCAACTTAAGACGATATACTGAATCCCTGTATTTCACAGCTTCATTCTTAGCGATTACTTAGTTTACATATTGTAGGATGTGAAAAAAATGAAAATGTTTTAATTTTTGCTAAGTAATTTACACTAGTATTTATACATTTACTTAAACAAAATCAAAAAACTAATCAGTTTAACATAATGGTATATTTTTTAGATCGGTTCATTCGAGAGAATAGCTTGAGAAAAATCATTATTATTGGTTATAATTTCACGGTTATAGGACTTTGCAAAAACTGAGGATGATTGGCTCCAACCGGCTGTTTTGCGAATTACATCTAAGTTAACACCTAAGACTTTTGCTTTAGAAGTGGCTGCATGCCGAGTACTGTGTGCGGAAAAAACAGAAGTATCTAGACCACTACATTTCAATGTGTCTTTAATCCAATGGCTTAACCTTTGTGATGATAATTGTGAAAAGGGTTTTCTGTAACTAATTAATAAATTATTTGATGTACGCCAATCTCTGGTTTTTTCTAAATATGAAATTAAGCACCTAGCTTCGAGGATTTTCATGAAAGAAGGGTAACCTTAAAACTGGTTGCTCGGTGTTCAAACGTGATGTTTTAATCCGGTCCAGTATCTTAATGATTACTTCTGTGCCTTCAATTATATTTATGTTGCATATTTTAATTAAAGACAATGTTTGAACTCGGTGTGCAGTCACTAGGGCTAATAATGTCGATAACTTTTTTAATAAATTTTCTAAATCAAGCGTTTCATTGGGCCATAATTGGGCTAAGTAGGTTAATACAATATTAGGGTCCCATGTCAAGTTATACTTTGGAGCAGAAGGCTTGAGGTGATAAACTCCTTTCATAAATCGTTTTATACACTCATCGTGAAAATAAGATGATCCTAATACTAGAGAAATGGGCGATTTATGGGTATTAATTGTGCCATACTGGGCCCCATTATCAAAGAGCGCAGACAAAAAATTAATTATATTGGCGGTTGAAGGTTTTAGATAATGTATATTATTAGATTTACAATACTTAAGCCAATTTTTCACACAACTATCGTATTGTTTATAAGTATTAGGTGCAAGAGAGGACATTATTATTTTAATAGAGTTATCATTTAATGACTTATCTAATAACGATCTCCTGATAATTTCACGGCAATCAAGGTTAATGTCTTGCTCAGGTTGTGGGCTAATCTGAAAGGAGATTTTAACAATTTGTTACTTGGTGTAAATTGTATAAAATCTGAACCCGCTATTTTGAGTAATAGTGGAAACCATGATTGGGTAGGCCAATATGGCACTACAATAATGCCCACAGCTTGATCCGAGATAATTTTCTGCAAAGATTTTTGTATAAGAGCAAATGGAGGAAAAGCGTAAAAGAAGAATTCTGCCCAAGATATAGTAAACGCATCATTCGCCCATGCGTCGGGATCACTTTTCCAGGAAGCGTACTTGGAACATTTAGCATTACATCTACTGGCGAACAGATCTATATCAGGATATCCTAACTGCTGCACTATCGTCTGATAGGCTTCATCACAAAGCTCCCACTCCGTGTCAGTAAATCTTTTACGTTCACTACGTTCGTTACTTTCGTTACTTTTTTCACACTATTGCCATATATCTCGGGTAATTTGATTTAAATGAGTATACTGAACGCTTCCCATCCTGTTAATACAGGAAATAGCAGTTACATTATCAATCCTTAGCAAGATTTCACACCCAGATATATTTTTAGCAAATGTCTTTAACCCGAAAAAAGCTGCTTTTAATTCCAAGACATTAATATGCATTAAAGTTTCATGATCTGTCCAAAATCCAAAAGTCTCCCTGTTACCACAGCAAGCACCCCAGCCACTACGAGATGCATCGGAAAAAAATTCTGATTGAAAATTATTGAACCTAAACGGATTACAGCTAGTCTCAATATTATTTATCCACCAATCGATATCACTACCTAAATGTTCTGGAAGTCTAATTGTTTGATCATAGTCAGGATTATCTAAGAGACAGAGATATTTGTGTCGTTCAAAGTGTTTAGTATAAAACCAACTGTACTGTACTGCTGGGCAGGCTGATATTAAAACACCTATAAATTTAGCAAAGTTACCCAAGTTGCATTTTTTGATCGTTTTAAATTATTACTTTAATTTAAAACGATCATTATCTAACTTCAAAGACATTTCATAAGAATCTAAAATATATCCTAGGAATTTACATTGTCGTCTTGGTATTAAACAGCTTTTTTCGTGATTTATCAAGAAACCAAGCTTTTCGAGTAAGTTCTTTGTGTGAGATACATTTTCTTGACATTCTAAGTATGTTCTGCCTATACAAAATATATCATCAAGATATATAACGGATATGAAACCACTTTATCTCAACGTCTCCATCACAGGCTTTAAATTTTTGTAAAAACATATGGTGCGGTACATAAACCAAATGGGAGACAATTAAATTCATATAAAAGCTCATTATATTTAAATCTCAGATACTTTTTATAGTCGTTATGAATAGGAACTAAAAAATATGCGTCTTTCATATCTATTGATGCCATATAGCATTCTTTAGTAATAAATTTTGAAGCCGTTCTGTAGTCCTCCATTTTAAAATGGGAGGTTTTTATAAATTTATTTAGACATTTCAGGTTCAATATGAATCTCTTGTCCCCATTTGGTTTAGGTACCAAAAAAATACTAGATAAAAACTCGTCTTTAACATGGGTACATTTAGAAATAGCCTGCGTATTTAATAATGATTTAATAGCTTTATCAAAATCGCTATGTTCAAGTTTTGATTTTCGATGCACCTTAGGAAAATCATTGCGAAAGGGTGAAGCTATAAAAGGGATTTTATATCCTCTTAACCAAGACAAAACTGTGTGGTCATTTGTGATTTGTTCCCAATTGGGAATAAAATATTTAAGACGTCCTGAATGTACCTCGCAAGTTATCGTCTCCTGGAGTTCACCCTGCGCGTCGTCCGCTTCGTTTCCTGTTGACCCCGTTCTTGAGAGCCCTCGTACTTTGATGACCGCAGGTTCTGGTGAGTTTTGCCCGACTCTGTCTTGGGTGTTATTTTTCGAGGCACGGTTTTAAAGTTTAAACGGTTATTTGGACCTTTATTTGACTTAATAAAATTATTTTTACTAAATATTTGCGACTTGTCACTTCTAGGTTGCTTGAGATCAGCTGCAGACCTTTTTATTGCTTTTGCGGACTTTAATTTCTCTGAGATATTTTCTCCAAATAACATATTATCTCTTTTGGTCTCCGCTAGTGCCTCTTTCATTTCAGAATTGATAGATGAAATAATAAACCCACGTCGCGTTCTGGTTGTAACGTTGCACGTTATTTGCTGTATTAATAAATAGTCGATATCGCCGAAAGCCTGTTTAAATCAAAAAATATTCATTTTAACGTAATGAGCCGTGAGCCGCGCGCCGCGTAGCTAATCGCGCCACACACAGAAGACACACAGACAGACACAGAAGTCAACGGTCTACCGGGTAGACCGTTGACTTCTGTGTGAAGGTCACGAAGGTCACGAGGTCAAAGTTGACCAGCCGACTCGGACAGTAGGTAGGATTAGGTGCTTGAATAGGTGCATAAACCCTGGAATTCGGTAATTGGCCGTCTTAGAATATGACCGAATCCATGCTTTGACTGCAACATCCCATGTCGAGGTCCACAGTAGTAAAGGCATTACTAAAGTCGAGCAGCACAAGTACCGTAAGCTTCCCCGTCTCCATGCCTAGTCTGATGTCGTCTATAATATTGACAAGGGCCGTGGTAGTGCTATGACCGGGTCGAAAACCAGATTGATAAGGACTAAGGAGATTATGTGACGAAAGGTACATGCTCAATTGTTGATGAATAAGTTTTTCGAGGATTTTGGATAGGAAAGGTAGAATAGATATAGGACGATAGTCAGAAAAGCACACAGGATTTGGTTTTTTGGGAATGGGGACAATATTAGCCTCCTTCCAACATTGTGGGAAAACTCGACTAGTTACAGAAAAGTTGAGAACGTAAAGGATAATGGGAATAAGTTCATCAAGGATAGGAATGATCATCTTCCGGCCAATACAGTCACCACCAACGGCATTGGAAGTTGTCGCTAAAATGCATCTCTTAACATCACATTCAGTAAATTGACTTATGACAAGTTGAGAAGCTTCGGGCAACGGAAGTTGTGAAAGACCTTTTAATGTAGCAGCTTTGGTGGCCCCATCTAAGGAGGGTGAAGTTGAGAAGTGTATATTAAGAGAATTAATGTCTACATTTCTAGGAATAGAATCTGGTTCAGATTTACCGATGCCCAAAGATTTAAGGAATTTCCAAACTTTAGCTGGATCACTATCTTCAATAGATTTATGGATATATTGGCGTTTAGCATTCCTGCACACCTTGTTGCAGTGATTCCTGATGGTGACATAATTATTTCTATTTTTGTCATTTGGTTTAATTTTAAATTTGTACTTCGCTGCGGATTTTTTTGCGATAAGATTTTTTACCTCCTCAGTTAGCCAAGGAGTAGGGTGATGTTTGACCCTAATAGCCCGAACAGGAGCGTGCTTATCGTACAGCTGCAGTAATGCTGCATTGAGAAGCTCCACCTGTTCATCGACAGTCGCAGCTTCAACCAAGAGTGTCCAGTCAATGCTTCTTACATCGTCCCGAAGACGGTCCATATCCATGCCATCAAAATTACGAAGAAAAAGAGTTTTTGCTTTATGCTTTGGTGGACGAATGTTGAAAGAAGTGTAAATTAAGTCATGGTAGGAAAAAGCGTCAGCCGAACACTGTCCATGTTTAGCGACATGGTTAGGAGAGGAAACTAGAATTAAATCAAGCAGTGAAGGAACAGAATTAGGAAAGTGGTGAGTAGCATTTAGACCGAGGACGGAAAGATTTGCAGATTCAATAATTTGTGTGAAAGAATTAGCCCCAGAATCGTTTTTAAGTAAACAGGTATTAAAATCCCCCATTATGATATTGTGATCATATGAAGGAGTAAAGGTTTCAAGTAGTAGTTCGAAAGATGAAAAGAAGTTTATGCGCAGAGAGGGACAGTAATACACGCCAAGAAGAACCTTGGTGCGATGTAACTCAACCTCCAGAAGCAAGTGTTCACCAGCATTAGGTGGAGGCGGTTGCGGGGACATACTAAGGACTTTAAAAGGAATGTATTTACGAAGATATATGGCCACACCACCACCGCCGCCAGCGGCACGATCATTCCGGATAAGGTGATAACCAGGTAGAGAATAGGAGGAAGAAGGAAGGCACGGCTTTAACCGTGACTCAGAAACAAGTATTGCATGAATATTTTTGCAATCAAAAACTGCCAGCATATCAGAGAAGTGAGCCGGAATACTCTGAGCATTTATGTGGACGACATTGAAGTGCTGAGATTCATCGGAAAAAAAACGAGACGAGCGTATCATTCAGGCAAGGAATACTAAAGAAACTGTCATCGCCAGAACTTAAAGACAAATATGGGTCCGAGTCACTGCTGCGACTTGAGTTAAGCATGAGAGTGTAAAAATAAATATATAATATAACAATAATAATATATAATACTGTGAGATAAAAATTGACAAAATAATAGTTAGGTGCAATTCACCATTATGCATGGCACCATCCACCCGCCAGTTAATCTGTAGAAAATGTATTAAAGTAAGCAAACACGAAAAACACTAGCAAAAAAAAAAAAAAATTATAAAAAGAAGCTAACATTCCTACCCATACTAGAAAAAGACAAATCACAGAAAACTAAACAAAAGAAAAATGAAAGATAGGTAGTCCAGGTGAGGATAATAAATTAAAAAATATTAATAATAATCCGTTACCATCCAATCAAAAACCCAAGCAATAATAACATTATTACCACTTACATTCTTAGGGAAATTCGAGCAATAACAAAATCGTAAAAAATATTAATAGGACAAGACATTCAATTCATTCATTCATAGACAAGAATACTAACATGACATTAATGACATTGACAGTTTGTCAGTTGCGTGTAAATAAATTCTTCCTACCGTAAACATGAAAAATGCACTAAGTTACAAATAAATCATAATTGGAGGTGATAGTAACGGGAAAACAAATATATATTGATGGGTAGTAATATAAAGTTATAAAAGCAACTCACCCGGACAACTCACTTAAATTAGAACAACAAACTAATTACACTTGCGTGCTGCGTTGCGTTTCGATTTAGGTGCAGCAATCTGCACCCTGCTGCCTGCTGCCATGATTGGCTGGACAACACCCAACTCTGACAGTCCCGACGCCTGTTGCTGTTGATCGCTGTGTTTAGGTTCGACATTGTTGAGGTCTTCCATGGTCAAGACGCGATGTCGAACACCCTTCAGGTCCAGGACATACACAATGCCTTCCCTTGTCCAGCACTGACCGACACCAAACCTGTCTCGAGCAGACATGAACACAGTGTGTCGACTTTTAGTCAAGAACTCTGAGACTGTAACGCCTGAGCCCTTAAGTTTGGTTTTACCCAGCCATATATTATTGCGGAGACCCATGTCGTGGAACTTACATAGAATCGGTCGGGGCTTGTGCGAAGCTCGTCCCATCCTATGGCACCGCTTGATGTCAGAGGCCGCAACATTGAGCTTGAGATAGTCCTTCACTACCTGAACTACCACCTGAGGAGTGTCCTCATCCTTCTCTGCAGATTCGGACACACCATGGATTAAGAGCATCTTGCGCCGACTGCGCATCTCAATGGCATCAATATTCTGCGCAAGAAGGCTCACCTGTTGCTGGAGTGTGTTTAGTGCAAGAATGATAAATGTTCGGAAAGCGTTGAATTCGGCTGGTAGACCCGAAGTAGATGTGGCTGCACTAGGGTTTTTCTTGAGCTCTTGCTTAAATGCAGCCATGCGTTGGAGGAACACTGAGCTCATTGCAGACACAGACTGAGATATGCTTTCCATAATGCAGCAAGCGTGACTTAGGAACAAGTAGATGTGTTGAAATTAAGTTCACTGTAGTTGCTAACAGAAGATAACACTGGTCAGGCAGGTGGCACCAATAACTAAGTAATTATGATCATTACATTAGTAAAATAATCAATATAAATAATACTCTCAGAATACAGAACAACAGAACAAACCAGAATCCGCGTTCACTCATAATTGCATGTCGTCTAATGTGTCCAAAAACAATACGTCAATCCCCCCGCCAGCCGCACTTCCCACCCGCGTAGTGTTGCCGATAGTGGAACAATTCCCTTGGTTTGGGATAATTTTACAACAGGAGGGTAAGATATATTTTGTTGGGTAAACTCAAAAAATAGGTAAACTTACGATAAATGCAACTGACTAGTTCCTCACACGACATTAATTCATGGAGGTATCATAAAAGTTGACGATTTCTGACTGTGAAATGACAAATAAAACAAAGCTTCATTAAGTAAAAAGGTTTTATTGCGTTCCCTTTTGCTGGTTTAGTTTTTTATAATATGTATTGTGTTTGGACTCGGAACTAAAGATTAGAAGTCTACTTATTTTACTTAGTTCCTGAGATTAGCGCATTCAAGCAAACAAACAAACATTATAATTAATATAGATATACCTTAGTAGGAAATGCTGTTTTCAAACCACCTTTGTCATAAATATATCGCTTCAAAGTGAATTGTTTCCTAAATTCATCTAACCATGCTCATTGTATGATTTTTATTTTCTTTGTTAGTCGGCAGGGAAACTAATATGTTATAGGCTCCATAATGGACAAAAAAAATAACTCACAACAAATAAATAAGTGGGTAAAATTTTCACCAAAAATGACAACACTCACAAAATGGCCGCACCATTTTCATAGAAAAATAAATCGGTAAAGAAAATTTAATAATTAATTAAATATACTATTGCAGTCGATGCTTGCAGATGAAATCTAATCTTATCCACTTTTTTTGTAATTCTAGCCGCATTTTTACTCGTAGGAATAACACAAAACGGCATAATGAAATTAAAATTGATACTCGTAAATACGTCACGACATACCACGTGTCAAAATTGACTGATCGTAGAAATTTCATACTACTCTAGTTAAGAGTGGTTTTAGTTGCTTCAGTTTGAAGCGCGTTGACGCCTTCTGGTTTGTTCTGTATTCTGAGATAATACTTCAATAATTATAAAACAGAGCTGCAAAAATGTACTGTTTACTAGACAACTACCCCCACCTTAAAAAAAGCTGATGGAATCCTAGGGAAACCGAGGGGAACTTTCGAAAATTGTAGGGGCGAGTTGTGCTTTTCATTGTCATTTTAGTAGGCTTTTTACAACGCTACAACTTGCCGATGGTCGAACTCGACCTGATGATGGAGCCGGAAAACAGTCAGGGATCTCTTTGATTATTTAGAGTAGTTACCATGTGTTTGGGCTTGAATGATTCGTATTGGTGAGCTGCCAAGTGCTCACCAATACGAATGACATAATACGAATGACAGTCACGATCATTCAAGATTGATCGTGACTGTCATTAGGGGTCTGATGATGAGAACGAAAGACAGCTCAGGGGACTCCTGAACGGTTTACAGTAACTACATCGTGTTTGATCTTAATTAATTAATATCAATGAAAACTTCGCACCTACACGGGTTACAATGAAGTTATGCAATAAATCTGATTATGGAGCCTTAAGACCATCGAGGGATCTCCTGCACTTTTTGGAGTAGTTGCCTTGTTGCATTGTGTTTGGGCTTGAATGATTGGTATTGGTCAGCACTTTTGACCAAGATTGGTCGTGACTGTCAATAGGGGTCTGACGATGAGAATGAAGGACAGCTCAGGGAACTCCTGAACGGTTTACGGTAACTACCTCGTGTTTAAACTTAATTCGTTTATATCGATGAAAACTTCGCACCTACATATGTTTATGGGTTACAATGAAGTTATGGAGCAAATCTGATGAAGGAGCAGGAAGACTATCGTGGGATCTTTTTGACTATTTGGAGTAATTATGTTGTGCTTAGACTTCATTCATTTATATTGATGAGAACTTTGCACCTTTATGGATTATGTAGAGTAGTTACCTTGTGTTTGGGCTTGAATGATTCGTATTGGTGAGCTGCCAAGTGCTCACCAATACGAATCATTCAAGATTGATCGTGACTGTCATTAGGGGTCTGATGATGAGAACGAAAGACAGCTCAGGGGACTCCTGAACGGTTTACAGTAACTACCTCGTGTTTAAACTTAATTCGTTTATATCGATGAAAACTTTGCACCCACATATGTTTATGGGTTACAATGAAGTTATGGAGTAAATCTGATGAAGGAGCAGGAATACTGTCGTGGGATCTTTTTGACTATTTGGAGTAATTATGTTGTGCTTAGACTTAATTCAGTGTTTGATCTTAATTAATTAATATCAATGAAAACTTCGCAACTACACGGGTTACAATGAAGTTATGCAGTAAATCTGATTATGGAGCCTTAAGACCATCGAGGGATCTCCTGCACTTTTTGGAGTAGTTGCCTTGTTGCCTTGTGTTTGGGCTTGAATGATTGGTATTGGTCAGCACTTTTGACCAAGATTGGTCGTGACTGTCAATAGGGGTCTGACGATGAGAACGAAGGACAGCTCAGGGAACTCCTGAACGGTTTACGGTAACTACCTCGTGTTTAAACTTAATTCGTTTATATCGATGAAAACTTCGCATCTACATATGTTTATGGGTTACAATGAAGTTATGGAGTAAATCTGATGAAGGAGCAGGAAGACTGTCGTGGGATCTTTTTGACTATTTGGAGTAATTATGTTGTGCTTAGACTTAATTCATTTATATTGATGAGAACTTTGCACCTTTATGGATTATGTAAGTGTGGGAGAGCCAAGCTTCGGCACGAATGGGTCGGCTCGACCGGAGTGATACCACGGCCTCAGAGAATACCGGCGTGAAACAACGCAGCGTTGTGTTTCGCAGTGTGAGTGAGGTTACCGGAGGCTCAATCCCTCCCCTTCTCCTATCCCTTCCCGTTCCTTTTATCCGCAACCCCTATCCCCAAAAGGCCGGCAACGCACTCGTAACTCATTTGGTGTTGCGGGTGTCCATGAGCGGCGCCGATTGCTTACCATCAGGTAATCCGTCCGCTCGTTTGCCGACTTATAACATAAAAAAAAGTATATTGAAGGTCTGCAGTATACATGATGATGGAGACCATTGACAGTCAAGGGAATTCCTCAACGATTTGCAGCTAAACTAACTGAACACTGACTAACTCAGGACTGCTACTATCACCGTGATTTTCGGTCTCAAGTGTTGTACTGTCTGTGATTAGTAATACTAATCAGTGTCGCACTAGAATTGTCTATGTCATCATATCACTATAAAGAGGGTGGCCGAGCGAGTGTCGGCCATTGACAATGTAACTCTGGTGCAGTGAGCTGCACGAATGTGTAATGTGCAATAAAAGTCAAGTATCCAAGATCCGGGTCTTTCAATCATATTACATGGTGTCAGAAGTAAAAGAACACTGAGAAAAATTTAAGTCGGTCACAGAAATGGACCAGTCGAGTTCCGAGCCATGCGGCGTGGGCGACCAAGATGGCGTCCAAGGTCTCAACAGTAGGATGAAATCCTTGAATATTTCGTCGGATTCCACGAATAACAATGCGGAAGCGTGGAAACGGTGGTCGCAGCAACTGGACCTATATTTACTCGCCACGGGTTTGGACAGGGCACCCGAGAGGCGAAAAATTGCTATACTGCTGCATCTAATAGGTGAGAAAGGCCTAAACATTTTTAATACATTTAACCGCACTATCGACAAAACCACGCTTGCCGACGTGAAGCAAAAATTTGACAATTTTTTTGAGCTCCGGAGGAACATAACCATGTGTCGTCACATGTTCTTCACGAGGAGGCAGAAGCAATCCGAGTCCATCGAAGGATTCGTGGCAGATCTGGAAAATAAGAGCCAGAATTGTGAGTTCGGAACGCTCAAGGATTCCCTCAACAAGAATATTTTTATTGCTAATCTGCACATAGACCTGGCACATGTCCGTCAGAGATTGCTTCAGGAGCCTGATCTGACATATCAGAGGATGCGAGAACTGGCGAGAACATTAATCGTCGCACAGCAAGATGCCGAGAAAATCGTCAGATCCAGCGAGAAACCGGAAAATGTCATGCATCTACGTCGGAGGAGCCGTAGTCGAGGAGATCGTCGACAGCAAGCTTCACCAGTCGGTCGGCAGGGTCCTGGTACGAGGCAGTCTCCCAACCCTGAAAGGCGCACGAGGCCGTGTAGCCGCTGTGGCCAGTCTCATCGCTACAAGTGCCCAGCGCAAGGAGTCCAATGCAGGTCATGTAATTCATTTGGTCATTTTGCTAAATATTGCTTCAAAAATAAGAACATTAGTCATTTACAGTCGTTTAATTCAAACAGTAGTAATAGTAGTCAGGATCATTATTGCATTGGAACATTAAATAGTCATTGTCAAAGTCATTTAAAATCAAAGAAAAGTAAAAAATATAGTCACTATAATGTAAAGTCAAGTAAAAAGTCAGCCAGTACACACCTACATTGTCAATCACAGTCCAAACGGTCTCACATAGACCAATTACAGTCAAGGAATGATTCCGGTGATGATATTTATGTCACGTCTGAGAGATCTCACCGAGACTCATATTGTAAGTCTGAGAAGTTAATTCTCAAGTCAAATTTATATGATAGTGGTTATAATGTCATGTCTAAGAGGTCTAATAATTTTAAATTTTGTTATTTATTCTTTTGTCACCTGCCACTTTCATCTCTCAATCACCCAAAAGTCGACTGCTAGACAATGCCTAAGGCATTAAGTCCATCTTTACATGTTTTGTATAAAGTGTAAAAATAAATAAATAAAATAATAAGCACCTCGGTGATGAGAACAGTCACCTGTCTGAGAAATATAATCTCAAGTCATATGGTCACAATTTAAACAAAGGTTGTGATAGTCAAAGTGTGTATCTCAATGATGAGTACAGACACATGTCTGAGGAATCACCTCACACGCTCACACCACCACATCAAAGTCATCAGTCATTGAACAACATTAATACAGTTCAATCAGAACCTAACATTAACAAAAGTAAACAGTCCTGGAATATTAATATAAAAGTAAGTAATTTCAAATTTAATTGCATCATAGATTCAGGAGCTGATTTAAACATTATGTCGAAACAAACTTTTAATTATTTAAAACATAAGCTTAAACAGTTGTCAATTGTCAAAAGTCATATAAATGTCACAGGATTTAGTAGCAAATCAATACCCATTATGGGAAAGGTCAATATTAAATGCAATTTAATATTAAATAATAACACTGTCAGTGAGAACATAGTGTTCATAGTCGCAAATTTGGAGTGTCCCAATGTCTTAGGTCTTCCTACATGTGAAAGGTTAGGCATAATTAAAAGAGTTTTTTCAGTGTCTAAACAAAATTTTTGTCAACAAATTCTAACAAAATACAATGATGTCTTCCAGGGTCTTGGCTGTCTACCTCCTGTCTGTCACCTGAAACTCAAACCTGATGCAGTACCATGTGTGGATCCTCCCAGGAGAGTACCATTTGCGTTGCTTGGAAACTACTGCGAGGAGTTGGATCGCATGGAGAGCATGAAGTCATAGAAAAAGTCACTAAGCCTACTGAGTGGGTGAATAGTATAGTTATAACTGTAAAAAGTTCAGGTCAGTTACGAATTTGTTTAGATCCTAGAAATTTAAATAAAAATATTATAAGGGAAATATATCCACTTAAGTCAATTGATGAGATAAGATCTCAACTAATTGGTGCTGTTTGTTTTTCTCATTTAGATGCATTTTCGGGTTTTTGGATGTTAAAATTAGATGAATATAGTTCTAAATTATGTACTTTTCAAACACCATTTGGTAGATATAAATATTTAAGATTACCTTTTGGAATAAATGCATCATCAGAAATATTTCAAAGAGTTATGATGAATTTGTTTGGTGATTTAGAAGGAGTCTTAATATTCTTCGATGACATTCTAGTCTATGGCCCAAATGAGTGTCTGTACATAATGAGAGATTACATAAAGTGATGCAAAGAGCACGTCAAGTTAATTTAAAATTTAACAAATCCAAATGTAAATTTCTAGTGTCTGAAGTCTGTTTCTTAGGTTATATCTTTAGTAAAGATGGTGCAAGGGTTGACCAAGAAAAAGTTAAAGCAATTGTCAATATAGGCACACCAAAAAATGTCAAAGAATTACAAAGAATTTTAGGTATGATCAATTATTTAGGTCCCTTTATTTGTAATTTGTCAGAAAAAACTTAACTTTTAAGAAATTTTTTTAAAAAGGATTCTGTCTGGTCTTGGGATGAGAATCACAATAAATGTCTTAAGGGTCACCTTGTCAGTAGATTCGTCTAAATCAGCATTGGGAGCAGTCATTTTACAAAAAAATAAACCCATTGCTTATATTTCTAAAACTTTAACCACAACCCAGTCAAAGTATGCTCAAATAGAGAATGAATTGCTTGCAATTCAATTTGGTTGTGAAAAATTTCACCAGTATGTATATGGTCACAGAGTTACAGTTCACACAGATCACAAACCTTTAGTCTAACTATTTGATAAACTATTACATGATGTACCAGCTAGGTTACAGCGAATGATGTTAACTTTGCAAAAGTATGATTTAAAAGTTATACATGTCCCAGGTAAACAAATGTTCATATCTGATACTTTGTCGAGAGCAGCCTTAAAAGATCATTATATACCA
Source organism: Spodoptera exigua (assembly GCA_902829305.4). Classification (NCBI taxonomy): domain Eukaryota; kingdom Metazoa; phylum Arthropoda; class Insecta; order Lepidoptera; family Noctuidae; genus Spodoptera; species Spodoptera exigua. Next base: position 119,743 of record CADEPN050000001.1, on the reverse strand, counting down.
GAGAATGAGTCTGAAATAACCTGTCATGTCAATTTAATGCATTCAAATTTAGCAATTACTAAGGATTACAGTACAAAATTGTCACAACAAACTAATAAAGATGAAAGTTTGCAATTGTTAAAGAAATATTATTATGAAGGATGGCCAAAAAGTAAAAATAAAGTTAGTCAGTTAGTAAAACCATATTGGAATGTACAAGCTGAAATACATGTAGTTAAATATTTGTTATTTAAAGGATCAAAATTAATAGTACCACAATCTATGTATAAAGAAATGTTGGATAAAATTCATGAAGGCCACCAAGGAATAAATAAATGTCTTAAATTAGCTAGAGATTCTTTATATTGGCCAAACATGTCAGTTGATATTAAAAAAATTGTAGAACAATGTCTTATATGTGCGAAATTTAAACCTGCTAACCAAAAAGAGCCATTACAAAGTTTTGAAATTAACAAATATCCATGGCAACAAGTTGGTATTGATTTAATGTACTTTGATGGTCTTTCTTATTTAATTGTTACAGATTATTATTCTAAATACATAGAAATAGCTTTGTTAAATAAGAATAGTACAGTCAAAAATGTAATTACACATTTAAAGTTGATTTTTGCCCGTCATGGTATACCTTTGTCATTAGTGTCTGACGGTGAATCTCCTTTCCAATCTTTAGAATTTAAAAACTTCTTACATGAATCGGACATAGAACATGTTGTTACTAGTCCATATCATTCACAGTCTAATGGTCAAGCTGAAAGTTCAGTTAAAATTGTCAAAAATATGTTGAAAAAATGTAAAGAAAATTCGTCTGATCCTTATATAGCTTTGTTGCAATATAGAAACACACCTAAGAATAATTTACCGTCCCCAGCTCAACTCTTAATGTCTAGGAATTTAAGAGACAATGTTCCTAAGTCATATAAAAAATTAAAACCAAAGGTTGTAACATTTAAAGATTACAAAGAATGTGTAACTAAGAATAATAATAATAATAAGTCTAAATATTATAATAGAAGTGCTAAGCCTTTATCATTGTTATATCCCAATGATCATGTCTACTTCAAAAGACAACCTAATTATAATTGGGAACAGGCTATTGTCAAGAAAAGGCTGGCAAATAATAGGTATAGGAGAAATAGGATTCACTTAAGGCATAAGTTCTCTCCTATGCTATCCAACTCATCGTCGTCGTCGTCGTCTTCGTCATCGCAAGGGAGAGAGGATGGTGACAGTCAGAAGGCCGGACCTCAAGAACTCTCATCTCGATCCTCAAGTAGTCAAATTGTTACACGTTCAGGTCGTATTGTAAAGCCCACAAGAAGGCTAATAGAAGAAATAGATTAAGAATATTTTGTAATCTTATATGTTGTAAATTAAGTAGTTAAGTTATAAGTCGTATAAAATATTGTCAAGTTGTCATAGTGATAAGTCTGTTTTGTAAAGGGTTAATTAAAACTTAACAAGGGGGATATTGTATTGTCTGTGATTAGTAATACTAATCAGTGTCGCACTAGAATTGTCTACGAGTATGTGGTCATATCACTATAAAGAGGGTGGCCGAGCGAGTGTCGGCCTTTGACAATGTAACTCTGGTGCAGTGAGCTGCACGAATGTGTACTGTGCAATAAAAGTCAAGTATCCAAGATGCGGGTCTTTCAATCATATTACATATTAGCCGTCGTCTTCTCATTCGAAAACCATTATACTTGCTTGCTCTGCCTACTAAACTTAAAATGGTGAAATAAATAATTTTTAACAAAAAAAAAACCGACTTCAAAAGTAAACTAAAAAGCAAAAAATAAATTTACTTTGTTCAAAGTAATACACACTTTCATTTAGTTAAATAGAAAATAATATTTAGTAACTATTTTATAATCTTAAAGTCGGTGCCAAGTACAACAGTGTAAAGATATAACTTACATACCCCTTGCTAATTTGATGATTAGTAGGTACCGATCAATATATTTTTCTAATACTGTTGTTGTTTGGTATGCAGCATTTACTTGGCACCGACTTCAAAATTATAAAATAGTTACTAAATATTATTTTCTATTTAACTAAATGAAAGTGTGTATTACTTTGAACAAAGCAAATTTTATTTTTTGCTTTTTAGTTTACTTTTGAAGTCGGTTTTTTTTGTTAAAAATTATTTTATTTCACCATTTTAAGTGATAGGCAGAGAAAGCTAGGATGCTTCTTAAAAGAGAAGACGATGGCTACTTGAGACCGAAAATCACAGTAATGGCAGTCCTGAGTCAGTCAGCTTTCAGTGCCGTAAATCGTTGAGAAATTCCCGCAGATGTCAATGACCTCCATTATAAAAATTTTTTTTTCGCCATTCGCTTTTTCAATCCCCTTATTTTTATGTGCCGAAAAACTGAAACGATACAGTGTGTAGCTTGCTTAGTACAATAATAACGTATAAAAAGAAAAGAAGTCTGTTTATTGCCAAAAGGAAGTGTTTCTACTTACAATGATCTTGACATTATTTTGTCAATAAAGTTGTGAGTACAACGATCGTAACTATCGTATCAACGATCGTACGTGCGAATATAACACCGAATTACGCTTTCAATGTAATCGCTCAAATATCGTATCTAGTCATACGTTATTAACGCAGAAAGTTTGATTCTGTAGCCTTAATTTGTTTCGTTCCAAATAAACGTAAGGAACCGTTACTGTTTATGGGTCCTTGTTTCGTCCGCTTCTGTAAATTTTTCTTCGTGCCAAAAAAACGTAAGGGTGATTTTTAAAGTCATTTTAACGGAAGTTCCGTTGCATTCTATACATTATTAAATTTATGTAACAGCTAAAATGACGAATGTCAACCAGCTTTAGAAAAATCTAGTTTTTTTAATGAATCCATTTTTTTATTGACAATAAATTTACAGTATTCTGTAGCCAATAAATAAAGCTTTATTTTAAGTTTAAAAACAGATATACAGATACTATAGATTTTGCCATAAAAGACCTACAAGTTGACGGTACGTAAATTTGAGTTGTTTTTCGGCTCTCCTGAGAAGTTGTCATTTTGCCCTTACGCTACTCTAGTTCTTAACCCACGATATACGGTCGAATTGAGAACCTCCTCCTTTTTTTGAAAGTCGGTTAAAAAGTACAAAAACTAAAACCCAACTACGACAAAAACGCTAAAAAGTATAAAACAAGTGAAGAGGTAAAATGTAGTTATAAGCAACATGTAGCCCTAGGCAGTCTAAGATAAACGCTTGTCGTGACTTGACGTGTTTCCTTTCACAACACTATACCTCACATACTTCATGGCGACCCTGCCACACACGTTCCGGGAACTCGGCTTGCGAGCTATCCGATAGCGGGCGCAAAGTGCGGACTAGGCGGATTCCTGTGTGCCTCGGTGCACAAACGTATAATGTTTAACGAAGTGAATATTAGAGCTGCGACTGTGATTGACTGCATCTGTGTTCAACAAGACGCAAAAAGCGAAAAAAATGGGAAAAAGTTACTCTAAAACAGAGGAAAAGGACATTATCATTACCCAAAACGCTTCGAAAGGCAATAATGGCGCGAGTGATACCGAACAAGAGTACAATATAAAATTTAACAACATTCTTATAACTACGTTCCTGTTGCTGGTGGCTATTGTCATACTTGCAATCATTTACCAGAAATTGATAAAGAAACATAAGAAATGGAGAAACCAGCAGGTGGATTCAGCATTTATTAGAAGGACGCGGCATAGTTTATCTGGAAGGAGAGACCAATCCCATGATGAAGAAGAAGTTTGAGGGCAGTGAAGAAGTTTGAGGGCAGTAAAGAAGGTCAATTCCAGAGAAGATTTGTGTGTGCATAAAGTGTTGAAAAGTGAGAAAAAAAAATGGGTGCGTTTGTGCGTGTTTCTATGCGTAAAGAACATTGACATTATCTTAGTATACGGTATGTAATTAAGGAATTTTAAGCTAAAGAAAATAGAGGTATGTAAGTTCATTAGTTTTACGATCTAAAAATAGATTGCAAATCTCTAACCCCAGTACGTAGAATTACACAGTACAAAATGCTGGTTCAACATTTTGTTATCAGCGTATTGAATAAAAGTGTCTCGAGTTAGAATAAATAAAATTGTTATAAATGAAATAAGATCGTAGCAGCTTTGCAATTATTTTTATTTTTATAATGTTTTCCTACTTGTATTATGGCGGACGATTTAATAGAATTGTATGAAGATCTACTAGAGATTCGAAAATATCTTATAAAAAAAGGCCAGAGTAGATATAAAAGTTCAGTTTCGTCAGATAAATTGCAAGAGGCCGAGTTATTGTTAAATAAATGTAACGCATTATTTTCTAATATAATTTTATTTACAGCAAAGTTATCGGAACTCGAGTTAATTAATACGACATACAAAAAGATTACTGCATTATTTGCAGAGATATCAAAATTGTGTACCTTGTCTAGCGTAGATATAAAATCCGAAACAATGGAATTTGATATGAAAACTGCGTGTATTAATACCTGTTTTAGAAGATAAGGAAAATACAACGAAACGATTGATTGATGCGGTGGAAATATATGCAGATGTACTTAATGATGTAGGTCAACAGTTTTTAATTAAATTTGTGCTGAAAGGAAGGTTATCTGAATATGCAAAGTTACGAGTAGCAGGAACTTACTCGACAATTAGTGACATGATTAAGGATTTTAAAATTAAACTGTTAATAAAAAAATCATTCACAGCAGTTGAGAATCAAATTCAAGCATTGAACCAAGGTCATAGGTCTATAGAAGAATACGGCTCGGAACTTGAAAGGTTATTGACAGATTTGAATATTTCTCAGGCCGAGGGTGACGCTGCCAAATTCCCGATCCTGAAACCAATTAATGAAAAAATGGTTTTAAAAAAATTTACAGATGGTCTTAGGAGTGAAAAATTGGGGACGATTATTGCCGCACGCAACTACACATTGTTGAAGGATGCAATCCAAGCAGCCAAGGACGAATCAATACCATCGTCGTCTTCATCCGGGCCAGCAGAGGTAATGGAAATGACCTCAACCCTTCGAGGTAAGCCAAATTATCGTTTTCCAAGATTTCGAGGACAAAACAGGGGACGCGGTCGTCCTTATTTCCAAAATGATAACAGAGGTAGTTTTCAAAATAATTTTAATAATTCTGGTAATTATTCGAGAAGATATCAAGGCTATTCCAAACCTTTTAGGTACGCCCCCCGCGGCAGGGGACAGTACAACAAACGAGGTTATCATTATAACAGGCGTGGAACACAAGGATTTTACCAAGTAGAGACCTCAGCACAAAGTGATAGTGCGAATAGTCTGGAACAGAAACCTGATGAGACAGGGAATCAATTTTGTTTATAATACTAGTAGCGGTAGATTTAAGTTTATTAATTATTATACTAACGGTACAAAACTTATACTATTATTAGATACAGGCGCATCCATTTCGATTATTAAGGAAGAAGCACTTCCAAGAACACAAGTATTTCAAAATACTTTGGTGGTCAATGGAATTGGAGGAAAGGTTTACTCCTCTGGTTACGTAATACTAGATTTAGATGTTTCAGGAACTGAATCGTTTCGAAATAAGTTTCATGTTTTTAAAAGATTACCCATCCTCGTTGATGGAATATTAGGATTAGATTTCATGACTAGGTATAAGGCTAATATTAATTTAGATAAAAATGTGTTAACGTTACAGATAGGACATAAGTATTGCAATCTACCTCTTTATGACAAACCGGATTACAGTAGATCATTGCTGATCCCGCTTCGGAGTGAAACCATTCACTATGTCTATTTAAACTCAGAAGTGGAAGCTGATTGTTTTATTAGTGCTAGAGAGCTAGAAAAGGGTGTTTTCTTAGCAGGCACTATAGTTAGGCCTAAAAATAAAAGAGTTTTTATAAAAAAATTAAATACTCGAGATGAAGAAGTTTAAAAGATTTTAAATTAGATATAAAGCCTTTAGAGGATTACCATATTTTTGAATTTTGCAAGCATGAAAGTAGTTTAGAATGAGCCAATACATTATTACCTTTGTTGGAATTAGAACATTTAAACAAAGAAGAAAGGAATTCTATTGAGAAGATTTGTACTGTATATATTCTGATACTTTCTTTTTACCCGGTGATAAGTTACAAACAACAAACATTTGCGAGCAATCCATAACAGTAAAGAGTAACATTATCCTATTTATACCAAACCGTATAGGTTGCCACAAGCCCTAAAACCAGAAGTAAATAAACAAATACGAGATATGCTTAAAGATGATATTATAGAAGAATCATCTAGTGAATGGTCTAGTCCAATACTGCTAGTCCCAAAAAAATCAGATGGTTCTCAGAAATGGCGTTTAGTAATTGATTTTAGAAAATTAAATGAAAATATTGTAAATGACAAATTTCCACTGCCCAACATTACTGATATCTTAGATTCATTGTCCGACTCAATATATTTTACACATTTAGACCTTCAACAAGGCTATTACCAAGTAAAACTGGCACCTGAAAGCCGAAAATATACTGCATTTTTGACTAGTACTGGACATTACCAATTCAAACGTTCACCGATGGGACTTAAGACTTCATGTAGCGCTTTCAGTAGAGTCATGTCAATTGCAATGTCAGGATTAGCTTTTGAAAAGTGTTTTGTTTATTTAGACGATTTATTTGTATTTGGAAGATCTTTAGCTATTCATAACCAAAACCTCATTGCTGTTTTAGAAAGGCTCAGAAAGGTAAATTTAAAGTTGAGTCCCGCAAAGTGTCAATTCTTAAAGAAATAAATTTTATATCTAGGTCATTTAGTATCTGCTGACGGTGTTTCACCTGACCCTGACAAAACTAAGGTTTTAGAAAAATTTCCTATACCTAAAAATGTAGATGAAGTGAGACGATTTGTTGCCTTCTGCAACTACTACAGGAAGTTTGTGCCGTCCTTTGCAACAATTACTATGCCCTTAAACCGTTTACTAAAGAAAGATGAACCTTTTGTTTGGAGATCAGAATGTCAAAATGCATTTAATTTTCTAAAAACCTCATTAACAAAACCACCTATATTACAGTATCCAGATTTTTCTGAAACCAATGAATTTATATTACAAACAGACGCATCTGATTTAGCTGTAGGAACAGTATTATGTAATAAGGACATGAGACCAGTTGCTTATGCTAGCAGACCATTAAATAAGGCAGAGTAAAATTACCCAGTAATACAGAAAGAATTAACAGCAATAGTAGTATAGGGCAGTGAAGTATTTCAGACCATATTTATTTGGCAGAAATTTTACTATTATGACAGACCACAAACCCTTAATTTATTTATTTGGCATGAAAGATCCATCTAGTAGGCTAATAAAATTCCGATTAATACTTGAAGAATATGATTTTAAGATAGTATATGTGAAAGGTAAAGACAATGTTATCGCAGATGCATTGTCTAGGGTGAGCATGACATTGAGTGAATTAAAGGATATGAGATCGTCGGGATCGAAAATTTTTTAAGGACGGATCCTATCTTGTCTGTCACACCCTTGATATAAGGCATGAAGGCAGGTTGTCTGCTCACGTTTGGATGTCTGGCCCTCTTCAGCGGTCGCAATAGTCGCCCATCCCCTACACTATATCCGTTCTTTTTAAGTACCTCCTGAACATGGTCTAGCTCTTGCCCTAGATGTTCAGGGTCACAGAGGTCATATGCTCTGTTTTTAGTGATATCATCACGGATTGTAAATGTCGGGGGTGGTGATGTGACTTTGCATGTAGGTACCGATCAGTGTGAGTTGACGAGACGGTACGATCTACACACCTGAGGCTGAACTTCATGATAAGGTAGGCGGCGAAGGATGTACTGCCGCTACAAAGCCCAGGTGTTTATAAGATCAACTGCAGCTGCGGTAGTTCCTACATTGGGCAAACGAAGCGGACCATTGCTGAGAGGCTCAAAGAACATATCGCCGCAGTCAAAAACCAACAGAGCAACAAATCAGCGATAGCAGAACACCTGCTCCAGGCTGGTTCTAATCACTGGGTAGAATTCCACCGACCGCAAATTCTCTCCACTGATCGCCACTACCATACAAGACTTTTGCGTGAAGCGGTTGAAATAAAGAAATGCCCAAATAATTTCAATCGGGAGGACGGCTTTAAATTGTCGTCGACGTGGAATCCAGTGCTTCGCAAAACACAACCTCGCTTTCCTTCAAAGTCGGTTAACACATCTGTGGATATAATCAGCGTAGTGTGTAGACGGCCTAATATGGTAGAAAATGAAAATAAGGGGGTAGACGAAGATTCATCACCCGAATGCAGGGAGCTGTGACATCGCGTCTTCAGTCTGCTTGTGACCACGACCTGTGCAACCGGGTCGAAACGTCAAGCCTACCAAGGTATTCAAATTATAATTTTCCGCGTTAATACCCGCGTAATTAATAAGACAACCGTGTGATCCTATTGAAATGAAATGAGTAGAAGAATTTAACTATAAAAAAGTTTAAAAGAGAATGAAAAGAATTGTTTTGTTTATATACCTATCGGCGCAAATAAAATGCAAGTCACACAAACATCGTTCGATGACGTCATCGTTTGTTCAATAACACGTGTTGTTCGACGCTCCCCACCACAATGGACAATAAAAGGCGGGTTTTCAGCAAGCGCGCATTCCCGAACCCGACCGAACCGATTCGCCACGCAGCCGCCGAGGAAACAAGTCTCCTGAAGAAGAAGCAAGTACCTCACCGCTCGGACCGCAAAAAAAGAAAAAAAAAGAAGACTACCCGAAGCTCGGTCGCGGTCGGCTCGTCCACCCCAGCGCGTGCTCAGCCGTTGGCCCGATCACGCGAGGCCCTCCGTAGCGCCCGGTGCCCGGTCAGCCACCAGCGGCTAGCCCCGGGTACCGGCTCGGCGGGTCCCCCGCGCGGGTCTGCGACTGACACGTCGTACTAGTCTCCGCCGACAATAAAGCCGGCACACACGCCGCTACCAACACAGCAAGTGACCTGCTGACGCACCCGGTGCACAGCTTGCCAGCAAGTGGCAGCCACCGGCATCAACCATGCCTCACGGAAGTGGGGCAACGTCGTCGTCGCCGCCGCGCTCGTCCTCCAAGCCCAACCGGGACCGGAAGGAGCAGGGGCGCGTGCACAAAAGCTCGCAACAGCGGCCCACTCAGCGCGTCAACATACGGGCTGCAGTGCAGCGATGGTCCGAGGCGCCCGAAGACGCATCGCTGTCGCGCATAGCCTCCGGAAGCCTGGGAGCGGGGGAGGAATTCTTCCCCCCGCCCACCTCGACCCCCGACACCCCGGCGTCGCCCTCGCCGCCGCCACATACGGCCCCGCCTTCGTGGAACGCACCGGCGAGAACCGCGAGCGCGCCAGAACCTATGGACATGGCACCCCCACGCCCCACCACCGCGGCTCGTGACATGGGTGTCACACACTCAACCAACGTCCGCAACCCCCCGGCTTTTTTTTTTTTTTTACGGGGGGAAATCCTCATGGACTTCCTCCGCCTGGGGAGAGGCGGAGGGGCGTGCCGGACTCTTACCGGCTAAAACCACCCCGGTGTCTCCTCGCACGTGCGCACGGGGCCATGCCTTCTCCCGAGCCAGTCGTCGAGTACTGGCCGGATTGCCTCGACGGTAGCGAGGCCGGCGGTAGGGCGAAGAAGCCTCTGCCGCCATTCCGCCACCAGGACCTGACGGAGCTCCTCTCGGCGCCGCGCGATCTGCCGCTGCACCGGTCTCGAGCCCCGTGCCCGCTCTTCCTCGCGCCATCGATATAATGACGCGAGTACTTTCGCCTCTAGGTCCCAGGGCGGGGATCCGGCCAGGACGCAAGCCGCCTCGTAGGAGATCGTGCGATACCCGCGGACGACTCTGACGGCCATCGCCCTCTGCGGCTTCCGCAGAATGGCGAGAGTACTGGCCGTCATGTCGAGCGCCCACACAGGGGCCCCATACAGGGCCATGGATCGCACGATTCCCACGTACAACCGCCTACAGGCGGCGCTCGGGCCCCCCAAGTTGGGAAGCAACGTTGAAAGCGCGCCTGCTGCACCCATCAGCTTGGGCGCCAGCCGCCGGAAGTGGGGACCGAATTCCCAACGGCTGTCGAGCACCAATCCCAGGTACTTCATGATGGACTCGACAGCTATCCGGGTCCCACTGACCACGATGTGTGATCCCGGCGCCGGCGCGCGTCGGGGGCCATGAAACACCATGGCCTCCGACTTGTTCAGGGCCACCTCCAGGCCCAGGCAACCCCCCGGCCTACGCCAAGGTCCCCGCCGAGGACCGCGCTGGCGCAGCCTGCCGACGCTACGGCCACAGCTGCCCGCGCCTACGCCACCACCTCAACCTCGGCTTCGAAGACGAGCCACAAACCGCCGTCGGGCACGAAGACTTCGACAGCTCCGCCGCGCTCGAAGAGGCCCCACCAACCTGCGACTGCGCCCACTCAGTCCGTGCCCCCAAGCGCTGCGCCCCCGCGCGCCGCACCTGTTTTGCCTGCGCCCCCGGACAACAGCATGCCGGGACGCTTTCCCTCGCCGACTAAGGAGCCGGCGGGCAAGCGGCAGGCTATCTACACCTCGCCGCCCTTCCGCCCGCCCCCCATCCTGCCACCATTCGCGCCGCCCCAGCAAGTGGCCGCGCCCAAGGCGACGTACGCAGCCGCTGCGTCGCCCACCTCCACCGGCACACGCGCCCCCGCACCTGCAGCGGTCGGCGCCACCGCGCCGAAGACTCCTGCCGCCGGCAACACCGGCGCCCCTGCACCCACGCCGACAACCGCCACCGCACCTGCGCCGACAAGCGCCCCCGCACCCGCGCCGTCCAGCGCCCCCGCCCCCAGGGCGCGTTACCCACCACTCATCGTGGAGAAGCTCCCCAACTGGGTCGAGCACTTCGTGGCGCTGAGGCAGCGGCTAGGACACGCGCCCAACGCGCGCCCCTTCGGCAAAGGAGTGCGCTTTACGCCACGCTCCGACGTGGAGTATAGGAGTATCCAGGCCTACCTCACAGACCTGGAGAGGACCCAGGGGATAGCCTGGTTCTCCTACTCCCTACCAGCGGAGCGAAGCCCGAAGGTGGCCATCAGAGGGCTGCCTGCGGAGACGCCAGTGGACGCCATTCAAGAGGCTCTGCGCGACTGCGGCTACAACGCCGAGTACGTCCGCCCCATCCGTGCGCGCCAGGGACGACCTGGGTGTCTTTTCTACGCCCAGGTGGCGCGCACCGAAGACACCATCCCGGGCATCTACGCAGTAACGGAGTTGCTCTGCATGCCCGGGATCAAGATCGAGGCATGGCGGGGCAAGAAGGGCCCTGTGCAGTGCCACCGCTGCCAGCAGTTCCGGCATTCATCGCACAACTGCCACCGGCCCATAGCCTGTGTGCGATGCGGCGAGGCGCACCCGGCCAGCGAGTGCCCCCGCCCCTAGGAAGAGCCGCCGACCTGCGCGAACTGCGGAGGCGCCCACACGGCGAACAACGCGTCGTGCCCGGTATTCCGCTGCGAGACGCGCAACCCGAAGGCGGGCACAGTGGCGCGCACCACCGCCACCACCTCTACGAAGCCAGCTGCGACACAGCCAAAGGGTGAGTCTGACGCCCCTGGCTCCCTCATGGCCGCAGCCAACGAGCCGGGCAGCAAGCGCCGCACAAGGCGCAGGCGCAGGAAGGCGAAGCAGGCGCCCCCTGCAACCACCGCCGCCACCGCCGCCCCCGCTCCCGCTGCCACCGCCGCCCCCGTCGTCGCCCGCACCGTGACGCACACCGCCGCCGCCAAAGCGCCTGCCGCCGCTAAAGCGCCTGTCGCCGCCGCAACTAAGGCGAAGCGGCAAGCCCCGCCGAGACTTCCGCCATAGACACTCTCCATCAACGACGTCGTCCGAATCCTGCAAGGGATCGTGACGGCGCTCGTTACCCAGCGGAGCGATCCAGTGCCGCTGCTCCTAGATGCGGCACCTTAGGATCATATACTGGAACGCCAACGGGATGTCCCCAGAGAAGACCAGGCTACTGAAGCTGCTACTAGACCAACGGCAAGCTGATGTAGTTCTGATCAACGAGACGCACCTCAAACCAGTGGACAAGCTGAAGATGGCTGGCTTCTATATCTACCGGGAGGACCACATCTCGCCGTCAGGGATTGCCTACAGAGGGCTGGCAATCCTGGTCAGGAGAAGAATCGTCCACCAGCTACTGCCGGTGCCAACGCTGCGCGCGTTCTACGCGCTGGGCGTGGAGATCTGCATCAACCAACAGCCGACCCGGGTGTTCGCGTTCTACAGGCCGCCACACTACCGCCTCGCAGTGAGCGACGTCCACACCCTGCTGGACTCGCCGCTGCCCACCATCATCGCTGGCGAATTCAACTTGAAGCACACAGCGTGGAACGCGAACGCCAACACCAGAGAAGGCAGCCGCCTGCTCGACGATGCAGAGCTCCACAACTACGTGGTGCTGGGCCCGGAGGCCCCGACGCACTACCCAGGCCACCGGCAGCTGATGCCCGACGTCATCGACCTGGCCGTCCTGCGAGGCATCACCGCAACGGTCAGCTGTGACGTCCTGGACGATCATCTCCGGTCAGACCACCAGCCAGTGAGTCTGACTATCGAGGACATCCCGCAACGCCTGCGACCACTACCCTCTCGCCCACGGCGGGACTGGCGCACCTTCGCCGCACACATGGCGCAGAACTCGCCGTCCTACCGGGTCGACACGCCGGCAGACGTCGACCGCCTCGCCGCCGACTTCACCACGGCCACCCAGGCCGCACTCGCCGAGGCCCAGCTGTCAAACGTGTCGACACCGAGGAGGCCAACACCTTTCCCAGCCGCCATACTCGCCATGATCGAGAGGAAGAGGAGACTCCGCAGGCAATGGCAAAGGACCCGATGCCCGACCATGAAGAACGTGCTCAACGCTCTGGCAGCGAGAATCTCGTCCGCCGTGACGAACCACGCGGCCGAATCGTGGCAACGCGCCAACGAGCACGTGAGCGACGACTGGTCGGGCATACACCGATTGTGCCGCAATCTCTCCGGGAAGCCGGCTCCGATCAGACCCCTCCTGGCCGGTGACAACACACCCCGCTACCGAGCCGAGGACCGAGCGGAGCTCTTCGCCGACTCCCTGGAGAGACAGTTCCAGCCCAACCCAGCCCGCAACGTGCAACACACAGCAGCCGTCGAGCTTCAGGTAGCGCAGTACTTGGAGCAGCCGATCTCCCCCGAAGAGGACCCAGTAGTACTCTTCCCTGGCCTTGTGCGGCGTACGGCTCTGCGAGCCCTACTACGCAAGGCACACGGTCCGGACGGCATCCCCAACGAGGCCCTTCGCCGCCTACCGCCGCGAGGAATCGCGACACTCACCCAGCTCTTCAATGGGATCCTCCGTACCGGACACTTCCCTTCCAAGTGGAAGCTCGGCAGGGTAATCATGCTGCCCAAACAGGGGAAGAACACGCTGCTGCCGGGGAGCTATCGCCCCATCACGCTCTTGGACACCGTGTCGAAGCTCTTCGAGAAGCTGCTGCTGTTGCACCTGCGACCCCACCTCCAGCCACGCGTCGAACAGTTCGGCTTCGGGGCCGAACACTCAACCACCCTGCAAGTCGCGAGGGTACTGCACGACCTGGCGGTCGCGCGTAACAAGCGTGAGCGCGCCGCGGCAGTATTCCTCGACATGGAGAGGGCCTTCGACCGCGTCTGGCATGCCGGCCTGCTCAGCAAGCTGGCCACATCTACTACTCCTCGACGACTAGTCAAGATCGTGGCCACCTTCCTGCACGGCAGAACCTTCCAAGTGGCAGTGGAAGGCGCCCTGTCGACCGAGCGGACCATCGGAGCCGGCGTGCCCCAGGGAAGCTGCATCTCTCCCGTGTGCTACTGCGTGTACACGGACGACATCCCCGTCGTGGACGGCGTGAAGCTCGCATTGTACGCCGACGACGCCGCCTACTACACGACGTCGCTGAATCCCAGGCACGCAGTAGTCAAACTACAGCGCGCCCTAGATGCACTCCCTGAATGGCTGGAGAAGTGGAGACTGGCTGTGAACGTGGCCAAGACACAAGCACTCGCCGTGGGGATCATGAAGCCGACACCCATGACGCTGATGGGAGAGCAGGTCCAGTGGGCGCCGAGCGTTAAATACCTCGGCGTCAAGATCGACCGCTCGCTCTCAATGACGCCCCACGTGCTGCAGGCTGCTGCTCAGGCGCGCGCCGCGCGTCACCTCCTGCGCCCGGTGCTCAACTCGGCGCTGCCGCTCCGTGCGAAGCTCGGCATCTACAAGGCCTACATTCGGACACGGCTCACCTACGCCGCCCCGGCATGGTACGCGCTCGTGTCCGAATCAAACAAGAAACGCCTCCGTGCGCAGCAGTCGCTGACGCTGCGCACCATCGTCAACGCCCCGCGCTTCGTACGGAACGCGACCATCGCCCGAGACCTCGGCGTAGAGAGCATCGACGCCTTTGTGCAGCGCCTGAGCACATCAATGTTCGACCGCTCCGATCGGTCGCGGCACGACCACCTCCGGGAGCTGGCGCCATACCACCGGCGCCCCCCTGACGGCCTCGGCCTCCCGCGAGACCTGGTCGCACCGACCGACCCATCGGACGCCGCGTGAGTCTCCCGCCCGCCCGCGCCAGGCCGGCTGGTAGAGACTCCGCCCACACCGGACTCGACCACGCGCCGCTGACAGCTCGCTGCTCGCCGGGCTTGCCCAGGCTCGAGCGCGGCTCCTAGCGGCGCCAACCACTGGACACGACCGCGCGCCGTCAACAGCTTGTTGCTCGCCGGGCTTGCCCAGGCTCGAGCGCGGCTCATGACGGCGCCACCCACAGGACACGACCACATCGGGCCCCGCAAGAGGCCCGACTATTCCAAGGACCTCGCCTGCTGTTGCAGGCAGCGAGCGATACCGCCGAGACAGGCATCGGCCTGGATCGCGCGACCTCACGCCCCCAGCCGGGGACGGTGAGAAGACCCGAACGTGGCGCACATTCATTCGTTTGTCAGCACTCGAGCTAGACGGACCTCTGTCATTATTATTGTTGATTTGTTTGCGAATTTATTTAATTACCGTTTATTATTATAAGTTATACAAGTGTATGAGTGAAAGTCAATAAACAATCATGAATCCACAAGATGGTATTATTCGAGAAAGCACCCCTCCTCTTACATCAGAAGAGGGGACGACCCAACGCCATCGACCGGTGCCAGGAAATTCTGGTACCATGGCATTATTAGCTAATACTTTCAAGGATACCATGTGTGAAATGATGGCACAAATGTCACAAGACAATCGTGCTGTTCTAGCTGAAATGCTGAAAGCCTTCAATTCTGAAGAAACTCGATCAATTCGCATTTCCGACGTCTATTTTCCAAGTTTTGACCCTGACAAAGGCACCGACGTGAGAGAATGGGTTGATTTGATAACTAGAACTCAAGCGGAGTACAAATTAAAGGACCATGAAGTACGCCTAAAAGCTGCTAGTGTCTTAAAAGGAAGGGCACAATCTTGGGCCGATGATTGTCTACTGCGGACGACCACATGGGCCGAAATGAGAGAAGATATGCTACAAACATTCGAGCCAGAATCAAGATATTTTTCAGATGTTTTGAAATTCCGACGCTACTCCATCAATGATGCTGACAGCATTCCCGAATACATAACTAATGTCTGGAACATGTTCAAAAAGATTGTAAAGCCTAATCCTACGGAAGAAGATGCTGTTGAATTTGTGATCGGAAGCATTAAGGAAGATGACCTTCGAACAGAACTTCTTAACGCTAAATGTCAATCTGTTCCAGAGCTTATTGCAATTGCTAAGACCATGCGCAAACGTAAGTTGCCACCAGCTCAAGAACGATTTCAAAACAAGAAAATGAAGGCCGACGGCAACAGATCAGATCAGAGCATTACATGTTTTGTATGTGGTAAACAAGGCCATCGAGTCCGATGGTGTAATCAAAATGCTATTACGCGGACTCGCACTGAACAACATCAACAGTCAATTCCATCAACTTCAGATACTACGGACGCAAACAAAAATAAAGAGAAAAAGCGAAGGGAATGCACTTACTGCTCCATTGCTGGACACTTACGAAACTTGTTTCAAGCGACTCAATGCCGAGAAGAACATTAATTTGTGCCAGGTCAAAAACAATGAAGAGAAGAATGGTATTTCAGTTGCAATTAGCAATAAACATTTTCAGGCGATGTTTGATAGCGGAGCGGACTGTTCACTTGTGAGAGAATCAATAGCACTTTCACTTCCTGGATCAAAAACGAACAAGACCACATACCTGAAGGGTATCGGACCAGTACCCGTTATATCCTTTAATCAAGTAACATCCGTCTGTTATATAAATGATATGCATCTGGAACTCGACCTTCATATCGTCTTAGACCACGAGCTAGGGGCCATCCATAAAGTACGTCACACGTAAAGAGGGGGGGAGGGGGTCGACAAAGTGTGACATGGTGTGACAAGGGGTGGGAGGGGTCCTAAGTTTCGTGACATCACATTTCAAAATCTAGAGGTACTAATCGCGTAATTTGAAATATTAATTAAACTAAAAAATATGTCCAACTCTATCTTTAGGGCAATACGGTTTAAATTGTTTTGTTGACAAGTTCATAGCCGCTTCTGACACGTGCCGATCGCCGACGAGCCCTTTGACTAATGCCGCCAAACGCACCGCACCTCGCGTAGGTAATGTTTTTGTTTTTAATTTGCTTTCGCTGGGTGAATTACGTCGTTTTTTTAGTTGTGCTATTTTGTGGATATAAACATAGTTTAATAAATCAAGTTCAAAATGAACAAAAAAATAGATTTAGGTAATCTTTACCGTAGATTATACGAAAAATACAGTGCGACTTACGCTGACAAAAAAAAAACAGCATATACAGGAAGAAGTTAATACCTTATGGAAAATTTTGAAAAGTAGTGACAATATCGAAGGTGATGTGGAATTGAAAATCAAAGAGCTGCAGATACAAATGACGAAAAAAAAGCGACACTAATGAATTATTTTTCGAAAATTCGTACTTACTTAATTTAAATGGAAATAAAACTAATTTCGGAACTGCTGTTTTAATTTAATAATTTTTCGATGTTAAATTACAAAACATGTGACGTCACACTGGGGAGGGGGGGGGTCTCAGAAATGTGACCACCTGTGACAAGGACGGGGGAGGGCTCAAAAACTCATGAAATTAGTGTGACGTACTTTATGGATGGCCCCCTACCTGAAAATATTATCATAGGAAGATACCAGGGCTGAAAGTTACATTATCACACAGCGGTGTTATAATGACTAGGGACGAACAACACAAAACAGTTGCTAATAAATATGGGTTCAAGTTCAATAAATACAGATATGAAAAATAAAGAAGAGATAAACAGATTGATGAGTTGAAGTTGAAGACTGCTTTAGAGAGGGTGTATCTGGATCTAGAATCACGACTGGTGAATTAACTATCCGATTGAAAAATCCTGATAAAATAGTTAACAGACGGCCATACAGATTGACGCCTGTTGAACGAGAAAAAGTTAAGGCTATGATTAAGGAGCTTCAAGATAAAAATATTATAAGAGAAAGCAACTCACCTTTTGCAAGCCCCATAATAATGGTAAAAAAGAAGAACGGAGAAGACAGATTATGTGTGGACTACAGAGAACTAAATGCAAACACTGTGCGAGATCATTATCCATTACCGTTAATCTCGGAACAACTAGATCAACTCGCCGAAGCGAAATATTTTACCTGTCTCGACATGGCCGCAGGTTTCCACCAGGTGCCAATATCAGCGACGTCAATAGTGAAGACAGCATTTGTCACTCCAGACGGCCAGTATGAGTACTTAACCATGCCATTTGGCCTAACGAATGCCCCTTCAGTGTATCAAAGGGCTATAAATAAGGCCCTGGGAGACCTTCGAGGACAAACAGCTCTCGTCTATATGGACGATGTGCTTATACCAAGTAAAACGATTGATGAAGGAATTACCAAATTGGAACAAGTCCTAGAAGCACTTACAAAATGTGGATTTTCCATCAATATTAAAAAGTGCTCATTTCTGAAGAAATCAATTGAATATCTCGGATTTATAGTAACTGATGGTAAAGTGAGGCCTAGCACTTCCAAGGTTGAAGCATTGGCTAGGTCCCCGCCTCCAACAAATGTAAAGCAGCTAAGACAGTTTAATGGCCTGGCGGGATATTTTCGTCGATTCATATCAAATTTCTCAACTATAATGATACCCTTGTACAATTTGACAAAAAACGGTGTCAAATGGGAGTGGACAGAGAAACATGAAGCTGTACGAGCAAGAATAATTAATTACCTGACATCAGCACCGCTACTGACTATATTTCAAGAAAACTATCCTATCGAACTCCACACAGACGCCAGTGCCATGGGGTTTGGAGCCGTGTTAATTCAAGTGAAAGACGGAATTCGCCATGTTATTGGATATTTCAGTATGAGAACCACTGCAGCCGAATCCAAGTACCACAGCTACGAGCTTGAAACACTAGCAATAGTAAGAGCAATCAAGCACTTCCGTCACTTCCTACATGGGCGCAAATTTACAGTCATAACAGACTGTAATGCAGTGAAAGCGTCACGCTATAAACAAGAATTGCTACCTAGAATACACACATGGTGGGCGTTTCTACAAAATTTTGAATTTGACGTTGAATACCGAAAAGGAGAAAAACTGAAACATGCAGATTTCTTCAGCCGCAACCCACTTCAAGTTGTAATGAACTTATCAACTAAAGATGATTGGCTAATTGTCGAACAACGTCGTGATACCGAATTGAATAAAATAATTCAAGAAGTTCATGCAAATAGTCAATTGCATCCTGACTACGAACTTAAGGATAATGTTTTACACTATAAAATAAAAACAAATGATAAGATAAAACTCACTAAAGTTGTACCTCAATCCTATCAATGGAGTCTCATAAATACATATCACGAGGCACTTAAGCATATGGGATGGGAGAAGACATTGGCAAAACTCAGGGAGAATTTCTGGTTTCCAAAAATGTTATCAACTGTCAGATACTTTGTAGAGCACTGTGTTATATGCAGAACAATGAAAGGGTTATCAGGAGCCACTCAAAGTCGCCTGCATACAATAGAAAAGATACCGGAACCTTTTCATACCATCCACATCGACATTTCTGGAAAACTCAGTGGAAATGCTTCTCAAAAGGAATACGTTTTCGTGGCTATCGATGTTTATACCAAGTTTGTTATATTGCAACACGCTAAAAACAAAACTCAAGCCAGTGCACTGAAACATCTACAAGAAATGAAGAAATGCCTTAATGAAGGTTCAAAATTGGTTTACAATAAACAACTTATTACTAAATGATAAAAAGAATAAATGCATTAGATTTATTTTACCAAATGTTAAAAGTAACGTATGTGATGATATATTATTAAATGATCAGAAACTAGAATTTGTAAAAGAGACTACTTTCCTGGGGATCACTGTAGATGAGAAGTTGCAATGGGGGCCCCACATCAGGTCTCTAGCAGGACGATTGAGCTCTGCAGCTTATGCTGTCTGGAAGATCCGTCAGCTAACCGATGTAGGCACGGCAAGACTAGTGTACTTTAGTTACTTTCACAGCATCATGTCGTATGGAATTCTGTTGTGGGGACAGGCATCTGACGTTGAGTCTATCTTTATCTTGCAAAAGCGTGCCGTCAGAGCTATATATAACTTAGGTCGTCGCGAATCTCTCAGAGAAAAGTTTAAAGAGATCAACATTCTGACCGTACCGAGTCAATTTATTTATGAAAACATTATGTATGTTAGGAAGAACCTACACTTATTTGTAAAGGTATCTGACAAACATGATTATCATACTAGACATAGGAATAGATTGAGTCAGCCTTTATTTAGATTGGCAAAAGTGCATAAGTCATTTCTGGGTTTCTGTGTTAAATGTTATAATAAAATCCCAGTTGAAATTCAAAATTTAAATGAAAGCAAATTTAAATTATGTATAAAGAAACATTTATGTAAACTAGCATACTACAAACTAAATGATTATATACAAGATAAAAATGCTTGGAGGCTAGCTGGTCCTACTCCACAGGATGTTTAGAGTATTTTTTTTATTTTAATTATTAAATTGTACACTATGTTGTTAATTGTTGATGAACTTCTAAGATTTTGTAAATGTGAGTGCCCTGTAACCTATTATACTTAAGTAAGACTTGTAGAATATAGGTACTTGTGTCGGCTGGGAGCTGTCATGCTCACTCATCGAATGTCGTCATGCTCATCATGGGTTTTGACGTTCAAAAGTGCCTGTAAAGGTCTAATTGGAATAAATGATTTTTGACTTTGACTTTGACTTTGACTCAGAGGTCTCATTGGCGGTGGCACGGGCACTGGATCGCCCAATTCCCTATAATATGGTTGAGTTGGGCGGTGCTGGTGTACGTGTCATGTTCGTGAACGGGCGCCGCCTATTGGGACTGGTCATCTCCAGGCTGTCTAAATATGTTGTCCTTGAGGTTCACTTCTTTTTCGTACTTTTTGCCTGAACATTAGTGTTACATTGTTCTCACATATCAGAACCGACTAAATGATGTAACAAAGAAATGTATTGTAAAACTGATTGAAAAAGAGTAACCATGGAGTTTCTTGCTCGTTCTTCTCCATAGGAATCTACACTTTGGAACGAGCAAATAGCTTCACTAGAGGACAGACGGACAGACTGACACGCTTAATTTTAAAGCTCTTGTTATATACTTTTTTCCTTTTTTGCTTGCTTGACGTTCAAAAGTGCCTACTGTGGTCTAATTGAAATAAATGATTTTTGACTTTTGACTTTTGAAATACGGAATAATATATTTCAAAACGGGTAAAGTGGGTACTTTCGAGTAAACAGTTGATGTGATTGTGCTCTTAATTAAAATATTGTCAAAAATAGTAAAAGCAGTTTATAAACAATGTGTTGTGTTTAAAAGTGAAACCTGACTTCATAATCTATTGGTGACAGTGTTAGCACTGATTAATAACACAAGTTTACTGAAATAACATTGACTCGGAGATATGTAAACAGTGACTAAAAAACTTAGTGCTATCAGTTGCAACAGTGTGTAAATCGCAATCCAAATCTCTCATTACATAATAATAAGCTTCTATGGTGTCGCCACAGCATTTGTGGAGTTTTGTTGACCATTTATACTAAATTGCTGATACATAAAATTCGCAAGTCATTTGTTGATTCTGGCGCCATCTGTTGATTTCTCTGGGTATTGCGACGTCTTGCACATAGCGATTGACCCACACGAATCGACACGGATCGTTACACTGCTAACCGTGTACCACTTACTTTCAACGACGCAAACTAGGTGGCGCTTTCCTCAATCAAAACATTATTTACATCAAGTTTGAAATGAATCTGCCAAAGCGAACCGTCTGCAACTGCCCATGATGATATTTTTCTGTGTTGTGTATGTGCAGGAAAATATCACTACGAGTGTCTCAATGTCACGCACAGTCAATATGTTGCGTTAAGCGCTGAATTTAAATCTTCATGGAAGTGCCCGCCATGCAATAATGTAACCAGGCGTCTTAAGTCGAATGTTAATACGCCAGTACGCAGCTACACGGAACATGCGACTATGGTAACTATATGGACGTGTCGTATTCCTTAGAGGAACGCAGTCCCCTTCGTATACACCATGAGCCCAGCCTAGTTACGGAAAAACCTATTCAAACCATCTCTAGCTCAGACTTTAATAAATTCTCAAGTGAGTTAAACAAAACTCTCAGCAACTGGCGGAGTGAGATGAATAAAGATCTGATTCAAATCCGCAATGATATCAACTCAACTATGGCTAATATACATAAGGAAATTAATTCACTGCGTACTGAGCAGTCACTTTTAAAGCAGAATGTGCTTGATTTGCGCAATGACGTTGCAAGCCTCCAAACAACTACACAGGATTTGACGCTGCAATATGACATTCTTGAGAAGCGTACCAACGAAATGCATGGTAATAAGTCTGCTGATGTGGAGCTAATGGTCAGTACTCTTGAGACCAAAATTGATACCTTGGAACAACAGGCTCGTCAATGCAACGTTGAAATAGGTAATTTGCCCGAAAGGCGCAACGAAAACCTACTGGCCCTCATTGTAGCAATGGGTCTTGCACTTAAGTGCCCAGTGACGCAGCAGAATATCGTCGCCGTTCATAGAGTGCCACATGCACATCAACAAACCACCAGACCAAAAAATGTCATCGTCAGATTTACGTCGTGCATACATAGAGACAACCTTCTTAGTGCTTTCCGTAAGGCATCATTTCTCAAGACAGATCAAATTGGCTTAACTGGAATATCATCTTCTATTTATATTAACGAGCATTTAACCCTAAAGAAGAAACAGTTATTTCGTAAAGCCCGAGATGTTACCAAAAACCACAACTACAAATATGTGTGGATTAGGAATGCCACAATACTTGTCCGCGAGCGTGAAGGTGGACCCTCGTTTGCTATACGTGGAGAAAGAGATCTCGATAAAATTCGACCCAAATCTGCCAAATAAAGGACTAACTTACAGGGGTATCAATACTCTATATGGATTTTATTATATTTTTTATGTTTTAGTCAGTTGCGTTACATATTTCTATAAAATTGTGCATGCCATGAAATTTATTACTATTTTAATCAATATAATTGTATTCACTAAAAAAATCAATCAATTTTAAATTCAATTTTTATAAAATCTAATCTAATTATTATGTATTGTAAACCAAAATTATACTCAATTTTTAGTTTTAATATAGGTTATATAATACTATGTAACTTAAAATTATATACAACTTTATATTATGTCATCTTATTAATTTATTTAATCAGCTTTAAATGTACTTGTAGAGTTATTTGTATTCCACATTATATCAAGTTTTACATAAGACCGCGAGATCTACATGAATTTGTTGAACCACACTCTGATAATGGATAGCACAGATAACTTGTTAATTTACTATCAGAACTGTAGGGGAATTAGGACTAAGCTACATTCGTTGCTAGTGAATATTTTAGCATCCTCTTATGACATCATTGTGTTGACAGAGACTTGGCTGATACCAGAAATAGCGAATAGCGAGTTTATTGACCCTCGTTACGTCGTTTACCGCTGTGATCGGGATCGGGAAGCTACGGGAAAGAGAGATGGGGGTGGGGTACTCATTGCAATACTCCGTGAACTCCAATCGGCCTCACTTGATATTTTCAATAATCCATACTGTAAGCCCCCGGCATGTATTGAGCACCTTATGGTTGCGCTGCCTTGCAAAAATGATAAACATAAGATAAACGTCATCAGCGCAGCTTACATCCCACCGGGGACCAGCACTGATGTCTACACAACTCATTTTGATCTGCTACAGGACACCTTAAATGCACCTAACGTCTTGAATATTTATATCATTGGTGATTATAATCTTCCGAGTATCACATGGAGCACGAAATCGGCGGGGCGTGACGCCTGTGTGGCATGTGTCTGTACACACCCTATATGCTCGGAACTGACACGTCTCATGTCTTCTCTAGATGCTCACCAATATAACAGCAAGCCTAATATTGGAGGTAAGACCTTGGATCTGTTTATTTCAAACACTTGCTGTTCGACTAGTCACCTTATTGATCCGCTATTACCAATTGACCCCCATCACCCCCCTTTTGTTATTACCGCACCTGTTAGCCTATCTACACAATTGATGAAGAGAAAACCGATTAGTAAATATAATTTCCGTAAAGCTAATTACATTCTTATCAATAAACACATGGATGAGGTCAACTGGTCCGCTCTGTTCGATAATCTTTCTTCAGAAGAGGCCGTAGAGGCTTTCTATAGTATGTTGAGTGACATAATTAGCCCAAATGTCCCCCCCGCAAGAACTAGATCACTTGACTTCCCAATCTGGTTTTCGCCACAATTAATTAAAATTTTTAAAAAGAAGCAACGACTCTGGATAAAATGGAAAAGATACAGCAACGTCAAAAATTATAATAGCTTCTCCGAATGTAGGTCTATCTTCAAACACATGTGTAAAACCTGTTATTCCTCTTATATGAACTCAGTTGAAGATAGTCTTTCCAGTAACATTAAGCATTTTTGGTCCTACATTTCTAACCGTAGAAATAAGAGAGGCATACCGTCTATGATGCAGTACCAGAATGTCAAGTCAAGTGATCCTGATATTGTCTGCAATTTGTTCTGTGACTTCTTCTTGTCTGTTTTTGAGCCCGTGTCACCGACGCTCACCACATGGGGTCCACCGCAGCAGTGCGCAGAGAATAGTACCTTGATTAGTAATTTGCATATCGACAAACCAAAAATACTCAGTGAGTTGAAACGGTTGGACCCTACTAAGGGGGCAGGACCTGACGGTCTTCCGCCAGCCTTTTTTAAGGCTACGGCTAATAATATTTGTGAGCCGATCTATATTATATTTAATAGATGTCTGCAGGAAGGAGTTTTCCCGGTGGTATGGAAGCAAGCTAATGTTACCCCAGTGCATAAGGGTGGCTCAAGGCATGACGTCGAACAATATAGACCCATCTCGAACCTGTCGGCCTTGTCGAAGCTATTTGAAAGACTTGTTCACAACGAGATTTATCCTCTTCTGCATAATATTATCATTCCTGAACAACATGGGTTTGTTAGGCGCCGATCTACAACATCTAACCTGTTAATATTTTCTAGTTACCTTTTTGAAAATGTTGATAAGGGCTTGCAAGTAGATGCAGTCTACACAGACTTCCAGAAGGCTTTTGACAAGGTCGACCATGAAATTCTGCTGAATAAAATCGCATACAACGGCATACGTGGAAATTTATTGCGTTGGTTTGTGTCGTATCTCGAAAACCGTTCACAAAGGGTTGTGGTTAATGGTCATCAGTCTGTCTCTGTTAAAATTACTTCCGGAGTTCCACAGGGCTCCATTCTGGGACCGCTATTATTCATTCTCTATATCAATGACGTTAGGAAATGTTTTAAAAACTCCAAATTCTTGATGTACGCTGATGATCTGAAGGCCTTTAGAACTATACGTACTATGGCTGACTGCCAGTCATTTCAGGAGGACCTAGACAGACTAACTGCCTACTGTATTGCTAATAAGCTGCATCTTAGCATTCCCAAGTGTAATATGTAATATATACACTTTACGAAGAACATTTCCATCATCAATCACAGCTATAGTCTTAATTGTACCCCTTTAAATAATATGTTTACAGTGAAGGATCTGGGTGTTCTTTTTGATGACAAACTGTCACTGAACCAGCATATCGAAGCCATAGTCAATAGAGCTTTTAAAATGTATGGATTTGTGATGAGATCTTCAACTGAATTTAAACGCACTTCATCCTATCTCTATCTATATAAAACGCTCATTCGATCTCAATTAGAATATGCGGTCCCTATTTGGAACCCGTTCTACCAAAAGTACGTAGTTGCAATAGAAAGGGTCCAGCGCAAGTTCCTCCGTACTATGTACTACAGATGTTATGGGAGCAAAACTTATCTGTCATACTCCCAACTTCTTGATAAGTACAAGCTTATCAGCTTGCAGATACGGCGCAAATATCTTGAGGCTAACATGCTTCACGATATTATTCACAATAATTTCTATGCCATTGACCTAACGAGTAAGCTCTGTTATTCTGTCCCCCGAACGGTTCATGTGCGTCAAGTTCGTGCGCGTAGTCTGTTCGTGCTAAATTCTTGTCGCACAAACGCTGGCCTACGCTGCCCAATTCATAGAATGTTGGAATCCTATAACTCAAATTTCATCGATATTGACATATTTGCATGCTCGAAGAATAGATTTAAATCTTATGTTATGGAAATTTTAGCTAAATAGTAATTTTATATTGTGAATTTTGTTGTATAATTTAAGAAATGGAATTTGTCTTTCATGAAATCTATTTTCGTTATTGTAACTTATTTATTTGTTTCTAATTATTTGTTAATTTTGGTGACGCTTGTCTAGTAGTAACCACTGATCATTAAATATGTTTATCTGTGGATAATGCAGTGGACTGCAACATTACTATCTTAAGTGCTGTAAACCATATTGTGTTATTTATGTTGTAGTTGTTTATTATCCCTCAATAAATAATAAAAAAAAATAGTTTTCCTTTTTGGAACCCCAAAACGCATTATCTTCGATGGTGATGGCGCATTTATATCCCATTACAAAGATTACTGCAATCAATATGGGATCGAGCTACATCAGTGTGCTGGATACACAAGTAGAGCCAACGGTCAAGTGGAAAGGATTATGAGAATCATAAAGAATGGATTAACCATCATCAATAATACTCATAAAAGCCATTGGATGAAATCTCTGGGCGCTCTCCAACTTGCTATCTATTCAACTTTTTCTAAAACAACGGGTCACACACCTATTGAATTGCTAACGGGAAAGAGAGTTAGTGTTCCTCCTGAGCTGCTCAACCTTATTGACGAACGCAATGAGCGTATAGACCCGGAGATGCTGAAAAAAGCTGTATTAACAAGGATGACCAAACAGGCTAAGAAAGATAAAAGCCGATACGACAAAAGTAAAGCTAAAGTGAAAAGATTTGAGAAGGGTGAAATTGTATTGTTGAACCTCCACGTCTTGGTACCAAACTTAGCCAAAAATAAGATGGACCTTTCGAAATTAGAAAGGTATTACCTCATGACAGATATGAAATTCGACGAATAAATGCTCGCGGTCGGTCACGAAAAGTATGTCGTGAACAACTAAGAAGCGCTCCTAAATTCGGAATCCAAAATGACGTGGCCATATCGGCAATTAATAGAGAGTTTGAAAATGAAGAAGCTCTTAATAACATCTAAAAATGTTAATCAGCGTGAGTAGCAATAGTTGTCTAGTTGTAAACGAGCAATGAAATTTAAGGATAAGTCATCTGACGGTAATTTATGAGATTAACCAAAATTAGCGCTGAGGCTATGAGGTTAAGTACTGTGTTAGCAACCAAAATTAGCGCTGAGGCTATGAGGTTGACCTGTTGTGACAGCAACCAAAATTAGCGCTGAGGCTATGAGGTTGACCTGTTGTGTATCGAGGATGTAACCAAAATTAGCGATGAGGCTATGAGGTTCACACAGACACTCGAGTTAAGGAACTTGTTTACATGAATTAATACTTGTTAATCTTCCAGGTTATTACGTGATGTAGGCGCTGGGACGCGCCCATCATCAGAATGGCCGTATCGGCGCAAATAAAATGCAAGTCACACAAACATCGTTCGATGACGTCATCTGACGTCATCTTTTGTTCAATAACACGTGTTGTTCGACGCTCCCCACCACAATGGACAATAAAAGGCGGGTTTTCAGCGCATTCATTCGTTTGTCAGCACTCGAGCTAGACGGACCTCTGTCATTATTATTGTTGATTTTGTTTGCGAATTTATTTTATTACCGTTTATTATTATAAGTTATACAAGTGTATGAGTGAAAGTTAATAAATAATCATGAATCCACAAGATGGTATTATTCGAGAAAGCAGCCCTCCTCTTACATACCGAGTAAAATGTGATTGTGTATTAATCTTGGCTTTAGTTTGCATTTCTCGCGAGCCGAATTTGCAACTATGTTAAAAGAGTTTTGTGAAGGAATAAAAGTAAAAGATCTATGCATAGTAAAAGACGATGACTATAAAGAATTTATAAAAAGATTATGTAGTGAAATTAAATCCATGAAAGAACGGGCAGGACTCCGAATATGTATTTTGAGAGGAATTAAAAGAATATATGACGAGAAAGAAAAAGATTTAATTTTAAATAATTATCATTTATTACCCACTAGTGGCCATGCGGGTATACCTACTCTAGCCATAAATACTGTAACAAATAAAAAAAAATAATAATCTATTGCAAATAACATTTATTACTTTTACAGTATGTAAGTTTAATACATAAATATAAAACAATTAAAACATAAAAAGCTTATTCGAAGTGGTCTCCATTGGCTGCAATACAGTCCTTTAAACGTTGAGGCCAGTTATCAATAGAAGCACGCACTCTCTCCATGGGAAAATTCTTCACTGCCAATCGTATGGATTGTTTTAGGGAGTCCAAATTATGATGACGTTTAGAGCAAGCCCTACTCTCTAAAACTTACCATAAATCATAATCCAGCGGATTAACATCGGGACTAGACGACGGCCAGTCTTCAGCTCTGATGAAGTCGGAAACGTTCGTTTCCAACCACGACTGCGTGAACCGAGCTTTATGACCGGGCGCCGATTCTTGCTGGAAGGACCATTGTTGGTTACTGAACATAGTGTTGTTAAGGGGCTTAACTACCTTCTCAGGAATGGTATTTTGATACACTTGTGCCGATGTTTTGATACCTTTTTCGCAAAAGTATGGCTCAGTCACTCCTTCATAGCTAACACCCCGCCAAACCATCACTGAAGTCGGATAATGCCCACGTTGCACTCTGTCGACTAATTGAGAAGCTTCCTTAGAGCTTTGAGCATAAACACGGTCATTTTGTTTGTTAAAATGTTGCTCAATTAAAGTAAAAATTTTCTCATCCGTAAACAAAATTTTTCTGTGACCTCCCTTTAAGGTTTAAAGAACTTTATTTCTCATAAGAACAATGGTTCACTTAAAATGAGATTAACAATATTAACTTATAGCTAAAGGACATGGCCAAAAAAGTACATTCCACGTACACGAACGAAATTAATACACTGTAAAATACAAATAGAAATATGAATTATTACGTAGTTGTTAGCCTCTCCAGACCTGACAATTATTATTAAAAAAATGTAAAAGTAATGCAACAAAATCAACTTGGTTTGTCAAGTTTCGCCATAATAGTCCATAGAGAAAGATAAATAAAAAGACGTTCCAATTCCAAACCACGTGTCTTAAACTACACTCGTAGAAAACGTGTGATATGATCGACAAATGCATTACACTAGGAACATTTTATTCATACGAAACTGTATTCATTGGTTTTAGTTGCATTTTAAAATATACTCATATTATGATAATGTTATGTGTTATTTTTATCCAATTCACCAAAAAAAAAAGAACCTTAACGAAACGGAACGTGTTTGGCACTTTTGACAGCGTGTTTTTGTTAACCTTGCTAATAATAATGGAGTAACTGTTTTGCGTTTTGGATTTGTTTTGTGGATTACGATGAGGTGCATCAACTGCGGAATACTACAAAGGCTGCAGAGGCGTCTTATATCCTCGCTTTCTGCACACCATCAAACAAAACTTTCACGTTGGTTAACCAGCTCAAACCCAGGTATGAAGTCGGAATATATAATACTTAGTCTGTTTTTTTATGTTTTATCATGGTATGCGATTTTAAATAGTGCATCTTTGTTTTAGTTGCCTCTGGGGACATTCATTTGTCAACCACGCTTCTTATTATTGAATACTGAGGCTGGTGAACATGAGAGACTACTGGGGCAGAACATGGCTTGCCTTGGTTGTGGAAAATCGGTTCGAAAAATAAGACACCATAATGTCAGGATGGACTCTCCATTGCTAGCTGGCCTAATATCACAAAATACTATTAATGTGGTAAGCATTTTGTTTTTTATTCATTGTTTTATATATGTACTTGTATTCTACTTCGGGGGCACTGGATGCGTTAATCTATAAAAAATAGTACTCATAGTAGGTATGTGTGATTATAATATCTATCTTTATGTATTTTCCATGTTTGCATAGACTTCTTTAAAATAGGCATGTTGTAACATAATACTTCTCACTGTACAATAACATAAAACTTGAAAACATGTGTTTATTCTAACTGGGGTTTATTTTCAGACCTCAAGAAGCAACTATGTTTGTCATGTGTGCTGAATGCGGGCAAATAGACAGACAGTGCAGGACTTATCACGAAACTTGCAGGAATTGGGTTCGGAGAACAATGCAGTAGCCCCTTATATTTAAGTGGTTAGCCCACCAGAGCCACCACCATTACCACCTGTTTTAAGCAGGCTGCTTCAAATGGAAAGTACTACCATATTATTACCCAATTATACAGAATATATATTAAAGAAACGTACATTCCATACACAATCATAATAAAATACACTGTATAATAAAAATATAAAAGTGAATTATTACGTTGTTTTATTTTATAAATAAATAAATAAATAATTAAAACGCCATGGTTTTTAAAAGCAAAATCTTATTTCGTGCACTTATGGCCAGTAATCTGACTAAAGGTTTAGTGAAACTACGAGTTCTTCATGTGTTTTATTTTTTGCAATTTAATTTAATAATATTCACGAATGTAAACACCAAAAATCATTGATGTACATTGAATTCAATAACTATGCAAACGCCCATACAAAAGTTGGCCATGTCCTTTACAGCGCTTTGGCTTCACTATAAATAAACAGAGGGTACAACAACAGTGAGGCAGACAAATGTTAAGAAGTCGTATAATATTATTGTGTTAAGAATATTGGTTACGGATATGATTTCTTAGTAGTTTTTTGTATTTATTTAATTTTGTACATATTTTAATATCATTAGGTAGGCTATTGTACAGTTTTACTCCGTCATACAGAATGTTCTTCTTACCATAGGTTAGTGTGCGTGGTTGAGTTATTTCTAATTTGTATCTGTTTCTTAAGTAGTGTTTGTGCGTTTTATGTGTGAATTTTATGTTGGAGTGAATGTGGCCTGTGATAATCTTTTTTACGAGGATGCAAGTGTTGAGTTGATATAATTGCGTAATGTTGAGGAAGTTAGTCTTAGTATACAAATCTTTTGTAGGTGTTAAGTAGTTATAATGAAATAATGTTTTTATAATTCTGTTTTGTGTTGTTTGTAACTTTTTTAAATTTGTTTTGGTAGCTGCTCCCCATATTTCAACTAAGCATTCTAGATGCGGCCTTATTAGCGAGTTATAGATTTGGGTACGTACTTTCCGTAGTATGCAATTGGACACTTTCCGGAGTGCGCCTAGTATTGAACTCAGTTTGGACCTGACATGCGCAATATGCGCCTTCCAAGACAATCGGTCATCCAAATGAAGGCCAAGATATTTTTCTTGTCTTGATCTATTTATAGTATTGTTATTTATTGTCAATGGGGTAAAATTTTGTAATTTCTTATTTTTTGCAGCAAAGATCATGTAAGAAGTTTTTGATGTATTAATAGTAAGCAGGTTATACAGGAACCACTCGTTGAGTATGTTCAAATCATGTTGAGCATTGGCTATAATGTCTTGGATTGAGT
Organism: Spodoptera exigua; assembly: GCA_902829305.4. Taxonomy (NCBI): domain Eukaryota; kingdom Metazoa; phylum Arthropoda; class Insecta; order Lepidoptera; family Noctuidae; genus Spodoptera; species Spodoptera exigua. The sequence goes on along the minus strand of CADEPN050000001.1, from coordinate 88,448 downwards.
TGCCAAAGTAAAATAAGCAAGTGTCGTCTGCATAAACCGTTAATTGACCAGTTAGAGATAGATTTTTAATATTATTAATATAAATCAAGAACAGTAAACTTCCTAGTACCGATCCTTGGGGAATACCACAGTCGACACTTTGCATTCCACTCTGAAAATCTCCTATTTTTACGGTTTGGTACCTATTACGCAGATAAGATGTAAAAATACTCAGAGCTTTCCCGCTTATACCTATATTGCTTAGCTTTTGTAGAAGTTTAATGTGACTTACTTAGTGTCAAACGCTTTTTTTATATCAATAAAAACACCGAGAGCTGTTTGTTTTTGGTCGATGCAGGTTTTTATTTTAGTAACCAAGTCAACAGTCGCTGAAAGTGTGTTCGATTTTGGCCTAAACCCGTATTGTTCTTCTATTAGGAATTTTTTTTCTGTAAGATATTTGTTTAGACGAGAATATATAATTTTTTCGAATAATTTGGAGAGCACTGGAAGTACCGATACTGGCCTGTAGTTTCCAGGGTCACTTTTAACACCAGACTTGTAAATTGGACTTACCTTGGCAATCTTCAGTGAGTCAGGAAATGTGCCTTCCTCCAGGCACCTGTTTATGCATTCAGTAAGACTCGGAGCAATTATATTTTTAATGCATTTGATAGCCGGACGGTTGACGGTATTAGTACCAAACTAATACCGACAACACCAGTACTCGTATTATTGTCTAGGTTGTTAATTATTCCTATAACCTCTTGTACAGTGCATGGTGCAAACTCATCTAGTGTAGTTGTATGTTTGTGGTCAGATTTGTACATTAAGGTGTTAACTGTATTAGCATGATATTTTACGTCTATTTGATTTGCCAGTAGAGAGCCTATAGAAGAAAAGTATTCATTAAATGCATCACATATTGCGATACCCTCTGTTATAACATTCGAGCCAATGATAAGTTTCGAAGGGGCACAATTGTCTTTCACCTTGTTCCTAGCTAGTGTATTAATTAATTCCCAGGTTTTTTTCGGCTTCTTAAGATTTTCTTGGAATAGTTTGTAATAGTATTCTTTTTTTGTGTTTTGTATAGTTGTATTAACTTTTTCTCTTTCTTCTTCAAACTTATTTTTAATATCCAGGTTTTCTATGTCTGTCTTCCTTTGGTGCCATAATATGTTTCTTTTATTTATTGAGTCTAATATATTTTTATTTATCCAGTCCTTTTGCGGTGGATTGAGTATCTTAGTTTTAGTTATTTTGTTTCTTGAGATCTGTGTTTTTATTAGATCCTCTAGGTTGCTAAAAAGGTTGTTGTCATTCTCGTATTGAGCTTCAGAAATACATTTAAGTAGGCCATTATAGTCCAGTGCCTCATACTGCACTCGTTCATTTGTTCGCACTTCAGATTTAAGGAGCTCAAAGTAGATGTGCTTATGATCTGATAGCGATGATTCAATTATAGATATGGAAAATCTTTTGTTGGTTAGATTAGTGCATACATGGTCGAGGATAGTTTTTGTGTTAGCTGTTGCGCGAGTACTGTAATCAATGTCTTTCTTATTTATAATTTCGTATCCTTCCTCCTGCACGGTATCTAAATATTGCTTGACATAGTTCTCCGATCCGAGTAAGTCGATGTTGAAATCACCAAGAACTATCGTCCTTCTCCTTCTTTCCAATTGTGGTGCGTATGTATCCAACAAAGCTTTGACATCTGTATCTCCAGGTTTATAAATTACGCCAATGTTTAAGTCAAACATTTGTAAATATATCCACAAATAATGATTATTATTTTCATATTGATTGTCTGTTATCTCATAAGAAATACTGTTGTGTATAAAGATTGAGACGCCACCTCCTTTTCTGTCAGGTCTAAAATTAACAATGTGAGTATAATTTGGTAGTTTAAATAGATTTGCATGTTCTTCCGATGTAAGCCAAGTTTCGGTGAAAAGTAAGATATGTGGTATTTTAGGGATTGCCTGAAGAATACATTTTATCTCATCGAACTTGCCTGGTGTACATATACTCTGTAAGTTTGCATAGAACATTCTTAAAGATGATGAACTGGTCGGAATTTCCTGGTATTTGTTTACTAAGTAATAATTTGATTCTGCATGCTTGCTATTGTTTTTATTTCTTGTATTTATTGAGGTAGATATTAGTTTTTTAGATTAGATCTATTTTGTAATATTTTGGGCATTCCATTTACATACTTGATAATCAAGTTTTCTTCGCCATTTTCCTTACGATTATGCAATTGTTGTTTTAAAGACTCCATAAATGCTTTTTGCGAAGGCGTTTGATCAGAATAAATACGTATGTTGTCTGGTAATTTTGACTTGTTCTTTAGTATTTGCTTGGGGGTAACATTGTTATCAAAGTATACCTTTAACAGTCGGCTTTTGTTGGGATCGTACTTCCCTAGGCGCATAGACTCGATGTGCTTAGGACAGTTTTCGTATAAAAAAAAAATAAAAATAAAAATGTTTTATTGCAGTAACTTGTACAACTTTACATTGAATCTTACAATAGAGACCTCCTTTTAAGTAAAAGATATACCTGTGCTAGGAGGCCCCGCTCTTCAGTAACATATTTTAAAATGATAAAAGTGGTGTACAAGGAAAGATATAAAAAAGGACATGCACTTATATTCTAACTAATACAAAGTTATAAATTACAGGTTTTTGAATTAGAGTTAGATTAAACTTTTTTTTAACATTTTTTTTTTTTAAAGAAAACGTGTGTGTGTGTGTGAGCGCAAGTGCGTGTGTGTGTGTGTGCGTGTGTGTGTGTGTGTGTGTGTGTGTGTGTGTGTGTGTGTGTGTGTGTGTGTGTGTGTGTGTGTGTGTGTGTGTTTGCGCATGTGTGTGGGTGGATGTGTGTTGTGTGTACCTAAATATGTATCAGTGTGTGTGTAATGCATGCGTGCTTCTACAGTTACAGTGGGGATGCTTGCAGCATGTCTTCTATTTCATCATAGGTTTTATCCTTCAGCCACTGAGCTATTGTCTTTTTGCAGTCTTTAGTAGACAAGGGGTAGATATTGAGTAGATCATTGATTTTATTATATAAAAAAGCGGACTTTGCATAGTATTGCCTTTTAGCGTACGTAGTCTTAACATATCCTGTCGGTGCAACGCGATGTTTTCGTCTTCTTTCCGTTAGAAGTGGCTTGTAGGGCAATACTTTGTGTAATTTTATCACAGTATGGAGAATGAATAATTTTCTGACTGATAGTATATTGCTGAGGGAATACAGCTCGTTGGTTGGAAATCTATATGGCTTGGAATACATGACCTTTATTAGAGACCTCTGTGCTCGCTCTAGCTCAATGAACTTCGTCTTCGTTGCTCCACCCCATACGGGTATGCAATAAATCAGAATTGACCGAGCCAAGGAGACATAGATTTCTGTCAGCATTTTTTTAGTCATTACATGTCGTAGCAGCAATGACCCAGTTAAGTTATCTGTACAATTAATAAACAAACTCCAAAACTGCCTTCAGCAACACACTATTACTACACTAATTCCAAGGAACAACCGTATCATTAAACCCTGGATAACTTTAGGAATTTTACGATGTATACAAAATAGAAATAATATGCAGAGAAAGTTGCGATCTGATCCCCATAACGTTATATTAAAAATCACCTATAGGAGATACCGCAATTTCTGTAATAATTTAATTAAAAAACTTAGAAGAAAATATGATAAGGAACAATTACAAAAAGCAAATAAGAATACAAAACAAATGTGGAACACAATAAACAATATAACTCATCGCAAACCAAGGAAAGCTTTAAATTCAGAATTATTAGATATAAAACCTACCCCTCAGGCTTCGGTAGATTACATAAATGATTTCTTTTCCAATGTTGGGAAAACTCTAGCTGAGAACATTATTTGCTCACACCAACCGCAACTTCCTCACGGTCCTGATCCCATGATACACTCACACAGCTCCTCCTTCGTGCTTCTTGAAACCGATCCTACTGAAGTCTATGATGTCCTAATGAGTCTTAAATCAGACAGCGCTCCAGGTTGGGATAATATCTCAACTAAATTCTTAAAAACCGCCCATGAATTAGTCGTACCACTGATAACACATCTTGCTAACTTATGTTTTAACGAAGGTAAATTTCCATCTGTGTTGAAGCAAGCCATAATTACACCGGTGCACAAGGGTGGAGGCAGAGACGACATAAACAATTACAGGCCTATATCTGTCCTGCCGGCCATATCTAAAATCATTGAAAAGCTCATTAACGTCAGACTACATAGTTACACACATAAATATAATATCATATCAAATGCTCAATACGGTTTCAGACATAAATTATCGACTGAAGACGCAGTGACAGCATTGACCACTCATATAACTAAACTGGTAGACTCGGGAAAAAAATGTTTAACCGTATTCCTTGATCTGAAAAAGGCCTTTGATACCGTTTCTGTCCCCATCCTTGTGCGTAGTATGGAAAATGTCGGCATAAGAGGGAGTCCGTTAGCTTTATTAACGGATTACCTTCGAGATCGTAGACAAAGAGTTAAGGTAGGCGAATATATTAGTGACGAGACATACGTGACTTACGGCGTCCCACAGGGCAGCGTATTAGGACCGACTCTTTTCTCAATTTACATAAACCAGCTTTGTAATATGGTGCCGAAAAATGGCCGTGTCTTCTCATATGCAGACGACACGGCCATTGCTTTCTGTGGCGATACATGGGAATCTGTGTATGAATCTGCTGAAAGGGGTCTGTTCAGTATTGCAAACTGGTTGAGTTCACATCTCCTAACGCTAAACATCTCCAAAACAAAATACATTGTATTTACCATCTACAACAACACACAACCTGGATCTAACAAAACACTCAAAATCCACTCTTGCGATATGACTTGTACAAACTGTTCCTGTCAAAGTATTGAAAAAGTGACTCACATAAAATATTTAGGTGTAATATTAGATCAGCGACTATCCTGGCATGTACACACAGATATGACCATTGCCCGTACCAGGAAACTGATATGGATTTTTAAAAACCTACGACATGTAATGACTAAAAAAATGCTGATGATGATGCTTATGCGTATAGCATCGTAGTAAGTTCAATAATTTTATCATTATCATAATTACGCCTGACGGTGGATTTTTTGTCGAACGTTTCGGGTATACCTGCAACAATTATATTTTTCTCGCGCTCACAACGGTCTTTGAATTCTAGGATGAGGTTTTGTTGAACATCGAAGGGCGATTGCCCGTTTTGTGTACTTTTTGCTTGCAAGATATCGTTTTCAACACTTTCGATTTTACTTTGAGACATAGCGATATTATATTTAAATTCTTTTACTTCCTCCTTAACTTTAAATAAATCATCAGATAAGTTATCCGTTACCTTCTTAATATTTTTCATTTCCTCCTTCAGTTCGACTACTACATTGCGTATTTGCTGCAAGTTTTCATTTTGAGTTTGGTTAAATTTCTCTAATAAATTCATAATATCCTTCCGAAATTGCATAAAATCGTTTTTATATTCCATTTCAAAAGTACGGTCCTTGCGTTTCCTGGAATTCGCATTTACAAAAGAATCTTCGTTTGTATCTATACAAGTTGTTAAGTTAGGCGTTGAACAGCTGCTATTAATTCCGCTACCGCTCATCAGTGAAGTATCAGGCGGCGTTTTTTGCATGGCTATCGCAAACCTGTTGTGTAGTAAGTGCGAGACAAAAAAAGTTGGAACTGTCTCTTTTAACCGTACGTGTGCACTGCAGCGATGCGGCGCGTGCCGCTTGTTACGAAGAAAAAGGTCTTATTTCGCATTTTACCGGTTGAGGCAAATTGCACTGTAACTGTATCACAATAGCACTGACTTTTCACTGTTTTGGTTTATAATATTTTTGTTAGATTTTAGCCAACCTGCGTACACGTCTGCTTACTCGAAGCGCAAGCGCAAGAAATTTGACTTTGCGTACCGCTTCAGTAGTAGTAGTTTAGATTTTATCACCCTATTCTTTTTTAAATTATCATTTAAAAAATGTCCAGTGCGTCTCTTATAGGCTGCAAGTCCTAAGTCGTCTTTTAAAATACGCGACATGGTTCTAGGTGCTATCTTCATCTCCCGAGATAAAATCTTTTGCTTTCGGACAGGATTTCTTCGAATTCTTTCCCTTACTGCTTTGACCACCTTTTTCGTACGAACACTACGTAGACGGCCAGATCTTTTTCTGTCACAAACAGAGGGGGTCTCATTGTACCTATTAATAGCCCGGTACACAAACATTTGACTAATGCCAAGCGTGTGGAGAGTTTTGAAGATTACATTTGGCTCCATACCCACTTTGTGTAATGCAATCACAGCGATTCGGTTCTCTTTATCACCCCACTCCATTTTAATATCGCAAAATATTGAACAATTTATTGGCGCCAAAATAAGAAAACACAATGAAAAATTATATAAAAATGACAGATTTCCAAATTCAAATGTAATATTTTGTTTATTTTTAATTGTAACAGTATTTATGGCCAGACTATGTATATGGTGCTTTTACGTTTTCGTATATTTATTCTACTTCCTAGGCGCGGCACTGCTTTTGGAAAAGGTTTAATCTCTACAGGTGAAAGAAAACTTCGATTGGATGCAGGTGGAGGTGGTGTTACACATGGTTGCGGTGTGATTTGTGGAAGTATATCTTGAGTAAATTCTGGTGGTGGTGTTTTAAATGGACGGGCATCAATAACTGACTGATGTATATTTTCCATTTCTGGTTCTTCTTGTTCATGTTCTTCATGAAGAATAGATGGTGATTCGCAAACGGTACTAGATGAATTTGATCTTTCTGGCAATATAGGAAGCATCAAATTAGCAGAACCTCCGCCTGAATTTGATGGAAGTTCTACAAGTTCAGGTAAAGTAACTGATGGATTTGTTTAGGAGGTTGATGGAACAGGAACTGTACTTCCAAGGTCTGCATTATTTGATGGACCTGCTACCGCATTACCAGTAGTAAAGGATGTAGCGTTATCTTGTGCATCTGGTAATGGCCTATCACTCACAAAGGCTCCACTAAATTCAGACTCAGGAAATATATTTTCATTAAACGGTGAAATTCCCGTGACAATGAATCCAGACTGTATATTGTCGATTGTAGCCGCCATTGGTAAAGATGTTTTTAACAATTCCGGGATATCGTAAATTGTGATTGTTTTTTCTGGGTGACTAGCTAGCCAGTTGTCGCTGGCTTTATTGAAATATTTCTTGATTGGGCTGTAAACACTTCTGTCAAGTGGTTGTAATTTGTGGCTACAATGAGGAGGGAATGACAAAACTGTTACGCCATTGTTTTTGAAATAATCGAGTACCTCGATAGACAGATGTGAGTCGTGGTTGTCCAAGAGCAGAAGAATAGGCTTTTCTTTACTTGGTTTAACGTGCTTGACAAAATGCTTAGCGTATTTTATAAAATTTTGTTCTTTCATCCACCCAGATGGATTGGCATCACCGTCTGAACCCATAGGATCCGCCTTTAGAAAATGGTCTTTGAAGTAAACTCTTGGGAATACAAAAAACGGGGGAACCATGTTGCCGAGAGCTGAAATTGCTACAGCAATTGTCACTAAAGAGCCTCTTTCAACCGAAGTCATTTTTCCTAAGTTTTTAATACCCCGGCGAGCTATAACTCTATTTGGCACATGAACTGTTGTAAGTCCCGTCTCATCTACATTCCAAATATCGCCTGGGCTCAGGTTTAGTCGTTCGTAAACAGTTTTCAAGTTAACAAAGAACTCACTTACATTTTTTTTGTTGAACGACGTTGCTCTTGACAGGCTTGTAGCTTGAGGTGACCTAATTGACAAAGAGGGATGACGTTTCAAAAAATTTCCAAGCCAATCTTCGCCAGCCATTAATTTTGTATCCCAGGATTTAGGCACAGTTTTATTATTCTTTTTTGCGTATTCGTATGCAAACTTGCGTGTCTCATACGGTGTTAATCCATAATAATAGAAGTGTAACTAATATATTCATAATAGGTACAGGTATTATAATACAAGCCACGTATATTAATATTAGGATACGCGAATCTAAAGTAATAGGTTACCAGGTATTAGTCAAATAATAGGGACGCGTAATAGCGAGGCTCGCTCGTCAATTACCTACTATTTGCCAACCGGTGCCTCCGTCATCTCACTTACTCGTTCGTCGACGAGTGAGCGAGATGACAAGACTCGCCTAAACCGACTCTAGGCGGGCGAGTGAGCGAGATAAATAATATCTGGCCGCTTGCTTGTCGAATTATGCACGTAATGTGTGTATTGTAATTGTAAAGATATAGGTATAAACGTCGGGCTTCGTATGAAAGCTGCATGAGATGGGAACAAAGAAAGTAAGCAATGAAAACTGTTTTTCAAATTTGGTCAATTGTTTCTGTCGCACTGTGTATTCGCTAATCTAATACGAATATTAGCGGTGGTGACCGAAGCTCACAGCGACTCCATATTGTAATCGGATAGCACGTGCACGTAGTGATTGATAATATTTACTATTAAGTTAGTAGCTATTTTGTATTTATTTTTAGTGGAGGTTTTGGTTTGGTGGTGGTTTTTTTGTGGTTATTGAGGAATTTAGTTTTGATTAGGTATGAAGCGGGCACGAACCAGTGAAGTTTGGACACATTTTACTGTAGATTCAGAAGAAAACAAAATTGCCATTTGCAAAATATGTCAACAAAAGTGCTCATTTAAAACAACGATTTCGAACTTGAATAAACACATGAAAAGCAAGCATGTTGTAGTATTATCTTCATCGTCAAGCAAACAAATGCGGCAAACCCCAGAAAATGAAACCGACTCCACCAATACACAGGTATGCAGTTCAGAACATGTACAACCTGTGGCTGGGTCATCCTCATCGGTTGCTAGCACATCCAACACAGTTGAGAATCAGGCGTATTCAAGACAACTGGTGCAGAGTAAAATTAATTTACCAGTTAAAAAATTAACTGCATCTCAACGAGAAAAAATTGACGAAAAGTTGATGCTTCTTTTTATTAAAGATTTTCAACCGTTCTCCATTGTCGAGGATACGGGATTTAGGGCCTATACAAATGCTTTAAATGTTGCTTATCAACTACCGACTAGGCAACATATTTCTAATACGCTTTTGCCGGCACTATACGAAAAATGTGTGAACAGAGTTCGTACAAATGAAATAAAAAACATCACTTCGCTTAGTTTAACTACTGATTTGTGGACATCGGCGTCTCAAGAGAGCTACATTGCTATAATAGCGCACTATGTTGACATAGATTTTAAGTTCAAAAAGGTATTACTGGAATGTGCACCGTTGCCTGGCTCTCATACAGCCGTAAATATCGCAGAGGAAATATCTCGCACAATCGATGATCTTGGCATTGATAAAAAACAAATTCTCATTATAACAACCGACAATGCACTAAATATGCAAAATGCTGTCAAACAGCATTTGGGCTTAAAACATTTTGGTTGTTTCGCCCACACATTAAATCTAGTTTTGGAGAAAGCCTTGGAGGTTGACACGGTAAAATCGACTATTGAAAAAGTCAAAGCTGCTGTTGCGTATTACAAACGTAGCAATATGGCTATGGAAAAGCTACTCAAATACCAAATTCAAACTGGCGTCGTGCAACCCAAGAGACTTCTTCAAGCAGTTCCTACGCGGTGGAACTCTGTGTTCTTTATGTTAGAAAGATTCTTGGAATTGCAGGATGCACTGCGAAGTACAGCGGGCTTGTTGGACAGATACACCAATGTTATCTGTTGAAGAATGGAAAATATGCAAGGACCTATGTACCATTCTGAAACCCCTACAAGAAGTCACCCAACAAATGAGTGGTGAGGAATATGTTACCGGAAGCCTCATTATTGTATATACAAGAGTCCTGTTAACAGTCTATGAAAATAAAATTCCAACTACAATCGACCCCGATGTAGCCATATCCGTTGAGATCATTGTGGGACAACTGAAAAAAAGATTGGGGCAAATAGAATACAGCGGCACTTTTTCAATTTGCTCATTGTTGGATCCCAGATACAAAATGCACTGTTTCAAAGACAAGTCTGCTGCTGAAAAAGCCAAAAAAACCCTGATAGAACTCGTCACTGCAGAAATCAATAAGAAATCTCATGGCATCAGGTCAGCATCACCTCAACCATCCACAAGTACGAGCACATCCAGCGAACCTTTTAAAGACGGCTTATCAATATGGGATAATAATAATGAAATGTTTGGGGATGTCGAGCAAACGCAATTTTCTCCGCAAGCATCTGCAATAACAGAAGTGCAACGATATCTTGCAGATAGGTTGTTGCCGATAAAGGACGAACATGGCAAATTACTCGATCCTTCCGATTGGTGGAGGAACCACCAATTTGTGTACCCAAACTTGGCACAATTATATAGAAATAAATGCTGCGCAATGAGTACTTCGGTGTCTTGCGAGCGCATATTTTCCATTTCCGGAAATATCATTACAGAACGCCGAACAAGGCTAAAAGCGGAAAAAGTCAAACAATTGATGTTTTTAAATGTAAATATGTAATATATATATTGACTTAATGCATAAAGGAATAAAAATTGTACATAGTAAAAACTAAAAAAATACTAAAATACAAAAAAAAGTAAAATGTTTTAAGAAAAAAACAAAAAAAAACAATGATTATTGTACTTATGTGATTAACTTTTTAAATACGCCAACATAATCACCGTTGACAGTCCTAAGCCTGTTAAATATGAAGGAAAATTTAATCACAGTTTTACTTTATCATTGATAATAGGCGTGTTTCATATTCAGAGAATAAAAGCCGGTATAAATATAAGATTGAGAAGCTAATATTGAATCTGTTCACTAATATTTGACTAATACCCAGTAATAGGTATGGTATCATAATATACGTTAACTAATATATTCAATAATATGATTACTGAAAAATGACCCTAATATAACATCTCTACATAATAAATGTCAGCAGCTGGCTTCAAATAAGCTTCCAGCATATTTTCTTCATCATCGCTAAATATCTGCCTATTTTTTATGTACCCCGCCGTGTCCAGAGTCAAATCAGCTCTCCTGAGATTGGGATTACTTTCTAATTTTTGTTTCAGTTTAGTGACATATCGATGCAACGTTTTGTATGGAATTTGGTATTTCTTTGATGTGGCATTTATGCTGTTATTATCAAAGATTACTGCGTGACAAGCTCGTTCTAGGATATCTTTTGGTGCATCACCCCTGTCAGATTTTCTTTTTTATGTCCTCATTTTCTGAAAAAATACAAAACTATGAATTAGTATGTAAGGGAAGCCATAATAGTGTTTACATTAATGATGCACTCGGTCGCGTCCCCAGGAATGGCGAAGGACCGACGAAGCGAGTCTTCAGGTTCCGCGGGTAGGAATAACACTCTAGTATAGGGCAAATTTGAGCCAAGTGGAGTCGGGGTGCTCTAAGTTAGCCCACATACGGGGTGCGTGCCAGAAGACCTCCCCGTGGTGCACCCTGGGTGCGGGCGACAGTCTCCCTAACGGGATGGAGACAGGGTTGGATTGACTGTCGCCCGCAGCGAACTTCTGGCCGGGCGGAGAACCCGGTCGGGTTCTAGAGGCGACTTGCTCTGTGCTGGCATAGGGCCTGCGCCTCTGTGGGGGCGTTCATCCGCACGATCCTCTGGACCTAGCAGAGAACGTGGCGGAGGAGTAAGGGCGGCGCTCGTTGCGCACTCACCCTGCCAACGAGTAGCATCGGGGCACTAGCTGCGCCCGACTGCACCCGTCGATATCGTAATCCGGGAAGAGATCATGGTCATGTTTTATGACTCGGACCGGGACGAGGGTCTTGGCTTAACCGCCCGGACCGCGAGGAAGACAACCTCTATAAAAAATTCCTCCAATACTAAGTTCTGGTGCGCGGCGAGGGTATGTATGGCTGAGGAGTGGCATCAGTCGTGAGCGCACCCCCAGCTAGGGGACCGGTGGAACCCCTAGTTGGGACACAAATGTACACTTACCCAGGGACAGGGGGCTCTCCCTGGGTGGACTTTTTATTTCCCCCATACTCGTGGGACCAATATGGAAGACACAAAAATAAAAAAAAATAATAATAAACCACCAGACGTGCAGGAGAAGGCAAGCGAACTCAGCTCGCTTGCAGGGGATGGTGAGAGCCAAAGTGGCTCTCGGGCTTGTAGGGAAGCGCTGGTCCCGTCCAGCAAGTCCCGGGCACGGGCCTCGGAGAGGAAGGAGTCGGATTCGGAGTCCGACTCGTCATTCTCTGGCGTCAGCATGGCGCTACGCCAGAAAAAAGACTGGGGCGTATTTAAACGTCCCAGGTTGGAGGATGGCCGAGAGGCGTCCTCCAACGAGCCGGAGGCCCCGGCCCCCAAAATCCCCACGGCTGCGCGGGGTAGGGGCAAAGGGAAGGGCTCCATAAGAGCGGCAGGGAGCCGCACCGAGCCGGCTGAGCGGCTGGCGGCAGAGGGGAGCGCTCTGGGAAAGGCCGCCCCCTCGGACTCCTCTGAGATGGAGGTGTCTTGCGGCGAGGGATCTGCGAGCGAAGGTGGCGCTGAGAGCCTTCGCAAATAAGTAAAGGAAGCACTTGCTGGCTGGACAAAAAACTCAGGCGGGCCGAAACGGAGTGCTTCAACGCGCCGAAGCCGCCATTATGTCGGCGGTATCCCAGCAGGGCGTAGCAGGGCGGCAGATGGCCGCTATGCAAAAGGAGTTGGCCGCAATGCGGCGGGAGCTGTCCCGTTTGGCGGCTGCCAATTCTGCCCTGGAGGCTGAGCTCCGGGCGACAAGGGCCGAGCTCGCCGCTGCGCGCGGAGGCGGATCCCAACCTGCGCAGCCAGCGGAGGCCGATCTTCTCGGCCTAATGAGGCAAGAGATGGCTGCCTTCCAGCAGCGTTTTGACGTGTTGGAGGGTAAGCTTCTCCGACCCCCACTCGCGGCTGGTTCGTATGCGGCCGCAGCGGCAAAGCCGAAACCACCAACCAGCCGTGGCGCGCAGGTTGGCGCACCGGTGAAGAAAGGGTCGAAAGCGCCCGCCTCGGCGAAAGCGCCGACAGCTTTGCCCCCGACGAGGGCGCCTTTGTCTCCCCCGGCGTTGGCTCCGGCACCAACAAGCCGCAGACGAAGGGGAGCAGCGGCCGGTGTTCCAGCCGGATCGGCGCCAACTCCGCCAGCGGAGTTTCGTGCCGATAGCGAGTGGCAAGTGGCAGGGGCGGTGAGGAGGGTCGCCAAAGAGGCGAGGAAGCGCCGGAAAAAGGAGCAGCGACAGCGGCGGCAGCAGCGGCGCAGGGAGAAGCGCGTCGCGGCTAAGCTTATTGCCCCTAAATCTTCGGCTGTAGTGATTACACTGCAGCCGGAAGCAGCAAAGCAGGGAGTGACGTACGGCGACGTCCTAAAAAAAATTGAAGGGGGCGGTATCTCCTGCGGAGTTTGGGGCACCCGACGGGTTCGCAGTGAGGGTCACTGCCACTGGAGCCCGTCTATTAGAGGTCCCCGGCGCAGCCAGCGGGTCCTCCGCTGACGCCCTAGCCGAGAAGCTCAGGGCGTGCCTTGCAGCGGATGAGGCTCGCGTGTCCAGGCCCACCAAGTGCCTGGAATTACGAATTATGGGCCTGGACGATTCCGTCACAGAGGAAGAGGTGGCGGCTGCTATCGCCAGGACAGGGGGGTGCCCTGCCGCCCAAGTCAGGGCAGGCACTATCCGTCCGGACAATTCGGGGCTTCGGACCGTCGTGGTGAGCTGCCCCGTCTCAGCGGCGAAAATATTGTCGGAGGGCAAGAGACTCCTGGTGGGCTGGGTCTCGGCGCAGGTGAGGCTGCTTGAGCCCCGGCCTCTGAGGTGCTATCGCTGCCTTATTGGTCACCATGTAGGTGCCAAATGCACCTCGGAGGTAGACCGTAGCGACCGCTGCTTCCGCTGCGGTCAGCCCGGTCACAGGGCCGGCACTTGTACCGCCCCGCTGCACTGCGTGGTATGTGCTGCGGCTGGCAAGCCGGCCGATCACCGGGTTGGGGGCAAAACCTGCTCCCCCCCCTCCAAGCCCAGGGGAAAAGCAAGGCCCTCTGCCACCTCCTCTGCCCCCGCTGTTTCCACCGCAGCCTCCGCGAGTGCTGCTGTCGCTGCTGCCAGAGAGGAGGTCGTGATGGACTGTCAGTAATGGCTCCATTACGCCTCCTCCAGGCGAACATCAACCACTGCGTCGCTGCTCAGGATCTCCTGCTCCAGAGCATGGCGCAGTGGTCGATCAATGTTGCTGTGGTCTCCGAGCCGTACTTCGTTCCACCCAGGGAACACTGGTTGTCAGACCTGGACGGCTCGGTGACCATCATCTCGTCGGCCGCCGCCGGTACCCCAACCCCCGAAGGGCCTCAGCGAGGCAGGGGTTGCGTCGCGGCTCGGTTCGGAGAGATAGCCGTGGTGGGCGTGTACTTCTCTCCGAACCGAACTCTCGTCGAGTTCCACAACTCCCTCAGGGAATTAGTCACCGTCGTCGTCGGGTTCCGTCCCCTCCCCGTGCTCGTCCTCGGGGACTTCAATGCCAAGAATTTGGCTTGGGGTTCTCGGCTCACCGATGTCCGGGGAAGGATGGTCGAAGACTGGGCTCTGGAGACAGGCCTAGTCGTGCTGAACCGGGGTTCTGTCCCCACGTGCATACGGATGCGGGGCGAGTCAGTGGTGGACATTTCGTTTGCTAGCCCCGCTCTGTCATCGCGCGTTGTCGACTGGCGCGTCATGGAGGAGGTGGAGACGTTTTCGGACCACCGGTATATACGGTTCGACGTTTCCGCCGAGTCCGCAGACCCGCCAGTCAGACAGGCCCCGTGTGGCCCGCGTTGGGCGCTTAGGCAACTGGACCGGGAGCTTTTCCTGGAAGCCACAGTCGTGCAGGCCTGGGTGATACCACCGGTCAGGCCTGCCGACGTTAACGAGGAGGCGAGATGGCTCCAGGACGCCATGTTTCGGATGTGCGACGTGGCGATGCCCCGGATCCGGGCGTGCCAACGCAAGCGCCAGGTGTATTGGTGGTCGCAGGAGCTGGCTGCTCTGCGTGGTGAGTGCACCGCAGCGCGACGCCGATACACCAGGCACCGCAGGCTCCGTATCCGCCCTCTGGATGCTGAAACCAGAGAGGCGGAGCTGTACGAGGAGTACAGGGCGGCGAAGGCCACCCTAAGGGTTGAGATCCGGCGGGCCAAAGATCGGGCCCGCGAGGAGATGTTGGAGACTCTGAACAGAGACCCGTGGGGACGCCCCTACCGCATGGTGCGTGATAAGCTCCGCACCTGGGCGCCCCCACTGACTCAGAGTCTCCGGCCGGAGGTCGTGGACGAAGTGGTTGGGGCGCTATTCCCCCGACCACAGATAGGTTACACGCCTCCCACTATGTCTCCGCCCCCTGCGGTGCCCAATGCGGGCTACAACGACGACGACGGTGAATCCGCTCCGGAAGTGACCGAGGTAGATTTGAGGGTGGCGGTGCGCCGGCTGAGCGGCAAGAACACCGCCCCAGGACCTGACGGGCTGCATGCCAAGGTTTGGGTCCTGGCCTCGGAGGCTCTCAGGCCTCGACTAATTGGTCTTTTCAGCGCATGCTTGGAGAGGGGCCAGTTTCCGCTGTCGTGGAAGACGGGTAAACTGGTCCTCGTGAAGAAGCCGGGGCGTCCTGCGGACTCTCCGTCCGCGTACCGGCCCATTGTGCTGCTCGACGAGGTGGGAAAACTGTTCGAGAGGATAATATCAGATCGCCTCGTCGGGCACCTGTCTGGAAGGGGGCCGGATTTAGCGGACGGCCAGTTCGGCTTCCGCAGAGGGCGCTCCACGGTAGACGCCATCATGCGCGTGAGGGACCTCACGACGGGGACTGCGTTGGCCAGGGGGCGAGTCGTCGTGGCGGTGTCTCTGGACATCGCCAACGCCTTCAATTCGTTGCCCTGGAGCTGCATTCTGGAGGCACTCCGGTACCACCGGGTGCCTGCCTATCTCCGTCGTGTAGTCGAGGCTTACTTGACGGACAGATGCGTCATCTACCCCGGTCACCGGGGCGTGTGGAATCGGCGAGAGGTGTCGCGCGGTGTTCCACAGGGATCGGTCCTGGGACCTCTCCTGTGGAACATCGGGTACGATTGGGTACTACGCACCGACCTCCCGAGCGGCGTCAACATTGTTTGTTATGCTGACGACACGCTGGTGCTGGCAAATGGGAGGTCACATCAGGCGGCGGCCGACCTGATGTCGCAAGCGGTTGCGACAGTCGTTGCAAGGATCCGGCAGTTGGGACTCGAGGTGGCGCTTCACAAATCCGAGGCCATGTGTTTTTATGGCCGTCGGAACGCGCCACCTCCAGATGGGTCCCAAATAATGGCAGGAGGAGTTACCATCGGCGTCGAGTCGGCGATGAAGTACCTGGGTCTCGTCCTCGACAGCCGATGGAACTTCACGGAGCATTTTCGTCGTTTGGCTCCTAAGTTGGAACGGTCTGGGGCCGCGCTCAAGCGGCTCCTTCCCAACCTCGGGGGGCCAAACGCCTCCTGCCGGAGGTTGTACATGGGGATTGTGCGATCCATGGCCCTCTACGGTGCCCCTGTGTGGGCGCCGGATTTGAAGCGGCGGCCGGCTCGTACGCTGGTCGCGTCCCAGAGGGTCATGGCTATCCGAATAATCCGCGGATATCGCACGATCTCCGGGGAGGCGGCGAACCTCCTTGCCGGATCACCGCCATGGGATCTGGAAGCGAAGGCGCTCGCGCGCGTCTACAGTTTGCGCACAGACGCGCGTCGCCGGGGCGAGGATCCTCTGCCGCGCCAAATTAGTGCGTGGCGGAATGAGCTCCGGCGAGATCTCATGGCTGAGTGGAAGCAGCGACTGTCGCAACCGAGGGCCGGGCACGCTACTATAGCAGCGGTAAGACCCCTCTTTGAGGAGTGGCTTGAGAGACGCCACGGCGTCCTTACCTTCCGCCTGACGCAGGTGCTTACCGGGCACGGCAGCTTTGGTAGGTTCCTGTTTCGGATCCAGCGGGAGGAAACGCCCGAGTGTCGTCATTGTGCGGATCACCTGGAGGACACGGTGGAGCATACGGTGGCGGAGTGCCCTGCTTGGGCTGAGCACCGCCGTGTTCTCAGGGAAGTGATCGGCGGCGGCGACCTCTCGCGCCCGGCCTTAATCGAGGCCATGGTGCAGCGTTAGAGGAACTGGGAAGCTATCTCCTCCTTCTGCGAAGCAGTTATGCTCGCAAAGGAGGAGGCGGAGCGCGTGAGGGAACTATCCTCCTCCGTAAGCGCGGGTCTGCGGACGGCGAGTAAGGGTAGCTCGCCGCCCGACCAGAACCGGACCCAAGCGTACGGCGCGTAGCGTTCCGCGCGCGCCTCAAAGAGCCAATAGACCACCACAGTCGGGGCCCTAAAGGGCTGATGTTTAGCCGGGGCTGCTGGGTAAGCGCAATGAGGCACCGCGACCTCGGCCCAGAGCAGGAGAAGGAACGGGGGGGTTTTTAGTCAGTAAGAGTCTGACACTCTCTCTCGCCTTACCCTGGGCGGGAGAAGTCATTGGATGATTTTTTCCCCTGACAAAAAAAAAAAAAAACAACCAACCCCGGACGCCATTTTGAATTTCAACTCGATATCGTATGCAAACTGTGACACTAACATGGAAGCAATACTGTTTGATATAGAATAAAGCTATCATATTTACATTTGGCATAACAAAAAAATTGTTTCAAACTGATCTCTGGACACAATAACAAAAAACAATACGAACAAAAACATTACTTACCGAGACCAAAAACACAACATGTGATGCCACTCACGAACACCGCGTGACTGTGGCGTCTCACTCCACACGAGTTAGCGGGCCGCGGGAAGGCATCGTCGTTCGTGATTGGTTGATAAAAACCACGTGATTGTCGCCTAGTCTACCTGCCCCTATAGCCAACCATCCTCGGTCTCCCCTACTGGCCAGGATTAAATGCAGATATTCAAAAAATTATAAGTAAATGTGAGGCGTGTCAGTAAATGAAACAAAGTAAATATACAAGGCAACCCATGACTATAACTACCACAGCGTTTGCTGCTTTTGATAAAGTTTTCCTCGACTTAGTTGGACCTATGGAAAGTGATGTGTCAGGAAATTGTTATATTTTAACCCTACAATGCGAGTTGACAAAATACATAGAGGCATACCCTTTACAAAATAAGAAAACGATAACTGTAGCCAAGGTTTTTGTAAATAATTTTATTTTACGATTTGTTGTCCCATATCTTAGCGACACACGACAGTATTGTGCGCTTGGTACAATGCTGAGCTGGAGTATTCACCTTCATACTGAACTGGTCTGAAGTAGGTGACCAACACAAGCCGAGTACATTTTATAAAATACTCGTATTATAATAATATTATTATAATTTGTAAATACAAATTAATTTGTATTTACATATTAATTTGCAACGAATGTAACGGGGTCTATGTGGGTCAGACAGGCCGTAATTTTGAGGTTAGATTTAAGGAGCATATTGCCGCTTACAGGAATGGCCATCCAGACAAGTCACATTTCGCTAAACATTTAATTGACACCGGCCATTCCTTGAGCGACAATAACACGTATACTATTCTGCATGTCTGTGATAAAAATTTCCGGTTGTGTGTGTTGGAGCAGTTAGAAATCTCCAAACATAATAATAATAGTAATTTTACACTGTTGAATGAGCAAACAAACTTAATTACATCCCCTCTTTTAAGTGTGATTACAGGTAGATCATAGTCGATGCAGGCGTCACAATGACGTTTGTGTCGATTGTATCGATTGTGTAATTGATGCAATCGATACAAAGACGTTTGTATCGATTATGTGTCATCACGACACTATATAAGGGGCGAGAGCTGTCGTACTAGCTCATTCGCAGCCGAGCGCTCGTCGAGTCAACATCTCCTGAGGATGCCCTGTGGAGGGGCGAAACACGTGTCGAGTATAGGTTTGATTGCGTGGCATGTTTTTCCGTTTTGTGTATGTGTGCATATGCATGTGGGCGGGAGGGTGGGACCCTTGCTGCATGTGCATATGCATGATTGCATAGGAGTGGGATTGCATCCTGCAACAAGCCTGGATTTTTGTCGCGGAATTAAAACTAAATATTTTCCCTAACATTTAATGTCATGGATTTCCGCAAAGTAACGCCTGATTCTATAAATTATCAGCGTGTTCCTGTTAACCTTGCTAATAATACTGGAGTACTGGACTGTTTTGCGTTTTGGATTTGTTTTGTAAATTACGATGAGGTGCATCAAATGCGGAATAGCCATACAAAGGCTGCAGAGGCGTCTTATATCCTCGCTTTCTGCACACCATCCAACAATACTTTCGCGTTGGTTAACCAATGTTCAAACCCAGGTATGAAGTCGAAATAGTATAATACTTAGTTTGTTTTTTTTTGTTTTATAATGGTATGCGATTTTAAATAGTGCGTCTTTTTTTCAGTTGCCTCTGGAGATATTCATTTGTCAACCATGCTTCTCGTTATGCTTCTTGAATACTGAGGCTGGTGAACATGAGAGACTACTGGGGCATAACATGGTTTGCCTTGGTTGTGGAAAATCGGTTCGAAAAATAAGACACCATTATGTGAGTATGAACTCTTCATTGCTGACTGGCCTAATATCACAAAATACTATTAATGTGGTAAGCATTTTGTTTTTAATTCATTATTTTATATATCTACTTGTATTTATCTATAAAAATCTATAAAAAATAGCACTCATAGTATGTATGTGTGATTATAATATCTATCTTTATGTATTTTTCATGTTTGAATAGACTTTTTTAAAGTAGACATGTTGTAACATAATACTTCTCATTTCACAATAACATAAAAATTGAAAACATGTGTTTATTCTAACTGGGGTTTATTTTCAGCCCTCAATAAACAACTATGTTTGTCATGTGTGCTGGATGCGGGCAAATAGACAGGTAGTGCAGGACTTATCACGATACTTGCAGGAATTGGGTTCGGACAATGTGCAGGAATCAGCTTCAGACAACTTGCAGAAATTGGCTTCTGATAACAATGCAGCAGTCCCTTTTGTTCAAGTTACCACCATTACCGCCTGTTTTAACCGGGCCGCTTCAAAGGAAAAGTACTACCTACCATATTATTACCCAATTATACAGAATATATAGTACAGAAACAGACATTCCATATACACAAACATAATAAAATACACTGTGAAATAAAAATAGAAAAATGAATTATTACGTAGTTTTATTTTATTTATTCTTCTTAATAAATAAATAATTATTATTTATACCTATTTTTTTGTTTTATTTAATAAATAAATAAATAATTAAAACGCCTTAAGGTTTTTAAAAGCAAATATTATTTCGTGCACTTACGTGCCAGTAATCTGACTAAAGGTTTAGTGAAACTATTTTCGTCTTGTGTGTTGTAATGACGGGTTTTTCATGTGTTTTATTTATTGCAATTTAATTTAACAATATTAACGAATGTTAACACCAAAAATCATTGATGTACATTGAATTCAATAACTATGCAAACGCCCATACAAAAATTGGCCATGTCCTTTCCGAAGAATTTGTAGGTGAAATATAACCCTTTTCTAAATATTCCAGGATGACATTGTCATACACGACCTTTAATTGTGGAGAAGCTTGCATCTTTCTTTCCAAGCAGTAAAACCGACGTTCGCTCACTCGACGCGAGTCCCCAAGAGTAGAGATGTGTCATTGACGGTTTTTAAATTAATTTAATTTAACATTAATCGTCAATTGTTAACAGGTTGAAAAAGCCGTTAATTGGTTAACGGGTTTTTGAAAGTTCTCCTTTTAGATTTTTCATTACATTAATGTATTAAGTTAAATTAATGTAATTATATTCTGTCAATGTTTTCGATCGCAACTTCGAAAGCAAATTTATCTGTTTTGAAATAATAAGTTTTTTTGATGAAATGACCTTTCCTTCGTACTTTTTCAGGCTTAGGACTGACTGGATCTAAAATCTATAATAGATAAATATCCAGGCGTACTTAAAAGTTCATTTCATTTTATGTACACTAGTAATCAACGGAAATAAGTGCTGACAACACTGGTGGTCGGTTGTCAAAACTCGACCTCTTATTTAAATTTATTTTTTTAAATTAGTTTTAAGTGATTTTATTGTGTTAAATATATACTACTACGTGGAACTACTTGCAAAAATACCAGAGGCATTGTATGCGTTGTGATTTGGTTAAGAATTAATGTGTAAAGTTGAAAAGTTCCTGTGAAATGTCAGTGGTCAACAGACGGAGCAAAAGTTTAATTTAAAAAAAACTTTAAACCAGGGGAGTATAAGTGATAACTATTATTTTTATCGATATAAATTAATAGACGCCCTTATTGTGCCCTAAGGAACATATAGATGGTCTCAGTTTGCTTGGCAAATTGTTAAACACGACAATAATACTTTTGCAGATACATTACAAAAGAAAAAAAGTTTCATACTTTAATATAACATATTTAAATTAGCCCAATAAGTAATTATTTAGTGTGATTAAGTCTATTTGTACTTTAAATTAATCACAAATTACAAATCTTAAGAAAACTTAAAGTATTAATCCAATTCCTTTGTTTTCCAACTACCTGCATACAATAAATTAAATTCATCATTATAGTAACAGTTAATATTTTCATCATACTCAATAATTTACAGCTTTATTATTCACTCCTTTGTTTTCTTATTTTTCTTATAAATTTCATTCAAACCTAGCTTAAAGTAATTTTCCCTGTTTTTTTTCTGTCCTTTTTTTTCTCTTTCATTTCAGAATACCATCCCTTCATTTCAGTATGATGACTCGGTCAAAGGATATGGAGAGCAAACTGAGGGCAGCTCTCAAGGAGCTGGAATCTTCTAAGCACCTGTGCGACCAACTGCTGCAGGAGCGGGATGACAGTGAAGTTGAAGTGAAAAACATAATTGACAAACTCAGAAGGCGTCATCGCGCTTCAAACTGAAGCAACTAAAACCACTCTTAACTAGATTAGTATGAAATTTCTACGATCAGTCAATTTTGGCACGTGGCATGTCGTGACGTATTTACGAGTATCAATTTTAATTTCATTATGCCGTCTTGTGCTATTAGAGCAAGAGCCCGTGAGAGCCAGACCTTCGGATTTTTATAAAAGCTAAGAGTTCTTCTGTGTATGTCCCCAATACAGGTAAGAAAGGTCCCCACCCATGAAACCTGGGTAGTGGTGGCTTTGGCAGGTAACAGGTAGCAAAGGTGTATAAAATTCCACCTCAAATTTATTAATTTATAAAACTCAATTTTTTTATATTTTATTCGTGATAATATTAAAACTCGCGTTGCTCATTGCCAGACACTTAATATGGTTACAACCCTCTGCCGGACACCCCTGAACTATTATAATTTGTAACTATACTTACGTTATATTATAAAAGCTAAATTTTATATATGTTTTTTGGACAACTATTAAATATTGTTTCCTTAATAGCCAGACAATTTCGAGGGTTACATCGTCCAGCCAGACGTATTAAATGTGTACAATAGTTATGAGTGAGAGGAGTATATGCAGCAACGGGTGCAAGTGAGATAGAGCGTGCAGTCTATTGCGACTTTTACTGCGCATCAGCTGCTCATTGTGTATTATGTAGTGCGCGGTTATCCTCATAGTAAACATACATCAAACGTATATTAAACGTTGTATTATTTTTCTGTGTAATTTATAAAATAAATGTGATCTAATAATTGTAATAAAAAGTTATCATGAGTGAAGAAGAAGTAAAAGTAGTTTGCTTTGTCTGTAAAAAAAGTGGCGAAGATCTAATAATATTTACCGAGGAGGAAATTCAAATTTTAAAGAAGCTCTAGTTGATTTTTTGGAAATGGCGCCGTTTATTGGTGGCAAAATAATACATATCAATTTCAGAAAGTGTCATTCATTCATGGTTAATGAGACAAACAAAGTTATATCAAGTATCACTGAGGAATTGTCATGCCCGGAACATGAAGAAGCAGATACCAAGATAGTGTACCATGCGTGCAAAATCAACTATGAAGCAAACATTATAATCCGAACTATTGATACTGATGTTGCTGCTATAATGCTGGGTCATATGCACCGTCTAAATGATGAGTCGCAAGTTTGGATGCTTACAGGAACTGGAAATAATTTGAGGTATGTGAACCTAACTAAGATATACGAAAAATTGGGAGAATCAATTTGTAGAAGCTTACCTGGATTACATGCAATTACAGGATGTGATTACAATCCTTCATTTTTTAGAAAAGCGAAATTGAAACCATATAAGATATTAAAAAAATACCTAGAATTTCAGCAAGCCTTCATGAAGTTTGGTGACAGCAAAATCATCGAAGATAATATTGAACAACAAGACCTTTATAATGTTATTCAAAGTTTTATATGCTATTTATACAATGTTGAGAATATAAATGATGTTGATGCTGCTAGACTACAAATTTTTATCGATTCTTATACAGTGTCTGATGTGAACGAAGCTTTTAATCGAAAAAAATTGCGAAATTTCGACGCAAGCAGTTTACCACCTTGTAAAAGTGAGCTATTACAGCAATTTTTGCGAGCAAATTATATATGTTGTATCTGGAATAATGCTCATTTAAAAAACCCTACAACATATGAGCCAGTAAATAATGGTTGGATTCTGGAAAATGATGAATACCATTTTAAATGGTTTGAAGGAGATCAACTACCAAATTATGTCAGTGAATCTCTAAAAACTGTATCAGGTATATAATAATTATGATAAATTATTTTACATTAATTTGTGACTAATTAAAATTAAATTAACTTGATTTTACTATTGCAGAAGCAGGCGAAGAAGACGATGTTGATAACGATGAATTTAGGGAGTGGAGTAGCAGTGACGACGAAAATGAAAATGTCAATATCAACGATGACAATGAAAAAGATTTTTGAATATTTAATTTAAATGAATTTATTTTTCTGTAAATTTCTAACTCACAAAGAAATTATTCTTTCGTACAATTAACAAATAAATTATTATGGCCTTGAAATTTCAGTTGAATTGAATATAATAAACTTTATAAAATTAAAAAATAACATCAATTGAGTTACTAGATTTTTGATATGATTAATATATTTTTATAAAATTTTTCGGAATATTACTTTAAAAATTTATTATTCAGACTGTATTAATTTTATTCAATGAAATTTCTCCAAGAAATTAGAAAAAATGTTACTGAAAAATTCGGAATTAAAAACAGTAGATGCGCAGTAAAAAATCGCAATAGACTGCACGCTCTATGTCACTCGCACCCGTTGCTGCATATACTCCTCTCACTCATAACTATTGTACACATTTAATACGTCTGGCTGGACGATGTAACCCTCGAAATTGTCTGGCTATTAAGGAAACAATATTTAATAGTTGTCCAAAAAACATATATAAAATTTAGCTTTTATAATATAACGTAAGTATAGTTACAAATTATAATAGTTCAGGGGTGTCCGGCAGAGGGTTGTAACCATATTAAGTGTCTGGCAATGAGCAACGCGAGTTTTAATATTATCACGAATAAAATATAAAAAAATTGAGTTTTATAAATTAATAAATTTGAGGTGGAATTTTATACACCTTTGCTACCTGTTACCTGCCAAAGCCACCACTACCCAGGTTTCATGGGTGGGGACCTTTCTTACCTGTATTGGGGACATACACAGAAGAACTCTTAGCTTTTATAAAAATCCGAAGGTCTGGCTCTCACGGGCTCTTGGACTATATTCCTATGAGTAAAAATGCGGCTGGAATTATGAAAAAAGTGGATAAGGTTACATTTCATCTGCAAGCATCGACTGCAATAGTATATTTAATTAATTATTAAATTTTTTTCATCGATTTGTTTTTTTATGAAAATTATGCGGCCATTTTGTGAGTGTTGTCATTTTTGGTGAAAATTTTACCCACTTATTTATTTGTTGTGGGTTATATTTTTGTCCATTATGGAGCCTATGTCATATTAGGTGCACTGCCGACTAACAAAAAAAAAAAAAAAATACATACAAAGGGCACGGTTAGATTAATATTGGAAACCATCTAGCCAGAGCATAGTTTGCTCAATTCACTTTGAAGAGATATATTTATGACAAAGGTGGTTTGAAAACAGCATTTCCTACTAAGGTATATCTATACTAATTATATTGCTGAAGAGTTTGTTTGTTTGTTCTCTTGAATGCGCTAATCTTAGGAACTAAGTAAAGTAAGTAGACTTCTAATCTTTAGTTCCGAGTCTAAACACAATACATATTAAAAAACTAAACCAGCAAAAGGGAACGCAATAAAACCTTTGTACTTATTGAAGCTTTGTTCTATTTGTTGTGTATAGTAGGTGTAACTACAATTAACACAGTCAGAAATCGTCATCTTTTATGATACCTCTATGAAATGTGTGTACAACTAGTCTGTCGCATTTATCGTAAGTTTACCTATTTTGTTGGGTTTACCCATATCTTACCCTCCAGTTGTAAAATTACCCCAAACCAAGGGAATTGTTCCACTGTCGGCAACACTACGCGGGTGGGAAGTGCGGCTGGCGGGGGGATTGACGTATTGTTTTTGGACACATTTGACGACATGTAATTATGAGTGAACGCGGCTTCTGGTTTGTTCTGTATTCTGAGTTGACAAAAACACTCAACTTAAAAACGAATTGGCTGAATTACACTCGTGTCACACGGACCTGCTAGAGCAACACAATGAATTATTAAAGAATGTTGATACTTTTAAGCAGTGTACCGACACACATGAACATGCTCTTAAACGCATAACTCATCTGGAGAATGACCTCCGAAAAGCACAAAATGTAATCCATAAGTTAGAGGCTACCAAAAACTCTGTGCTGTCGGTCAACACTCAGAGTTTATATGAGGAATTGGTTGGTAGTGGATCCGGTGACATTTGTGAACCAGCCATTACAATTGATTTAACCGGTGATGATACGATCAGTGCTTGCCCTGTATTCAATAGCCACAATAAATTAAAAAATATATGAAACTAACTAAAATCATTAAAAAACTAAAAAAGAAGCAAAATCTGTGTAAAACAAATATTTACCTACGAAAACAAAAAATTAAATTATTGCAAGAACTTGAATCATGCAAAAGTGATTTGAAACAACATCGGGCAGTATATGACATAGATGTTCAATCTCTTAAACAAGAACTTTTACAAAGAGAAATGTTCTTAAATGATATGTTCCAAAAATATGAATCTGCCCAATTGGAAATAAACAAACATATGATTGAGGCAGGTAAACTTGTGGATCTAGTAACTTATAGTGCTGAGAGGTATGAGTCTCTTGCGAATAATCTTTCTTGTAGCTGTGCCCTCACTCCACCTTCTGAGCCAGAAGTTGTACAACAACCAATGAGTCAAGCAGCTGTTACATACAGCGCTGGTGTGTTTACGGACTCAGTGGGTGCAGGTATTGGGTCACTTATTGCCAATTGCCTTAACTATAGGATAACTAATTACTGTTATCATAATATAAAATTTGGCCAGATTATTAAAATAATTTCACAGAAACAGATCACACAAAATCAGCCAATAGTGATTTTGATGGGTGATAGTACAGGAGTAAACAAGCGGGATATAACTGATGGTATCAACACCTTATTAAGACTAAACACAGGGAATATAATGTTATGTGCATTCCCATATGCTGACACTTTGTCACAAAGTGAAAATAGTAGAATTCATCATCTGAACAATTTAATATTTTTTTTGACCTCTTGTCATAGTGACAAATTATCATTTTTTGACACTAACAAATTTGTTAGTGGTTTTAAGTTGACCCGGGATAATATGTATATTCCCAGGAAATGTAAATTACACTGGTCAACAAAATTTCTACTTTGTCGTGCCACATGGACTTTTTTGATATTTTTTCCTTTAATTGGTGATTGTAATAAAAAATAAACAGTTAAAAAAAAAATTTGCTAGACAAAGATTTTATTCTATTGAGTACTTTAAAATATTAAGAAAAAATACGGATCTCGTAAATCAAAAGTTTATTTTTTTATAAATGACTTAGAAAATCTAAGATTTTCTTGAATATTTAGCTTCTGGTTGGTTTCTTTCATATTTGCAGCATGGGCCACAGGTACAGACGGAAGCTTATTTCCATTATGCAATAAAACTGCTTTTAGACTTGCTTTCGAAGAATCAATGAATAAACGCCACTGAGAGAGATCAAAATCTATGTCCAACATTTTCATAAGCTCATTTATGTTATTGCAAAACACCAAATCTCCATCCTGAGAAAAATACATTCTGAAGTGTTGATCACGGTTTCGAAAATAGCTAACTTTTGTATTATGATGTAGCAAATTCCATTCTTTTAGACGAGATCCTAATAGTTCTGACTGTTTTTTTTTGACAAATTTAAATCTCGAACCAAATCATTTAGGTCTCCTTGAGTTATCAAATGTGGCTCCTTTGCAATTTCTTCAAACTCAAAGTCATCGTCCTCGTCAAAACATACACTTGAAGTTGTGAATTGTCGTTCTCAACAGACGTAGTTGCAACTGGTATTAGTTCTGGCAATTTTTTACAATGAGAGACTGGTCTTATAGCCGAAGATAAATTAGGGTAAATAACTGTGTTTTTTTTTTCTTGTAATTTATACCTTTTACGTCATTGAGACAAAAATAGCAATCTGAAACGTGATCTCGCTGTTCAGTCCATATCATGGGTACAGCAAACGGCATAGGTCGTGCACCTTTTTTCCAGTCAGTTAAATTTTTCACACACGTTATGCAACAGACATGAGGGGCCCAGGATTTGTCTTGATGGGCGACAGAAAAACCAAAACATTGGTGATAACACTCCATCACAAGATTTGTAAAATTTCGTCGTTGTTTTTTGAATGTAAGTTCTCCGCAGACATAACAAAAACAGTTAGGATCGTTAATACACTTCCTTGACATGCTCACAGGATTAATAAATCCCAAAAAAGTGTTCAAATTCAACGATAAATATTTTTATAACGATTTACTTGTAAGCTTTTCTGTTAATTTACTGCCGTAGTACTAGTTAATGAGTATTACCGTATCACCACAAATAGGAGGCTAATTGACATATGGCAACTGTGATTTAATAATGAGGGTAGATTGATAAAACAAAATTAGCTATCAAAGTTCGTGTGGCAAAACCAGTGTTGACCAGTGTTATTAATTGCTAGTTTGCTAGCAAATAGTATTAATTTATTAATAAGTAGTTTTAGTGACAAAACTATATTGATTAGACAATCTAACAATATAGAGATTAATTATACATACAATAGTACGAAGGAGATTCCAGATTTATTGACAAATGTGGATAGTACTCCGGATAGTATTCTTTTAAACTGACTTCCACGACAACAGAAGATAACCAATTAAATTACTCAAAAACCACATTGATTGAAAAGATTTCTTCTGGCAATATTATTAAGCATCAATTTAAATTAAAACATAAAACTAAATTAGATAACTTGTTGTCATTGTACAGTCAAAATATTCAGGGTTTATCATCAAAATTCCTAGAAATTGAATTGTTTTTAGAGAAATTCCAATATGATATTATTTGTTTAACTGAACATTGGTTAAAAGATTATCAAGTAGAAACAATTAACTTCAATAATTATTGTGTTGGCAGCAATTATAGCGCCAAGCAATGATACATGGTGGTAGCCTAATTTTAGTAAAGAACTCAATAAAATACAAGACAAGACATTGCCAAGGTAATAATATCTACAAGTATTTCAACTTCATAGAAACGGCCGAAACGCGAACTATACCTACGCGCCCGATGTCGGGACGCGCTCGGGACGCAGACAGACGCGGCTGTACCGCAGTGACGAACGGACGGTGTGTTGTCTTTTATTTAGAAATCAGCTCGAGTACATTATTTAATATGACGAATAGGAAATATTGTGCTGTGTTTGGTTGCATGAATTCGTCAATAACGCATCCAGACAAGTTTTTTTTAAATTACCCGGAAACTTTGAAAGGTAAGACTATAAAATAATTTTACTTAGGTACTAGTAGCCTAGGTAAGTACATAATGTGTGTCTTTATGGATCATTATTTCCAGTTATCTAACGAAAACAGATGTTTGAATTTATAAATAATATGAATAAAGTTATTGAGACGAGTGAAATAGGTAGTTATAGGCGGTTCTGGTTCTGAATGAATCATGATACGTTAGGTACCTACCTACTTACACTTGTGTTAAAACGGTTCATGTATGTTTTGTTAGTTTGTATAATTCAAAGTAGAGAGTGTGGTATTTTATTATTAATAATATTTGTTTATTATCTGCGTTTATGAATAATACTAGAAAATATTTAATAACAACAATAAAACAGCTAGACTCATGTAATATTTTGATGTTTGAGGGTTGTGATTTTAGAACATTCGTAGTCAGCTGTTCAGTTCGGCATTAGTGGCCAAAGAAATTTTGTTTGTTTATTTATAAAGCACTTTATTTTATTTATAAAAAAATGATATTTACAATCACAAAACTAAATAGAAACAGAAAGTAGACAAAGGTAATTAAAATACTGGAGACGAGCAGCCCTAACGCATGTTTACGTACCGCGCGGCTGTAGGTATTTATTTCTTTCAAGCGGCCGAGTTACAATACTGTATGATATTTATACTGTGACATTGCTCTGCTGTCAATTGAACACACAATAGAGTTGTCCTGTGTTGAGCTGGATAGGCATATTGTAGTATGTTTTTATAGGCCTCCTAACATACAGAATCTAAATATTTTTCGCTCTGTAATGGAAGATGTACTGCGGAAAACATGTTCTAGTAGTAAATGTACAATAGTATGTGGCGATTTTAATGTTGATCTCTTAGAAAACAATTCTCATTGTACAAACTTGTTGTCTCTTTCAATCATTTGATTTTTCTAATGTTTTCCTTGAGTAACATCCACCTCGGCAACTTGTATAGATAATATTTTCTGTAACTGTGATTATTTACAAAGTGAAATTGTAAATAGATTACCATCTGATCACAGTGGGCTCACAGTTAACTTTAATACTATAACAACTGTGCCAAAAAAGGAAATATTGTTTAGACAAATCACATACAAAAAAAATTATTCATTAAATAATAAGCTAAAACATGAATAATGCAGCCATGTACAAGACAATAATTGCCCGAGTGAGATATATGCTAATTTATTATCCCTTATAAAAATACAGTTCGATAAACTATTCCCTTTAAAACGTAAAAATGTTCTGTGTAAATTTATATTCTGTGACTGGGCTACACCAGGTATTCGTATAAGTAGAGATAGGTTATTTGAGCTATACGGCCTGAAACCATTTAATAGTAGCGAGGCTTTTCGCAGACACGTTTCCAAATATTCAAAAATATTTAAAATAGTATGTAAGCATGCTAAGTCGCTCCACATTAGTAATAAAATCAGGACCGCGGAAAACAAAATAAAAGCTACCTGGAATATAATTAATAAAGAAACAGGTAGAAATAAATCACAAAACACTGTATTTCGACGAAATTCGTCAGTTGCCCAGGAATTCGAAAGATTCTTTAAAAATATTCCTCTTAAAACTACGGAAACGTTAAAATCATCTCCAGCACTTTCTGTCGAGCTTCTCAGGGGTAACGTCAAAGAATGTCCTTCTGACTTTAGCTTTCAATACATAACCCCCCAGGCAGTAATAAAGGCGTTCAATGAGATCAAAGTAAAATCAACTGAAGATCTTTGGGGAATGTCTGTTCGAGTGTGCAGGTCGTTTATAGAGACTATTGCGCCGCACTTAACTTTCATTTTTAATAAAAGTGTAGATCAAGGGGTTTTCCCGGATTTAATGAAACATAGTAAAGTAGTTCCATTATTTAAATCAGGCGATAGTACAGAACTTAATAACTATAGGCCGGTCTCTATTTTGCCAGTGCTCAGTAAAGTGTTCGAAAGGTTGATGCTTACTCAAATGCTGCGTCACTTTAACACGAATTCTATTTTCCATGACCATCAATACGGGTTCACCAAAGGACGTTGGACTACGGACGCAGGGGTATCACTTATAAAACAAGTTTTCAACTCGTGGGGAAAAGCACAGGATGCCATCGGAATATTTTGCGACCTTTCAAAGGCATTCGACTGTGTTGAGCACGAGACGCTGTTACTGAAGCTAGAACACTACGGCATTCGAGCTTTCGGCATTAGATTTATTGAAATCATACCTTCAAGAAAGAAAAATTAAAGTACAAGTCAACAAAGTTAACTCACTGGGTGCTAGCGTATCTATGGGCGTACCGCAGGGCTCAATATTAGGTCCTTTTCTATTTTTAGTTTATGTGAATGACCTGCCCCGTTTGTTCCAAAATGAACCGCATATGGTATTATTCGCCGATGACACTTCATTGATTTTTAAAATAAATAGACGAACAAACAAATATGACGAAGTTAATAATGCCTTAATGAAGGTTCAAAATTGGTTTACAATAAACAACTTATTACTAAATGATAAAAAGACTAAATGCATTAGATTTATTTTACCAAATGTTAAAAGTAACGTATGTAATGATATATTATTAAATGATCAGAAACTAGAATTTGTAAAAGAGACTACTTTCCTGGGGATCACTGTAGATGAGAAGTTGCAATGGGGGCCCCACATCAGGTCTCTAGCAGGACGATTGAGCTCTGCAGCTGTCTGGAAGATCCGTCAGCTAACCGATGTAGGCACGGCAAGACTAGTGTACTTTAGCTACTTTCACAGCATCATGTCGTATGGAATTCTGTTGTGGGGACAGGCATTCGACGTTGAGTCTATCTTTATCTTGCAAAAGCGTGCCGTCAGAGCTATATACAGGGTGTAAGGGACAGCCTTCCGCAAACTGATAGGGTGGATTCAGTATATCGTCTTAAGTTGACCGGTACATGAAATTATTTCAGGAACGTTATGGGAATCCAATTAAACCGATTTGTTTCATTACCTTACACGCAATGTATCGCTACCACCGAAAACGCACGCAGCGAACGGCAGCGCTTTTAGTATTATTACTTTACACTATGGGCAGCGCCGGGACCTTACCTTTCAGACAAACGGTCGCGCTCGCGCCACGTTTTAATAACAATAAATTATTATTTAAAAGATAGCCGCATTACTTACAAAAGACAATGTAATAATCGCGCTCGCGCCAAGTTTTAATCACAATAAATTATTATTTAAAAGATAGCCGCATTACTTACAAAAGACAATGTAACAATCGCAATCGCGCCACGTTTTATTTATCATAACATGGTAACTGATAAATGATAAAAAAAGAAAAATGCGTACCTTAGAATCGCTCCGGTTTCCGGCTCTGGAAAGCATTTGTGATGCGGTCTCGCATTTCGTACTCACTTGCACACGCACTCACAAACACTTTTTCTTTTACGTAACCCCACAAAAAGGGGTCCAAATGGGTTAGGTCTGGCGATCGTGCTGGCCACGGTTGCGGTCCAAACCGGTAGCGACTCGTTACGTTAGCGAACCAATTCCAAAATCCACGTAGGTATTGGTCTTCCGGCGCCTTTTTGTCTGGGAACAATGGGCTGGTTTTCTAGCAAGCGTTGATAGGCACCAGTAATTATCCTGGAGTCTGATGGATGCCGACGGTCAGGATACCTACACTACTACACATTATCATCTCCCCATAATCACGCGCGCTAAACGTACCTAGGTAGTAATTTCGCACAATTTCTACAACAAAACTTCACTACACTTCCTATAACTAATAAAACTTAACAACACTACTTACAACAAAACTTTTAAGCGAATGCGCGAGCGATCCGTACCGACACACGCTCGCGGTACACAAACAGTACCTACATCGCAGCAAGGCACAATGGCGACTGCATGTGATGAGAATGAGACACACACAAACATAAATCTGTTGTTGCCAATTACACGAAAATTACAGAATTTCGGGGAAAAAAATAAAAAATTATGCATGGTCGTAAATTATCATTCTGTTATTTTTTTGTAGAGAAATGAACTGATTAAATCAATTTAATTCCAATTTCATTGTTTAGTAAATTTAGAATAATAAAAGTGCAGTGTGATAGAAAGCTGTGCTTCCATTCCAGGGAGATTGTGTTTAATTTCTGGCTCGCCTATCAATTCATGGCTATTGTGAAGCCATGTAAAAATCTGTAAGTAGTTTAAAAACTATCCAGTAATCGCTTGAAAAGAACAATCAATTAATAAATTAGGTAGTATTCGTAAATGCTTTAAAATTAAAACTAGACTAATCTTTATTTATTTTTTATTCAATTTATGTGCGCGACAAGATTTTAATTAATTGATTATTATGAATGCAAAGGAGTTGTCAAGTTTTAGATAAATTTCGATAGTTCTAACATTTTCGTTTACTACCTTTTTTTTTAACGGGGGGAAATCCTCATCGACTTCCTCCGCCTGGGGAGAGGCGGAGGGGCGTGCCGGACTCTTACCGGCTAAAACCACCCCGGTGTCTCCTCGCACGTGCGCACGGGGCCGCGGGAATCCAAATTCTTCCGCAGCCCCACACTAGTGCTGGCCCGGTCTGTCCGGGCCTCGTCTCTAGCACGGGGTAGTGAGGTGTTCGACTACCTCGTGCATCCTCTTAGAGGCGCGCCTAGACACCGCGTCGCCTTCGCCTCGGGTCCATCGGATAGGGGGCGGGGACTTCCCCAAGTCCGTCGCCCCTGGACCCATTCATGGGGGGCGGAAGAGGGCGTTATCCGCCCTTCTTCTGCGCCCGGTGCGTCTTCTGCGGCCTGGGAAGGGAGTGGAGATCTCCCTCTCCCGTTCCGCAGCTTCCTTCTGCGACATCACGTCCTCGCAGAAGGACACCACCGCGTCCCACGACTCTGCGCTACCGACCATACTACAAACCACGGCCGGCAGCGACAGATCGCCTCCTACTTCTGATGCGAGGGCACGGCGCTGCTCCTCCCAAGCTACACACTCGGCGAGCGTGTGTTGCGCCGTGTCCTCCCCACAATGGACGCAGTGGTGGCACCGAGCGTCCGGCTCCATGTCTATGCGATACAGGTACTTGCCGAAGCAACCGTGCCCCGACAATACCTGTGTCACCCTGAACGACAGGGAGCCATGCCGTCTCCCGAGCCAGTCGTCGAGTACTGGCTGGATCGCCTTGACGGTAGCGAGGCCGGCGGTAGGGCGCAGAAGCCTCTGCCGCCATTCCGCCACCAGGACCTGACGGAGCTCCTCTCGGCGCAGCACGATCTGCCGCTGCACCGGTCTCGAGCCCCGTGCCCGCTCTTCCTCGCGCCATCGATATAATGACGCGAGCACTTTCGCCTCTAGGTCCCAGGGCGGGGATCCGGCCAGGACGCAAGCCGCCTCGTAGGAGATCGTGCGATACCCGCGGACGACTCTGACGGCCATCGCCCTCTGCGGCTTCCGCAGAATGGCGAGAGTACTGGCCGTCATGTCGAGCGCCCACACAGGGGCCTCATACAGGGCCATGGATCGCACGATTCCCACGTACAACCGCCTACAGGCGGCGCTCGAGCCCCCCAAGTTGGGAAGCAACGTTGAAAGCGCGCCTGCTGCACCCATCAGCTTGGGCGCCAGCCGCCGGAAGTGGGGACCGAATTCCCAACGGCTGTCGAGCACCAATCCCAGGTACTTCATGGTGGACTCGACAGCTATCCGGGCCCCACTGACCACGATGTGTGATCCCGGCGCCGGCGCGCGTCGGGAGTAGTATATGATTGGGCATTCTAGACCACTTTTCGCTCGGCGAAACAAGTTCGCCATCGCGGTGGTCTAGAATGCCCAATCGTCAACGGTCGACTCGGACAATGATGTTAACGCGAAAGAGAACCTAATAATGAAACGGTCAATTCGGTTTTACCTATAGAAATGCGATGCATTTTTACCATCGAACGGAATGATATGTGTCTCGAATTTTTTCAAACGCAATTTACCATCGCTTACATCGCGATGGTAGTGTGGTAGTACAGAACTCAAAGCGTTCAAAAAGGTAAACGATCTTTATCGTTACCTAATTATATCGTACAACGTACGAATCGTGAATTGAATCGTGTTCTATCGACAGTGACATAGAATGTGTGTGACTGTTTATCTATCGCTATCTATCGTTTTGTGATATTTAATTGAGTCTGTATGACAGGTGTGTGTGAATTGAGTTATGTGTAGTAATGTGTAGTAGGGAAATAAAAATCATTCAATGAAATAAGAAAATAATTTATTTATTTGTCATAAAACATGGGTTTTTCGAGGAACAAAACATCTGCCGAACGCACAAACTCCTGCAGTTTCCGCCACTGAGGAGAATCTACGTCGGCCTGGAGCTTGATACGTACGATTGCCTTCTTCCACAGCTCCAACGAGTCGGTGTTGCGCGCGTCGTTAGCATGGTACACCTTGCAATCGATGTAGTACTCGCCATCCGTGCGAGCTGTGCGTCGCTCGCACTCGGTACACGAACAGCGATGGCAGGCATGCTCGATCTGATGATCTCTCTCCGGCTTCCGCGCCTTGTTCGGGACCCTGGCTGATACCAAATACGCCGCTATCAGTCGTAGCTTTTTTACTGAAAAAACGAAACAAGCTTTTGTTAATTTACTAATTACAAACCCAAAAATATAAACAAGAATTATTGTTGGTATTGATTTGGCTTATCGCTTAAATAATTAATTTAATTTCTATATATTTTGTCTGTATAAACGTCTAATTTTTAGAATGTTGGTTAGCTCGTAACTGGCTAATGTATATGACCTACTGCCTATAACCATTACTTTAAATCACTTTGTAGACATAAGATGTGAGTCTACCTTATAATAAATAAACAAATAATAATTCGTTAAGAAATACCTACATAATGCTACTTAATTTTGTAAGTAGTAAAAGTAGCGGCAACCATCATTAAACTCATGAGAAAAACACAATGAAACATGTAAAACAATTTTACCTGGGACGGGTTGATTTTGATGTCCGCTTTCTGTTATTTTCTGTGGGCTTACGATCAGTTTTCATTTTTGGTTCAATGGTTGATGGTGTTTGATAGTATGAACCCTCAGAATCGGACCTGAAACAAGGTATTGGTACAAACGTTAATATAAAATAAATTAATAAGTGGGTCGGCTGTGGTACTGGAGATTACAGTCAGAAGAGTTTTGAATATTATATGTACATATACTTACATGTTTTCCTTGACTTGTTATGAACTTACTCAACTTCAAGTCGGTAGCAGAGCTGGCAGGCACGATGATTTTCTTTGACTGCTGTTGCTGATGGCGGTTGACGACACTAACTGTACTGACTGAGTACAACCATTTACCGATCGCGAATCACGAGTGCGACTGTAGTCCGGAGTCGCAAGTTACTAAGTATTACTTAGTTCACTTGGGATAATTGTAATGGTCATAATGAAAAATGTAGTGAATTATAAGGCTGGAAATGGCTTACATGAAAAGTAACTTCAATTCTTTAGGTTTCAACGGTTTACGGAACATTTTAATTTACTTGTTTTATAGACCTTCAAAAATACAAACTAAGGCAAACTAAAGTAGAATCAATAGCTGATGCATCAAAAACACTTAGGGTTTACACACCGTTTCTTACAATTTACATACAACGGTTATTATATACGCAGCGCAATGACAGCCCTATGTAAAATAGCTGATTAATAAAGTTGCATCGTTGCATGCACGTGTACACATGTTGCAATACTAACGGAAACGCTGAAAGATGATCTATAGTGTTAGTATTATATATTGCGAAACATTGACGTTGTCGAATATTCCAGCAATAAAAAAAAGGTTTATTTCTGTGCACGAATGTTAATTCTAAATATGTATCATTACAAGTTGAATACTGAAATCATGAGCATTAATCAGGTAATTATTATTTAAATATTTCATTTTTGATAATATTATTTTGATACTCGTCGTCAATTTGTGATTTAAATAACAATAATTTTATTCTTTTTCAGCTACACATGAATCACAATTCATATTTGTATATAGATGATCAGATTGAAGATTTATTTGTAAGAAAAATATTTTAAGCTACACACAATTTAAATGTGATTATGGACATGTGGGCCTAAACATAAGGACATAATTCTTAGGTAAATATATTCAGAACCGTTTGTTAAATTATTAATCCATATGTATATCTAATAAATCTTTGCATTTTATGTTTTCAGAATATGAGTGTATACAATACGTTCAAAACAGAAAAAACCACAAATGAGGAACGAGGGTTACAACTGATCAAGATATTCATATATAATGGTGGTTCTATTGCATTTTTGAAGCTGTAAATCTCTATGAAAGGTACATAATATATTTATACAGAACATATTAAGATATCCTATTAAAACTTGTGTCTAAACGCTGAAATAACTATTAATCTTTGTCTATCAATACTAAGTGATTTGTGCATTCCATTACAATGCCTTACTGCACAGAGTGTGATGTATCTGTAGATAATCGTTTGTGGTCTGGTCATTTACGAAGTAATAAACATAAAAATAATAGCGTAGCTCCTTTTAGTAGTAATGTAAAAATTATTAAGTCATCATTCAAAGGACGTATTGTAAGTTATAGGATTATTGCAACTGAGCAGTTAGCCCATCAATTTCCAGAGAGGTTTTTATTAAAAATTCGTGAACAAGTCAAGGATCTGATAGACCTGGCACTAAAAAAACATACATCTGTTAAAGTTAACTTTGAACTATTTTTGATTTTTCTATTGTTCAAAAACGATCAGCAAGAAATTAAATCATTTGCTTCTAAAAACTTTATTATTAATTTAAATTACGATTTCGATACAATTTTTAAAACAACAATTACATTGCTTCTTAAAAAAATAGAAGAGTTTCAGGAAAGAGATAGCGGCTGGACATTTTTAAATAACTCATATTTTGAAATTAACATTAATAAATATCAGGCTCTCAGTGGATCCAAATTTATTCCGTTACCAAATTTTATAAAAAATAAAAAAGCTTGCTTGAATATTAAGAACAACGACAACTATTTGTTTGTTTGTTTGTTTGTTTTTTTAAAAAAACGTTGCCCCACACTAGGATTTTCTCCTGTGTCGTGGGTGCGTTTACAAACATACAATTTCACATACACATGACACCCAGACCCGAAACAACAATTTGTGGATCACACAAAGTGTTGTTCCGTGCGGGAATCGAACCCGCGACACGTCGCACGGCAGCCAGTTGCCCAGCCACCGCGCCAACCGTGCAGTCAATAATATGTAATATTGTTTTCTATGGTGTGTTGTGGCTGCCTTGTATCCTGCAACTCGACATGCCAATAGAGTTTCATCATATCCTCGTTTTGACGATGTTTTAAATATTAATGATTTATCATTTCCCATGACATTCACGGACATAGCCAATTTTGAAAAAAATAATCGCCATATAAATATTTATGTATATGGATTGAAAAATAATAAAATCGTTGTAGGACCATTATATAAAACAATTAATAAGAAATCTACTAGCATACACTTATTGTATTTAGAAAATGATACAAATTCTCATTTCTGCCTTATTAAGAATTTACCCCGTTTAGTTCGAACTCAAATTTCTAAACATCATGGTAAATTATATTATTGCGAATCTTGTTTATTATTTTTTCCTACGCTTAATCAACTTGAAACACATCTGTGTGGAGGGGTTGTCACAGTTTTGCCAGATAAGGGATCAGTACTAATGTTTAAAAATTATCAAAGAAAACAAGATATTCCATTCGTTATTTATGCCGATTTCGAAACACTGCTAGTACCAATTTCTGACAATGAATTTGATACTGCTAATACAACATATACCCAGCGACACACGTCAGCCGCTTTTGGTTATAACATAGTATCTTCTGTTGATGATAATAAAGATATAGAAGTTATCGCGGCGAGGATTGTGTCGCCAAAATTTATAGAGTTTCTTACTCAGGATGTAATGGAAATATATAATTTGCTAACTAAAAACAACCCTATGATTTTTACTGATAAAGATGGTGAGGATTTTAGAAATGCAATTAAGTGTCATATTTGTGAAAAACTGCTGCTGTCTGACAGAGTAAGGGATCACTGTCACATCACAGGCAAGTAACCGTGGTGCAGCTCATCGATATTGTAACCTACAACATAAAGTACCTAAATTCATACCAATATTTTTTCATAACGTATCAGGATATGATTGTCATTTATTTGTGAAAAAATTGGGTGAAATACCTGGTCAAATAAAAATTATACCCAAGACCAAAGAAAAATATATATCATTTTCGAAGTTTATTCCCGTAGCAGAAAATGAATATGTACAATTAAGATTTTGGATTCATTAATTTTTAGGAACTAGTTTAGACAGACTTGCTAAAACAATGCAAATAGAAGATTTCATAAATCTTCGATCACATTTTTCTGATAATATACACTTTAGTTTGCTGACACGCAAAGGTATTTATCCATACGATTATATGACAAATTGGGAATGTTATGAGCAACGGACGTTACCGCTAAAGTGTTACTTCCACAATTCTTTGACGAACGAAGACATCAGCGATGATGATTATAATCATGCTAAAACTGTCTGGGATTGTTTTAGTATTAATAACTTAGGAGAATATACTGATCTCTACTTAAAAACAGATGTACTTTTACTAACAGATATATTTCAAAATTTTAGAAAAACTTGTAAACAATATTATAAACTTGACCCTGCATTTTTATATAACAACTCCTAGTTTATCTTTCGATGCGATGTTACTTAAAACCGGCGTCCAATTAGAAACTGTTGACAGATTTGGCGATTGTTAAAATGATTCAGGATGGTATTAGAGGAGGTTTGTGTATGTGCTCGCATCGGTATGCAAAAGCCAATCATAAATATATGCCTGAATATAATTCCGTAAAGCCAGATTGTTTCATAGCGTATCTAGACTGTAACAATTTATATGGTTATAGTATGTGTCAGTATCTACCACATTCTAGTTTTAGATTTCTTGATGAAAACGAATTAATACATTTTTGCGTTCAGAATGTTGAAGATAATGCAGAATGGGGTTACATTTTAGAAGTCGATCTTTTATATCCTGATCATTTACATAATTACCATAATGACTTGCTTTTTTGTCCTGAAAAATGCATTCCTCCAGGTGGTAAAACAAAAAAGCTTATCGCAAATTATACAATAAATACAATTATGTTATACACTACGTTCATTTAAAAAGTGTCTAGAGCATGGGTTGATATTACGTAAAATTCACAGAGTTATTACTTTTAAACAAAGTCCATATTTAAAAGAGTATATAGAATTGAACACTCAATTACGACAGAAGGCAAAAAGTACATTCGAGCAAGACTTTTTTAAATTATTAAACAACAGTGTCTTTGGTAAAACGTTAGAAAATACTGAAAAGAGAGTCACCGTACATTTAGTTAATCAATGGAGTGATAAAACAAATAAAACCAACAAATCAATATCCGCTGAGAGGCTTATAGCTAATCCTTATTTTCATAGTTCAACTATATTGACTGAAAATTTAGTTGCTATACAAATGAAACCAGATCGAATAATCTTAGATAAACCTATTTACATAGGTTTCACAGTCTTAGATCTTTCTAAGTCGCATATGTATAATTTTCATTACAATGTTATTAAACCTTTTTATCATGATCGAGTACGTCTATGTTATATAGATACAGATTCTTTTGTGTATGAAATATATACCAACGATTTTTATTGTGATCTGAAGTACCATTTTTTTGGAATACTTTGATAGCAGTAACTATGATAATGAGAATGAATTTGCAATACCGCTAAACAATAAAAAAATTCCAGGTCTTTTTAAGGATGAAATGGGTGGTAAATGTATCTCTTATTTTGTTGGGTTGAGGTCAAAGCTCTATTCTATAAAAACTTCAAATACAGTTATCAAAAAAGCAAAGGGAATAAAATCATATGTGCTACGGGACTTAGATATTATAGACTATAAAAGCATTTTATTAGATGGTGGAGTTATTCGAAGAAAAAATATTATGTTTAAATCTTTGAAACATGAAATTTTTACCCAAAGTGTTAATAAAATTGTACTATCTAGTAACGATGATAAACGAATAATTTTGAAAGATAAAATAGCAACGAAAGCCTGGGGTCACACATGTATGATAGGTAAAAAAATATAAAATACATTTCTCACAATACTTATATTGTTATTAATTTCTTTTAAGTATTAATTGTATTAGTATTAGTTAACATTATATTATTTAGCTTTAGGTTTTAGAATAAGGGATTTTATGTAAATTAATAATTAATAAATATGTTAATTATATGGATTTACTTGTTTTATTTGTCATCATTTATTTAATTAACCTTTATTTATTTCAAAATTAGAAAGCAACTATGACATGAGGATGAATAAATCGTAAAGGAAGTTTGTAGATATTTGAACCCATGACCTTTTGCATAGAAGTCTGTTAATTTCATTACTATACCATTGTAGATAATTAATCAACCTACGTGTTATAACAAGTTAATACATGTAGCGCAAATGTAATACGACACTGCACACCGTCACATTCATTGTCCGAGCAAAATGCATGGTTTACATTTTTAGGTGTCGCAATGCAAACTATATTTTAATGCGCGATGTTTATTAAATTAATAACATACTAATTTCTTCACGTGGGTCTGCTAGTTAACGCTACTTACAATATTTTAGTTATTTGATATTTTCCACTCTAGACACTCGTACTGCGTGACATATCATATTGTAAACATGACTTCGGTAAGTAAATAATGTGAATTAATTAAAATACATACGTTTATCATGTAGGTTGATTCTTTTGATTAGACATAAGATAGTGATTTAAGTGTTGTGGGTTCGATCCCACATAAGGAAAGAATTTTAATGGTCTTTAAATGATTATTTATCTGAGTTAGAATTTCATTTCTATTCATTGATTACATATTTGTAAAACTATTTCTGATATCGGATTACATCAAGTGCAGTGGTTTTAAGTTATCTTATTTAATGTTCTGTTCAATCTTTGTTGCAGATAGCAGGATCTGAAATTGCGTTTAGTCAATACGCTCAGGATCCATATGAAGAGTTTAATGAGATGCTTCGATGCGAACACGAGGCTAGCAATCGGGTTCCGAAGGAAAAGAAGTCTATGCCTCGCCGCAGGGAAAAATCTAAGAAACATAATTCGACTCAATCTTTTGTCATGAGTAAGCATCATCGGCGGAGCAGTAAACTAATAAAAATAACAGTGATCGATCTTTGTAATAATTGTCCAGACAGTGATAGTGATAGTAATAGTGATAATGTTATCCTGCAAGCCCAATACGTGGTCAAAGACGCGGTTGACTTTATTATGGACGAAACGGAGTCGTTAGTTAAGAAAATATCGAAATCGTTAATCGATAGCGATTTTTAAAAGCCAAATACATTATTGTAGTTAAATTTGGATAAATATTAGGTTAAGTTAGTTGTCTAATGTTTTTAAACTTTAATATTGTATATTTTGTATTTTTATTTGTATGCAATTATTATGGAGGTTCAAAGAAAATAAAAGCCTGTTATATGAATAAAAATTTGTTTTATTTATTAAAACTTTACTATACAGGTAACTTACAAACTAATAAAATTACCACTTTAAAAACTTTTTTATACATAACACATTTCTAAGAGCACAATGTTTTAAATGGTGATTACAATTTAAGTTAGCTTTTCTATTACAGTACTTTTCAGCTAACACAGATAGTTTAGGGCAAGTTCCTTCGTGAAGCTCAAATACATTACAGTTAGCACACATGTCTTTTACCCATTTCACTTTTTCTGAACCTTTTACATAGATATTCTTGTTTTCTAGGTATGGTACGATCATGCGTTGGAATTCTCTATAGTCAATATAGCCTTCGTTCCAACGTAATCCCTTATTTTTTTCCAACCACTCGACTTGTCTCTTTTCATCTCTTGTTAAATATGTGAACTGGTACGGTGGTTTAATTAAAAACGTTTGTGTATATTCACGTGTGGTAAAAGCTAACTCCTTTACTATAAAATTATTGTAGAGATCCTTAAATCCTTGTACATCTAATATTATAGTATTGGTATTCATGATATTTTCCTTACAATGTTACTCAAAGGTTTATACTCAATTATACAATCGTTTAATATAAGACAGTATGCACAGGTTTGATCTGGTATTTCCAATTCACTCTCGATTTCCACTCTCACATCCACCACAGGACCAGTTTTAAGGTTATCTGACTGTCTAGAACAATCAACTACAAATAATGGCGCTAGATCCTTAAATTGTTTCTCACTTAGTAAGGGTTCCGAGCGCCTGCCATAATACGATTGTTGAAATCGTGTGTATTGCTCGTATATTAATGCAATTTTGTTATTTGCAAAACTGGCATTTAGATTTTCGTACGGAAAGTAAGTAGAATTGAGATACACTTTAACATCACGAATATAACAGAATGATCTCCTCTTTGGTGTGATTAAGTATAAGTGTCCATCATACCTCTACTCGAAGCTCACGTGGGTGAATGCTCATCGGCAGCGGGAGGGTAGGCGGTGTGCACAACAGCTGGCTATACCGCAACACAAATCGGCTGCTTTTCGGGGTAGTTTCCGATATGCAGCTTCTAAGTGCTGGAACAACATACCTCCGCCAATCAGGAATATGAAGAGCACATTTGGTTTTAGGAAAAAACTCAAAGAGTTTATTATTAACTCTCAAATAGAGAGTGAATCTATAATATTGATATTTCGTTTATGTAATCTGACATATATCTATTATTTTTTTTTTTTATTATATTTACATTATTGTTATAAAAGTAGCGAACTCACTTTTGTTGTTTGCGGTGGTGCTGGTGGGGTGTTGACCTTGTCCCTCGCATCTGCTTCTCACTTCGCTCCTCCACTC
Organism: Spodoptera exigua; assembly: GCA_902829305.4. NCBI lineage: Eukaryota > Metazoa > Arthropoda > Insecta > Lepidoptera > Noctuidae > Spodoptera > Spodoptera exigua. The sequence continues at coordinate 44,414 of CADEPN050000001.1, read as the reverse complement.
ACTTCTTCGTGGCCACACAACTACCACAGTTATTTTTATATCGTAGGTAATAATATAGGTTTATTAATTTATTTGTTATTTTTTTTTCCTTTGGTGACGGTACTTGTTATACTAGTTTATGTATTTTAGTTTTAGTTTATGTATAGGCCACTTATTTTAACACTCTTCTTCTCTTCAAACAGGATGTGTTTTTAAGTAGGTATTCGTATCCAATATTTTCCTTTCAAATATTTTTCGTTGCTTTCGTCCGTGCGTCGCTGCAAGGGTGCCAACTGAAAACCAGTGTTGGGTACTTACTGTGCCCAGCTTAAACTGAGTTGGCAGGCCCTTTCGTATTGGGCATGATGCGCCCCTGTTACTCTTTATTTGTTTATATTGTTTTTTTACTTTTTATTACTCAAAGATGTTTGTTTGTTATTTGATGTTTATATTGTTTTTTATTTTATTTTATTTTTACATTGTTCTTTTGTGTATGTATATTTGGAGGGCCATGCCTAATTACGAATAAATTATTTTTCTTTCTTTCTTTCTTTCTAACAGTGATCAAACTGTGACATGTCCGCACTTGAATTGTTTTTTCTATTTGTTTGTAAACCAATAATGATATATCTTGGTTTCTCTATTTGCGATGAAGTTTTAATAGACCAAGTATGTTTTGTAGTTTTAGGTAAAGCTGGATATTCATACAGATCCCAATTCCTGAATATCATTTGGAGCGGACGATCTTTTTCTAACAGTTTTAATAGATTTATCTTTTCTTTATCAGATACTTTAACGTGAGGTACTCGCCATATAATTTTATTGATTTGAACATCATCTATAATCTCGCCGGTATTGAGTTTTACAGCATTTAGGTTTGTGTTACTTCGCAACAATATTAGTTCGTGCTTACTGTTTATCACCACTTTCTTAAAATCTTCAGCAAAACCCATGATGTTACAAAGAGGTATGGATGCGGAAAAATTTCCTCCATTTATGTTCTTTGTACCTTCAATGTTCCAGCCCCAAGCATTAGATATTTTTGATTCACTCTCATTCATCGAAATTAATGATTTCATTGTGGTAGTAACGCCAGCATTTTTTATTTTATCAATCTCTACTCCATTCAACTCGTACCTTATATCTTGGAATAAGTAAAGGAGAGCATTATTCGTAAATTGAACGCTAGAAGTCTTGTCTTTTGAATCCTTTTTGCTAACAATTACAGTTCCTTCCAAATACAGAGTGCTAGCAGTTGGTAGTACGTATAGATCTTGTTGGTTGATGGGTATGCGAATTTCATCGTTTCTATTAAAACTCGTGACGTAGGGCTTGTAAGAGTGAAATTCGATTCCCTCAACTGTGTTGTCGTAAGTCGGAGCGGATAATACATCTAAAATATTCATTTTAACAAACCTATAGCTTTCAGGAATGCCTTATTATTATCGGTTAATTTTATTTTTTTATTAGAGCGAGCTCTTATTTTCTTGGTTGTTAAATTGGCACTGATATTTTTGACTTGAGGATGCTCGTATTTATTGTAGTCAATCATTTTTTCGTCTAAGATGTAAATATAGCTGTACTTCTTCACCACGTAAATTTATAAGACGATTATTAATATCTAACAATCTGATATGTATACAGCTTATGTTGTTTTGATTGATTGGAAAGTAGATTGCGTTTTTCGGAATTTCTATGATCCTATATCCAGGTGGCACATTGAGTGCAAATTCATGAATAATGTGACTCGGTTCTCCGTTTATGAAGGATCCACTTATGATATCACATTCAATCCTGACCACGGTCGTAGGTAAAATGTTGACGGGAAACTGTGACACATGCATTTATTACCTTTTAATATCTGCTTATCAAACCCTAGCAAACGTGTAAAGGTGTTTGCTTTTTCAAAATTGATGTCTTTCGTACAGTGTATAGTAGTATTTAAAGTATTGTTATTGCAATGTAGTTTAATTGATGCACCTTTTATCTCAGATTTTAAATAATCACTAATATCTTGCAATTCATAGGTTCCCTCCGGTATTTCAATGATTTCGGAACCATAGTAAAACTTGTTATTAGTTCATCAATGTTTGGAATGGAATTAAATGTTGAGAAATGCAGTAATGCACACTCATACTGACCATTTAGTTGTAATGTATTAGGATAGTACGTAGACAAGGTGGATGAGTTTCCGGTTATCGATAAAGTGAGTGACATCTTGCAAATGATTGAAATAAAAGAAAAACATTAATTTTATACATCTTTATTCCAAAATTTCCACAGATATTCTAAACATAAGTGACCACAATTTACTGTGTTAAACTTTTGATATCTTGTGTAGTTGTAATAAACAGTACAATTCTTAAAGTATCGCATTAATTCTATTGGAGGTTTCAAGTCTCCATAACTATCAAAGTATTCACAATAGTCGTCTACTTTAACATAAGCTACCCAATGCGTTCCTTCATTTTTAGAGTCGTCCAAGTTAACAATACCACATTCAATCTGTTTCGGCTTTCTTGGTAATTGATCCTTCATGTATACTCCTCGGAAGTGTGGGATGTCGCGTGCGTGTTCTTGGATGTCGATATTCGTTAGGTAGCTTCTTTGTCAGTTTTTTGGATGTTCAATGAATAATCCTTTACCATTTTTATGTGGTTTAATGTATAAACCCTTACCCAATGCTAAAGCCTCCATAGTCTTATGATGACGTTCTGTTTCTCGCAAATTTTGTTGAGCTGCTTTGTAATCATTGACGGTTTTTGCAATACCCGCTGCACCACCAGCCAAAGTGCCTAAAGCTGATAAGCCAGCAAAGATTGGAATTAAGGGCAAAATACCTCCAGTTTTTGGTATGGGTATAATTCGTGGTACTCGAATTTTCTGAATTTTTGGAAATATCTTTTTTGCTGCTAAGTAAGCAGCATTGATTAAAGATTTACTGTCTTTGTGTTTCATTTTCTTAATTTTTGATTTTATTTTTGATACAAAATTATTAAACGTTTTAACTCCAGCACCAGACTTTAGTTTGGCTTTCATAACTTTACTTACTAGCCATGAACTAAGTTTTTCACCTTTCCCAGCATCCTTTGATTTAAGTCTTGCCATTTGTTTTGCCATATTCATTAGTTGTAAATCTGCTTTATGACGATGTGATAAGTCTGTGTGCTTAGCGTATGCAATATCGTGGTGCATACAGGCTTCATCCAACTTATTAATACCTCGGTCACCGCGTAATAAGCGTTTCTGGAGTTTTGTTCCTGGTCCGCAATAATTATAACCAGGCAAATGAAGCTCAAATGGTAAATTTTCTATTAAACTGTTTACTAGTCCACCACCTTGCATTGTACAAAGCGCAATGGAAATATATTCAAAAAGAATTGATTATATACTTATGTATTAACTCAATCCATTAATGCAGCTTTGTCAATCCAACTATTTTCGTTATTGCTAAGACCCAACCATTTCACGTAAAGTTTTCTTCCTTTCTTTTTTAAAATTTTCTCTATCAAATAAACACCAGGAGAGTTAGATTTTTGAAGTTCTTGTTCATAAAAGGTTCCCAATATAGCTTGCTTACGTTGATCTTGAATATGATATGTCATTGGTGTTGTATTATTAATCTTCTTTACAGTAAAAAGTTCTGTTGACCAATTAGGAGTGTAACCTTTCTCAAAGTTGTGTTTGTATTTGCTGATACGAACATAATCGCCAATTTTAAACTTAGGTTTACATGGAACAGATACATGTTTATGTGCTTTCAAAATATTTCCTTTTATTACTTGCTCATTAGACTTATTTACATCGATTGGTTTTAATTTAATAGTTCGATGTTTTGTGTTGTTATAGGATTCGAGGGTAAGTTCTAATGGTTCACCCAGCCACTTATAGTTCCATTATGACTAAAATATTTGTACAATTTATTTATTATGGTTTTAATTAGTCGCTCAACAATTGATGCCTTTTTGCTAGAAACGAAGAGTAATGGTTAATCTTGTATGTTTCATAAGCGTTTGAAATGTATTATTATAAAATTCTGTTCCCATATCAGTTTGTAAATTATCAGGCTTTCGATGACTTTTTAGTAGTATTCGTTCAAATGCATGAGTAACTTCAAGCTTATTTTGTTTGATTTTAACGGTTGCGTCCAAGCATATTTCGAGAAGCAATCGATTACAATTAAAATATAATTGTAGCCTCCATTATATTTTTTTAGATTTTGCATATCCATCAGATCAGCTTGCCACAGGTCATCGATACTTTTTAAAACAACAGAACGCCGATGGAAATTTCTTCGTGCAGTTTTGTGTATTTCATTTACAATTTGCTGTTTGACATGATTTACAGTTTTTAAGCAATTTGTCAACATCTACTTTGGTATAAAACTTATCTCCAAATGAATTAAAGCCTCTGGTATCTTTGCTTTTAAAGTAGTTTGAACTGTCTTTTGTGCATCTAACCGTGAGCTGGGAACGTAATGCACCAATAAGTTTATTTAATTCATGTTATCGTATTAGCATTTAATCGATCTACGTAATCCTTGTTTACGACATCGTCTCCGTCTACGGGAGATCGGATCCCTCTGAGTCTTGTTGATTTCAAATCAAATTCTCCGATTTCTGATTTTAACAATGCGTTATTATAACTTCAAATAATCTGATAAACGCAATCTTTGTGAATATAATGACCGAATTTGTCTACATTCATCTTTAATGTGTATTGTTTTGAAAGGTTAACAGTAAATGAAACACAAATGTTTTATGTATTATTATATTGTTTTCACGTAATTCCTCTATTATGGATATGATTTCGTTGTTTACCCCTGTGTTACCAGCATCTTGAGATGCAATTAACAATTTAGCCGATCTACCAGTTCATTAGGATCATCCCAATATATAAAATCTACATTCTTCTTCCCACATTTTTGTTAAGGTAGTCCTTTCCCTTTAGATTGTAGGGAATAGCGGTTTAATAATTTGTAAATATTTTTGACCTTATTACTTTTTATCGGTTTACTTGGATCATAATCTCGTCGATGTGCATTTGTATCAAGTAGCATTGATTTATAATGTTGCATATCACTTTCTGTAACCAAACTCATATCTACATTCTTTTTCAATAATAACTGTTTCAATCCAGGCGTACATCGATACTTGCGACCTGCTACTATGACATATTCGTCATTGACAATTAGTGAGCAGAACCCAACATCAACTTTCCGCGCTCGGATCTGACACCAAATGGAATATCTGCTAACGCTTCTGGAGAAACTGACCAGGATGTTGTATTACCAATCTTGTTTCTTTTCAATCAGTGATTTGAATGAAGAGTCACTGTCGACCTCAGAGTCATAATCGTCTGTATCATTGCTTTCTTTCTCACCGAGAACTTCTTTCCCCAAAGTTTTATCAATAAATGGAACTTCAATATCTTCATCTTCAACATTTTGTGGAGCAGTTTGTTTAGTGACATTGGCAATTAAGTTTAAGGGTTCTGTTACAGGCTTCAAAACTGATTCCAACGCCTCTTTATTATTTATTTCAATATCCTTCATCTTACGTACTTTTTTCTTCACAGCTTCTGTCGCTTCAACGATTTGTCTTTTTAAAGATTTTTTCCATATTGTTGAAATAGATCGTGATTGATTAAGTATTCTAAGTGGAATAATTTAAAAAACTAGGGTAACGGACTTAAATAGTAACTTAATCAAAAACTACGAAAGTGTCAAATTTATTTCTATAACAACCTTTATTTTTAGAGCAATCTTTATTAATCACAACAAAATTAAAGGGATCGTTCCATATTTTTTGAACACATTTCACGAAATTCAACCCATGACATATCAGTGTTGACATGTTCTTCATATATGTGCTTCAAATTAATTTCATCTTGTTTAAAAAGTATGATCAAGTTTACGTTGTCTCTTATTAATTGTTTAGGAATTTTACTGTACGTTTGATTTAAATAAAAACAATCGATATATTTATGTCTTCCCATTGCAAAGTAATCACGCACGTTGCTTTGATTTTCACAAGCAACATCATCAAATATAATTACAGAGTCGGGTTTTTGCGTCCTGAACTCTTAGTATTTCTTCATGTTCCCGATATTCTGAAAAGAAACACCTGGTACTCGTTGCAATACTTTTCTAAAAATATGTACTTAGGTTGGTACAGGGTTTTTGAATAAATATAAACATTTCGAAATCTTAAACCATTTTCGTGTATGAGTAGACTAATGAGTAAATTTGTTTTTCCACAATTTGACGGTCCACAAATTATACAGCGTATTGAGTTAGGTAACAATTCACTGTGACGGAAATCAGTTTTACAAAATTCATCACATATTATGTTAACATTCAACGTCTGTGGTTGTTTTACAAATTTCATGATTACTGTGTGAAGCAGTTCGATAAACAATGACAACCATTTTATTAGATTAATATTTATAAACCATCGCACTATGTATTTTGTATTACTAGCATTGCCGAGTCGACCGTTGACGATTCTAGACCACTTTTCGCTCGGCGAAACAAGTTCGCCATCGCGGTGGTCTAGAATGCCCAATCATATACTACTGCTTTGTATTATTATATGTCTTCAATATTACTTCTAACGGTTGTCCTAACCATTTGTAGTTTCCGTTATAGCTAAAAGATTTATATAACTTATTTTTAATAGTTCTTATTAGTCTTTCAACAATCGAAGCTTTTTTGGTTGAAAACGTTGAGTAATGGTTAATATTGTTCGTCTTCATAAGATTCTGAAACGTATTATTATAAAACTCGGTCCCCCATATCCGTTTGTAAATTAACAGGTCTGCGATTACTATCAATCAATATCCTTTCAAATGCATGCGTAACATCTTGTTTATTTTTTGATTTCAATGGTTCCGCCAAGCATACTTTGAGAAGCAATCATAACCACTAGCACATAATTGTAACTTTTATTATACTTTTTCAAGTTTTGCATGTCTATCAGATCGGCTTGCCACAAATCATCGATTCCTTTAAATAACTGAACGCCTCAGGAAATTTCTTCGTGCGGCTTTATGTATTTCATTAACTATTTGCTGTTTTGCCATTGAGGAAAATTTTAATTAAATTATCTACCTCTGCTTTAGTATAAAACTTGTCTTCGAAATGAGTCAAAACGTCTGACGACTTTGTTTTTAAATAAGATTTAACTGCATTTTGCCCATCTAATATAATTTGAGAACGTAATGAAGAAATCAGTCTATTGAATTCTTGTACTGTCTGAGCATTCATTCGATCTACATAATCCTTGTTCACAGCTTCGTCTCCTTCTACGGAGATCTTATTCCTTTCAATCTAGTTGTTTTTAAATCATAGTCCCCTGTTTCTGACTTGCACAGGGCGTTCTCATTAAAGTCAAGTAACTCTGTTAAACGTAATCTTTTATGAACGTGATGTCCAAATTTGTCTACGTTCATATTTAGGTGTATATTGATGAAAGGTTAACAATAAAATGAATACATTTTTTAAATCATTTATTTATAATTTTATTTTCACGCAATTCTTCAATGATAGATAATTTCATTGTTAACTCCAGTGTTACCAGCATCTCGAGAAGCTATCAGTAATTTTAACCTATCCACTAGTTCATTTGGATCATCCCATATACAAAATCTGTGTTCTTTTTCCACATTTTTGTCAATGACAGTCCTTTTCCCTTCGGAATATTGTCTTGGATGGTACTTCGTAGTTTAAAAAGTGGCTTAATAACTTGTAATATTTCTGTCCCTTATTACTTTTTATTGGTTTACCGGAATCATAGTCTCGTCGATGAGCATTTGTATCGAGTAGCATTGACTTATAATGTTGCATATCCCTGTCGGTTACCAAACTTAAATCTACATCTTTCTTTAGCAACAACTGTTTTAAACCAGGTGTATTTTGATATTTCTGTCCAGACACGATAATATATTCATCGCCGATTGTTATGCGAGCTGAACCTAGCATCAAGTTCCCATCCACCACTCTGACACCATACGGGACCCCGGCAAGTGCTTCTGAGGTTATAGACCAAGATGATGTATCACCCTGTTTATTTTCATCCAATGATTGAAACGAACAATCACTGTCCTTGTCAGATTCATAGTCACCGTCGACTTTACTCAGGTTTCCTTTCTGAGAAGCTGAATCAATAAATGAAACATCTGCTTCTTCATTTCCCGTACCATACAAACGAGGAGGTTGCATGCTTGCATTTGCAATTAGGTTGAGAGGTTCTGTTACAGGCTTAAACATTGACTCCAGTGTCTGATTATTATCAATCTCAATGTCTTTCATCTTTCGTATTTTCTTCTTAACGGCTTCTGCAGCATCAACAATTTGTCTTTTTAGTGTTTTTTCCATTTTTGTATCTTGATAGGTTAAGCGTTGTTTAACGAATAAAATATTTCTGTGGTAAGATACTTAAATATCCTAATCAAAGATTACAAATGTGTCAAATTTATTTCTGTAACATCCTTTATTTTTGGAACAATCCTTATTAATGACTACATAATTGAAAGGTTCACTCCATATTTTTGAACACATTTCACGAAATTCGCTCCATGACATATCAGTGTTGACATGTTCTTCATAAATATGTTTCAAATTAATTTCATCTTGTTTAAAAAGTATAATTAAGTTAGCATTGTCCCGAACTAACTGTTTAGGAATTTTAAATGTTTGGTTAAGATAAAAACAATCAATACATTTATGTCTTCCCATCGCAAAGTAATCACGCATATTGTTTTGGTTTTCACAAGCAACATCATCAAATATGATCACAGAATTAGGTTTTGCCTCCTGGACACTCAGTACTTCCTCATAACCATGATATTTCTGGAATGATACACCAGGAACTCGTTGCAAACTTGTTCTAAAATATGTATTTGGGTTGATGCAGAGTTTTCGAATAAATAAAATTTTGAAATCTTAATCCATTCTCATGTATGAGAAGACCTATTAACAAATTAGTTTTTCCAGAATTGGAAGGCCCGCAAATAATGCAACGTACAGAGTTGGGTAGTAGGTCTCCATGACGGAACCAGTATTTCGAGACTCAATACAAACTGTATTCACATTTAATGATTGTGGCTGTTTGACAAACTTCATGGTTACTACATGAAACGAACAGACTAAAAATGACTCAATTAATTTGTTACATTCACATTTATAAGCAACATTACGCCAGCAAACACTAAATAGTCTGTTCTCATGCTCGTTTTAGTTTTAAACTAATATCCAATTGGAATGGCGTCCAATCCGTTTGCTGATCGAACAAGGTAACCCATTTAGGTACCGAGAGTGACGGAGGCGAACGGAGTGAGCCGTAGGAACGGAAGGTGGATTAGAATGCCCAATAATATCCTACTTCCCTGGATCGGGATCCGTGGGGGCGCCCCTTCCGTTGGGTACGGGGCAAGCTGAGGGCCTGGGCGCCTCCACTTACCCACACGATGCAACCCCAGTTGCTAGAGGCGGTAGTGTCGGCCCTCTTCCCTGAGCGAGCGGGACACGTTCCCCCGGCGATGGCTTCGCCCTCAGCCACAGACTCTCCAGAAGAGGAGAGCACCGATGTCCCCGAGGTGACGCAAGAGACGAGAGCGGCCGTGTCGCGACTCCGGGCCAAGAACACAGCGCCCGGACCCGACGGAGTTCCTGGTCGAGCTCTCGTCTTAGCTCTGAAGGAGCTAGAGCCCCAGCTGAGGGGGCTCTTCACGGCATGTCTCGAGCGGGGCCAGTTTCCCAGTGTGTGGAAGGAGGGGAGGCTGGTCCTGCTCAGGAAGGAGGGGCGCCCCGCGGACTCGCCGTCCGCGTATCGGCCCATAGTGTTGCTAGACGAGGCGGGCAAACTTTTTGAGCGTATTATCGCAGATCGCCTCGTCAGCCACTTGTGCAGGGAGGGGCCGAACCTAGACGAGAACCAGTTTGGGTTTCGTCGGGGGCGCTCCCATATAGATGCATCATGCGCGTGAGGGCCCTGGCGGAGGAAACGGTGTCCCGGGTGTGGGTGGTGCTGGCGGTGTCCTTGGACATATCTCCAACGCCTTCAATTACCCTGCCCTGGAGTTGTATTCGGGAGGCGCTGCATTTACCATCGTGTGCCTCCCTACCTCCGCCGTACAGTAGGGGCTTACCTGAAAGGTAGATGCGTCCACCTATCGGGGACGTGACGGGTGCCGGTCGGCGCCTCACGTCGTGCGGTGTCCCCACAGGGATCGGTCCTGGGGACCGCTCCTGTGGAACATCGGATACGACTGGGTGCTGAGAGGCGAACTCCCGTCGGCGCCGACTTGGACGTGTTACGGCGGACGACACGCTTGTCACTTGCCCGGGGGAGCTCGCACAGGGAAGCGACGTTGATAGCCACTGCTGCGGTGTCACAGGTGGATGAACCGCATCCGGCGCCTGGGCCTGGAGGTGGCCCTGAACAAGTCGGAGGCCATGGTGTTTCATGGCCCCCGACGCGCGCCGGCGCCGGGATCACACATCGTAGTCAGTGGGGCCCGGATAGCTGTCGAGTCCACCATGAAGTACCTGGGATTGGTGCTCGACAGCCGTTGGGAATTCGGTCCCCACTTCCGGCGGCTGGCGCCTAAAGCTGATGGGTGCAGCAGGCGCTTTCAACGTTGCTTCCCAACTTGGGGGGCCCGAGCGCCGCCTGTAGGCGGTTGTACGTGGGAATCGTGCGATCCATGGCCCTGTATGGGGCCCCTGTGTGGGCGCTCGACATGACGGCCAGTACTCCTCAGCCATTCTGCGGATAGCCGCAGAGGGCGATGGCCGTCAGAGTCGTCCGCGGGTATCGCACGATCTCTCTACGAGGCGGCTTGCGTCCTGGCCGGATCCCCGCCCTGGGACCTAGAGGCGAAAGTACTAGCGTCATTATATCGATGGCGCGAGGAAGAGCGGGCACGGGGCTCGAGACCGGTTGCAGCGACAGATCGCGCGGCCGCCGAGAGGAGCTCCGTCAGTGTCCTGGTGGCGGAATGGCGGCAGAGGCTTCTGCGCCCTACCGCCGGCCTCGCTACCGTCGAGGCGATCCGGCCAGTACTCGACGACTGGCTCGGGAGAAGGCATCGCTCCCTGTCGTTCAGGGTGACACAGGTATTGTCGGGGCACGGTTGCTTCGGCAAGTACCTGTGTCGCATAGACAGGGAGCCGGACGCTCGGTGCCACCACTGCGTCCATTGTGGGGAGGACAAGGCGCAACACATGCTCGCCGAGTGTGTGGCTTGGGAGGAGCAGCGCCGTGCCCTCACATCAGAAGTAGGAGGCGATCTGTCGCTGCCGGCCGTGGTTCGTAGTATGGTCGGTAGCGCAGAGTCGTGGGACGTGATGTCGCAGAAGGAAGCTGCGGAACGGGAGAGGGAGATCTCCACTCCCTTCCCAGGCCGCAGAAGACGCACCGGGCGCAGAAGAAGGGCGGATAACGCCCTCTTCCGCCCCCCATGAATGGGTCCAGGGGCGATGGACTTGGGGAAGTCCCCGCCCCCTATCCGATGGCCCCTCCGCCTCTCCCCAGGCGGAGGAAGTCCATGAGGATTTCCCCCCGTTAAAAAAAAAAAAAAGGTGCTTACCGGGCACGGCAGCTTCGGTAGGTGCCTGTTTCGGATCCAGCGGAAGGAAACGCCCGAGTGTCGTCATTGTGAGGATCACCTAGAGGACACGGTGGAGCATACGGTGGCGGAGTGCCCTGCTTGGGCTGAGCACCGCCGTGTTCTCAGGGAAGTGATCGGCAGCGGCGACCTCTCGCGCCCGGCCTTAATCGAGGCCATGGTGCAGCGTGAGAGGAACTGGGAAGCTATCTCCTCCTTTTGCGAAGCAGTTATGCTCGCAAAGGAGGAGGCGGAGCGCGCAAGGGAACTATCCTCCTCGCGCCCCAGCCGCCGCAGAAGGCGACATTCCGGGCGTCGGGGATCGAGAGATGATCTCCGGCTACCGTAAGCGCGGGTCTGCGGACGACGAGTAAGGGTAGCTCGCCGCCGACCAGAACCAGACCCGAGCGTACGGCGCGTAGCGTTCCGCGCGCGCCTCGAAGAGCCAATAGACCACCACAGACGGGGCCCTATAGGGCTGATGTTCAGGCCGGGGTTGCGGGGTAAGCGCAATGAGGCACTGCGACCTCGGCCTAGAGCAGGAGTAGGAACAGGGGGGTTTTTCGTCAGTAAGAGTCTGACACTCCCTCCCGCCTGACCCTGGGCGGGAGAAGTCATTTGATGATTTTCCCCTCACAAAAAAAAAACCCCTCTTTGATCGAACGAACGGACCAAGATGGTCTATATGCAGGCTATGGAATTAAAAAAAGCGCATTCAAGACACGCAGACACATATTTTTTTACATACCGAGTCATTTTTGAGAACCAATAAGTCTTCTTGATCCTCTCCAAAGTTTTCTCCAGCCCTAAGTGTCCAATTTCGTCGTGATTCATCCTGCATATTTGCCACCTTGTCCTTTATATTTTGGATGAAGACCCCTTGGATCTAAATCACATTCTATAATTTGTCTAATCCGATCTAACTCCGAGTCCCCTACCTGTAATGTGTGCAACCAATCTTCGTCGCTTATAGACATAACCCGCGCTGCTGACTTTGGAAAATCTTCATCTGAGGCTGGGTTGCGTGATAAAGCATCGACATGAGACATCTTTGCGCCTGGCCTATATTCGATGGAGCATTGAAATTCCTGCTATAACAACCACCAACTTTTTTTATTCATCATTCATCACATTCGGGGAATTAAGTCACGCTTTATAAAGTGGAGCGCAAAGCGCTACAGGCAGTCACAATTTTAAACTCTAGACCTAACAAGTATACCCAAAATTTTTTCCAAAGACCGTATGACCGCTAACGTTTCCAGCTCGTAAGAGTGATAAAATTTTTCTTCGGGCGAAGTTCTACGGCTACAATAAGCAACCGGCCGCATGTTACCGTCACTCTTGCTTTGCTGCAGAAGGATTCCACCCACTCCGTCCTTACTTGCATCTGTATGAAACTCCGTTCTAGCATCATGATCATAAATGGCTAATATTGGCCTTTCGACCAACTTTCGTTTCAAATCTTGAAACGCATTCTCTTGTTCTTGATTTCACGTCCACGCAGAGTCCCAAAAATTGGCGTATGCCGTGTACATTCTGTGGACGTGGAAAATTAAGAACCGACTGAATCTTCTTTTAACCTGGACGAACCCCGGCGGCACTTATCTCATAGCCTAAGTAATCAATACTAGACCGTAAAAAGGCACATTTTCCGAGATTCAAGGTTAAGTTCGCTTTTCCCAGTAATTTCAAAATATCCTCGAGCCTGTCTAAACACTTAGATGTATCCTTCCCAAATACCAGGAGATCGTCCATATATGCGGTGGCCTTAGCGAATCGAGCTGGCCCCAACACTTTATAAATCAGACGCTGAAATACGGCTGGTGTATTTGCCAGACCGAATGGCATACGATTGAATTCGTATAACCCATCCGGTGTGACAAATGCAGTTAGATGTTTGCTACCATGCTTGGAGAGGGGCCAGTTTCCGCTGTCGTGGAAGACAGGTAAACTGGTCCTCGTGAAGAAGCCGGGGCGTCCTGCGGACTCTCCGTCCGCGTACCGGCCCATTGTGCTGCTCGACGAGGCGGGAAAACTGTTCGAGAGGATAATATCAGATCGCCTCTGTCGGGCACCTGTCTGGAAGGGGACCGGATTTAGCGATGGCCAGTTCGCTTCCGCAGAGGGGCGCTCCACGGTGGACGTCATCATGCACGTGAGGGACCCTCACGACGGGGACTGCGTTGGCCAGGGGGCGAGTCGTCGTGGGCGGTGTCTCTGGACATCGCCAACGCCTTCAACTCGTTGCCCTGGAGCTGCATTCTGGAGGCTCTCCGTATCACCGGGTGCCTGCCTATCTCCGTCGTGTAGTCGAGGCTTACTTGACGGACAGATGGCGTCATCTACCCCGGGCACCGGGGCGTGTGGAATCGGCGAGAGGTGTCGCGCGGTGTACCACAGGGATCGGTCCTGGGACCTCTCCTGTGGAACATCGGGTACGATTGGGTGCTACACACCGACCTCCCGAGCGCGTCAGCATTGTCTGTATGCTGACGACACGCTGGTTGCTGGCGGAACGGGAGGGTCGAATCAGGCGGCGGCCGACCTGATGTCACAAGCGGTTGCGACAGTCGTTGCAAGGATCCGGCGGTTGGGACTCGAGGTGGCGCTCCACAAGTCCCGAAGCCATATGTTTTCTTTTGGCCGTCGGAACGCGCCACCCACCAGGTAGGTCCCAAATAACGGCAGGAGGAGTTACCATCGGCGTCGAGTCGGCGATGAAGTAACCTGGGTCTCGTCCTCGACAGCCGATGGAACTTCACGGAGCATTTTCGTCGTTTGGCCCCTAAGTTGGAACGGTCTGGGGCCGCGCTCAAGCGCCTCCTTCGTATGCGTATATGGGGATCGTGCGATCCATGGCCCTCTACGGTGCCCCTGTGTGGGCGCCGGACTTGAAGCAGCGGCTGGCTCGTACGCTGGTCGCGTCCCAGAGGGTCATGGCCATCCGAATAATCCGCGGATATCGCACGATCTCCGGGGAGGCGGCGAACCTCCTTAGACGGATCACCGCCGTGGGATCTAGAAGCGAAGGCGCATCGCGCGCGTCTACAGTTTGCGCGCAGACGCGCGTCGCCGGGTGAAGATCCTCTTGCGCGCCAAATTAAGTGCGTGGCGGAATGAGCTCCGCGAGATCTCATGGCTGAGTGGAAGCAGCGACTGTTCGCAACCGAGGGCCGGGGCACGATACTATAGCAGCGGTAAGACCCTCTTTGAGGATTGGCTTGAGAGACGCCACGGCGTCCTCACTTCCGCCGGACGCAGGTGCTTACCGGGCACGGCAGCTTCGGTAGGTTCTTGTTTCGGATCCAGCGGGAGGAAACGCCCGAGTGTCGTCATTGTGAGGACCACCTAGAGGATACGGTGGAGCATACGGTAGCGGTATGCCCTGCCTGGGCTGAGGCATCGCCGTATCCTCAGGGAAGTGATCGGCGGCGGCGACCTCTCGCGCCCGGCCTTAGTCGAGGCCATGGTGCGGAGTGAGAGGAACTGGGACGCCGTCTCGCCTCCTTTGTGAAGCAGTCATGCTCGCAAAGATAGAGGCGGCCCGCGTGAGGGAGCAATCCTCCTCCCACGCCCCCAGCAGCCGCACTGGCGACACTACGGGCGGTCGGGGTCAAGGGACGATCTCCGGCCACCGTAAGCACGGGCCTGCGGTCGGCGAGTAAGGGCAGCTCGCCGCTCGACCAGAACCAGGCCCGAGCGTACGGCGCGTGGCGTTCCGCGCGCGCCTCAAAGAGCCATTAGACCACCACAGACGGGGCCCTAAAGGACTGATGTTCAGCCGGGGTTGCGGGGTAAGCGCAATGAGGCACCGCGACCTCGGCACAGAGCAGGAGAAGGAACAGGGGGGTTTTTAGTCAGTAAGAGTCTGACACTCCCTCCTGCCCGGCCCTGGGCGGGAGAAGTCATTTGATGATTTTCCCCTCACCAAAAAACAAAAGATGTTTGCTACGCTCTGATATTGGCACCTGATAATAACCAGATGCCAAATCCAGAGTAATAAAACACGTTTGTCCGGACAATCTTGCTATCTCATCCTCTATAACTGGCATCGGATATCTCTCCTTCATAGTTACAGAGGTCAACATTCTATAGTCAATACACATTCTGAAACTACCATCTTTCTTGCGCACTAATATAATCTGACTTGAATATTCTGACGTTGACTCTCTCACCACTCCGGCATCCAGCATCTCTCCAATCATTTTCTGTACCGTATCGCGTTCATGATGAGAGAGCCGGTACGGCCGATAAACAACGGGGCGTTGGCTGTTTAGCTCAATAGTCATTTCTGTAATATCAATGCACCCTAAGTCCTTCAAGTTCGAAGCAAAGCAATGCTGATACTGCTTGAGCATGCTCATCAACTGTTCGCGCGCCTGATGGTTTTTTCAGAGCATCAACTTACGCTCATGAAATGTATAAATTGTGAAGAATTCTGAAAATTACCCCACTTGCTATACTTAACTCATGTAGTTAGCACCCATTAAAAGTTTATTAATTTAAAACCGTGTTCGAGTATTTTTCTGAAGAACATTTACATTAACCCTGGTTCCGTACATGGTCCGTATCGAGCCTGATGACCCTTACTAAAGAGGAGATCAGCGATTTTATTTGAAGAGGAATCAAGTACTGAAATTTTCCACCGTGACGTGGAGATTTGCTGGTGGATTGGATTGAGTTCGAACAAATGGTTTTAGCGGTGTACAGTATTTTATGTAACTAATATCATCACCCAACAGGTAGTATATAAGTAAATTATATTTAAGGTCAGTAATATTTATTTAACTACTTATTGGATTTCTTTGATCATTAGAATCTTTAGATACTCTGTTAGATTGTGATTAGTATTTTAACAGTGAATCTTAAGTTTAAATTATACTCACTGCAGTATAGTTAGTTAATTGCTACATTATTTAAACCTAATTCAATCAAGGCTGTAACTAATTCACATAGTTTTATAACTACTTAGTAGATGTAATTATTAGCAGGTATCTCCACAATATAAATAATTTTAGTGTTATACTATATATTAGTGCAAGTCATTGTAAAAAATTAACAAGTTATAAGTAATTTAGAATCGTTTATGTAATAAATAGGAATTAGTATTTTTAATTGAATTAATTGTGCTTATTTATTTAGTTTATATAAAAGTTTACAACATTATAAATTGTAGGTAGTTTTACGAAAAGTTATACAATATTTATTTACTTAATTAGCTTTATATAATTGTTCTTAATTTGTAGGTTCTGTGTCGCTTTATAAAAGCATTTCGGCAGTGTATAAACACAGTTAGGTCTGTCTTAATCATATTGTTTTGCTAGGTAATTGTAGTTCCTGTATCAATTTCCAGGTTGACAATACTCATCTCCCCGTATGTCCGAGGAAAGGGATTTAATTAAAAAGCGCGCAGCTTTAAGGTCGCTTGACTGCTTTCGTCACCTTCCTGGACTCACTCAAGGACAAAGTATTAAGTAGTTGTGATGTGTCCGAGTTGCAGTTGCGCATGGGTAAGATGGAGTCATTGTACGAGCAATATGATGAGTGCAGTTTGCGTCTGGAATGCATTGCTGACGATATTAAGGTACATATTCGAGCGTACAGAGTAGCGAGTCACTTTATTACAAAGCGTTGTCCAGAGCGCAAACGATTCTCAAGGACAGTACCAAAGATGATAAGTCGATGGAAAGCTGTAAGAGTACACTTGCTAGCATACACAAACCGATAAAATTACAACGATACAATTACCAAAGTTTAGCGGTTCATATTGCAATTGGTTGGAATTTCGTGATACCTTCACTAGTCTAATTCATAGTAACGACGAAATTGATGAGGTTAACCAATGACGTATTATATATAGACACGTCATGAACCAACATCGCGGCGCTTAAAAACGGCGAAAATACAAGATAACTCTTCTACGACTAAAGAAAGGGAAAGCAAATATGACATCGTATAGTGGAATGCCTTTGCTAGAGGGGAGATAAATATACGTCTTCAGTTATGCCGACGTCACGTGACTATACCTTCATGCGCCGGCCGCCATAAGATGGCGGGCGCCGGCGTCGAAAAAAATTAAAATAAAAATAGGTTGTTTGGTGAACTTACGCATGAAATGACACATTTTTGTCTTTAACTTTTGGAGTATAATTTGTACATCGTCTGAACACAGACACGACGACATGCTTTCTTTATGTTTCGCACAGGTTTACACACGATATAAATTAAAAAAACACACGTAGCGTCGCGCGGGAGGTTGGTGCGTGACTAAGCGCGATGTTGTCAAATTGCCTTCATTTCATGTTGCCATTTTAGAGCGCGGACAACGTATCTATAGATTTTATACATCATTGAGGTTAACAAGTTCCACTACCTAAGAGCCTCTCTTGAGGGGACCTGCTGTCGTCATCATTAAATCAATACAGTTTTCTTCGAGTAATTACTCTGTGGCATGGAATTTGTTACTTGATCGATTTGACAACAAACGATTATTAGCGCAAAATCATATGTGTACCTTATATCACATTGATGCGGTTGCGAAGGAATCGTCTGTTGCTCTCAAAGGATTAATCGATAAATTAAATACGGACTTGCAGGCATTAGAGTCGTTAGGTGAGCCTGTAAAGCACTGGGACACATTTTTGATATACCACGTCACTCAAAAAATTGATCATAGGACCTATCGTGAATGGGAGGAGTTTAAGGGTAGGACTGACAAAGAAAGTTCAATTACGTTTGATATGTTCATGCAATTCCTACGCACTCGAGCCGATTTGATCGAGAACTTAGAACGCCTTCGAACAAATAATAATTCTCAAACGGCAGGTAGATGAAACCCTAAGATCAAGTCGATGTTGGCTAATCAGTCTAATAACAGTTCCAGCATCGAAACAGCTCCCCCAAGTATGTCCCAAATGTCACAGTAACGATCACACATTAAATAATTGTCCACAGTTTCTCGCATTAGGCATCGATGCTCGTATTAAACTTCTACCTACGTATACAATTTGTTTTAATTGTTTGCGGTCGGGTCACTTCGCTAACAAATGTAAAAAAGCCGGGTGTAAACTATGTAAACGTAGGCACAATACACTAATTCACGTAGATTCTAAAGATAACATTATTGCAAATACCATTGAGATAGAAAATATATAGAGGCGCCGTGTTACTATAGAAGTATACATGCTTATACAATATGAGGGAAATATGAAACAAACTATGAAATATCATTTTTTCTCACTCTTTCTAGGCAATAATTGTTATTAGACAAAAGGGACAACATATTTAAGTTGTTGCTTAATATGGAAACAAATCATTTTGACATTAGCAAAGTTGTAGGTAAGTGCCATGTCCGCCATCTTAAGCGCTCAGAGTACCTGAGTTTCATGGTAGTTGTCTCCGTCAAACGGTTTGTTTATGTTTTAAATTATTGCGGTTTTTCAGTAAATTACAAAGAACCATTTTTTTAAACTTCAAATATATATAGTGAAACAAAAAAACAATATGCCTGTGTGTTGTATTGTGCAGTGTGGGTACAAAAAGAACGAAAATAAACCTCAACTGTCTTTGTATAGGTTAGTAAACAGTTTTCATCAAATATTACTTAGAATAATCCACATAGATAGAAAATAAATGTCACGGATACTTTAATCTATTGCCAAAGTATATATATTTACTTTTATTTCTGTCTGTGAGACAGTTTTAGTAAAAAAATTGTTGTTTACAATATATGTCAATATGGCATAGTTACGTACCATTTCACAAAAGTATCGATATAATCTCCATTTAAAATTCAACATATATTATACTAATAATCTATTTTAACAATGGATGTTTCCGCAGTTTTGTGTAACGCTAAAGTAAGACGTCAGTATGTTGGTATTGGTTTTAGTTACATAAGTAGAAGTCAAATTATCATGTTTTATATTATACGGGCGCGATTGACAGAGCGGCGTTGGCGACGATCCCAGTGCGACCACCAAGCGTAATAATAAAAAGTGAAGATACATACAATAAGATTGACTTCACTACATATCTATTTTGTGCTAACGTAGTTTCGAAGATATCATCGCTTAATCAGACGCGCCGAAATTGTGCGCGAGCACTTCACAAATACCCATAGGTTTTCCACATATATAAAGATAAACATTTAACAAACACTATCTTTTCTATTTCACCCATTCCATTACAACGCTGTTCATAACACCGTCTATTTTTTAAAAGACGCTTTACGTATAATTATATGAATACAAATTCGACTTGAGAAAATCATTAGCCAATCAAGAAACCAAGTTAACCCCGGGTTCCGGGCTCTAGCTAGGCCGACGGCAAAGTAGGAACAGGAGTTGATTTTAGTCAGTAACGGTCTGTCCCGAAAAAGGCCGGAGATGACATTAGATGATTTCCCATAAAAAAAATACCGTTAATCAGCTGGCTAATCCCTAAAACTATACCTACGTAGAACTTTTACTCAAATTGTATCGATACTCGTTAAATACTTAGTCGGCACAACCCTAGCAACGGCAGCCATCTTATGCG
Organism: Spodoptera exigua; assembly: GCA_902829305.4. Lineage (NCBI taxonomy): Eukaryota > Metazoa > Arthropoda > Insecta > Lepidoptera > Noctuidae > Spodoptera > Spodoptera exigua. The sequence goes on along the minus strand of CADEPN050000001.1, from coordinate 24,287 downwards.
ACATTTTGGATTGTAGGTAGGCACCTTCTTTTCGTAGGTATTTCAAGTCCATATATTTCCTATGTCAATGGCAAATACACACAGTGGCAATTCGTCTAACAATAACTTGTCTTCATCATCCGTACCGTCTGCTACCACAGACACGACGCATCCTCTCAAGGTCATACGCAGCGTGATGTTTTATTATCGACCGCATTGATCAAGCTACGGGATCATACTGGCTGTGTGCATGTCGTTCGGTCGGTTCTAGACAGCGGTAGCACGTCGTCATTTATAACGGAACGGTTATGTAAAAAACTTAATTTATTCACGAGCCAGGTAAATAAATCTATACTTGGCATAAATAATGTTACTTCGCACGTAGGTAAAACATGTCGAGTTAAGATGTCATCATTGGATGATAGTTTTAATTACGACCTTCATTGTTTGGTTTTGCCAGTTATCACAAGTGAGGTGCCGAGCCGTGAAATTAAAGTTTCTTATTTCGATCTACCTTCGAATATTAGTTTAGCTGATCCTATGTTTTATAAACCCGCGGATATCGATTTATTAATCGGCGCTGACCTGTTTTGGGAATTATTAGGATCGCAAAGATTACAGTTAGATACCGGAAAGCCAATATTATATGAAACCCGTTTGGGATGGATAGTTTCCGGTCCGATTACTCAATACTGCTCTTTACCCTCGAATAATTTAAAATGTTATTTTTCTAAAGGTGTTTCCGATGATGATTGTTATTGGGATAAACTTAGAACCGATTTGACAAAGTTTTGGCAATTAGAAGAAGTCAGTTTAAAATCTTCTAATTCATACGAGTGTTATATGCCAGAAGAAAGGTTATGTGAGGATAATTTTGTTAAAAATACGACACGATTGCCTAGTGGTCGTTTTTGTGTGCGTATACCCCTTAAAAAAGATCCTTCGATTCTGGGAGCTTCTCACAAGAAAGCTACACATTGTTTCCAATCATTGGAGCGTAGATTAAAAAATAATTCGGAATTTGGTATAATGTATCGTGAATTTATGAGGGAATATGAGTCGCTTGGCCATATGACTAAAATTAATGGAACAAGTAATTTGTGTTCAGGTTACTTCATTCCGCATCACGGAATCTTACGCGAGTCGAGCAGCACGACCAAGCTTCGTGTTGTCTTCAACGCAAGCTGTCCTACCGTGACTGGAGTGTCCTTTAATGACCTACAGATGGTTGGACCAACTGTACAAGATGATCTGTTGTCAATACTTCTTCGGTTTAGATTTCACAAATACGTCTTGGCTGCAGATGTTGAAAAGATGTATAGACAAATAGTTGTTCACCCGTCTGATAGGCAGTTGCAAAGGATTGTTTGGCGTCATAACAGTTATGAGCCTATTAATGTTTACGAGTTAAACACCGTCACGTACGGTACGGCTAGTGCGCCGTACCTCGCGACCCGGTGTATCAACAACTAGGACTTGACCACAAGGACCCCAAAATCTCAGAGATCATCATGCATGATTTTATGTCGATGATCTACTGTCCGGAGGCAATGACTTGGACGAGGTAAAATACATACGCACTGAGGTCACTAAGGCACTTGCTTCAGCATGTATGCCATTAAGAAAATGGAGGTCCAATAATCCTAAATTGGCATTGGATGGTGTTTCAGCCTCCAGTGACTCCCCTGCTCCGGTTGACTTAGATATTGCATCGCATGAGCCCGACAAGTTACTTGGTCTGGGTTGGTATGTCGCTGCCGACGAGTTAGAGTTTCCTATAAGTCTGAGCAAGTCCTCGGCTGGGCACACTAAACGTGATTTGTTATCAGTGATAGCCAGAATTTTTGACCCCCTGGGTTTATTATGTCCTATTATTTTAACCATGAAGGTTTTATTACAGAAACTGTGGTTGGATAAATTGTCATGGGACCAACCACTGCCTGATGATATAAAATATCACTGGAATAACATACTGAAATCATTGCCACTTTTACCTCATTTCCGTATACCGCGAATCGTAGTTTGTGATTCATATCGCGAAATAGAACTACATATTTTCTCAGATGCGTCTGAGGCCGCATACGGTGCGTGCGTTTACGTTCGCAGCGTTAATGATGAGGGTAAGTATTCAGTTTCTTTACTAATGGCTAAGAGTCGAGTGGCTCCTATAAAGCCCACAACAATCCCACGACTAGAGTTATGTGGCGCGGTGATCGGCTCTCGTCTTTATGATAAGGTGAAAAGTTCACTCAGAGTGGAGATCAGTCGGGTCTATTGTTGGACTGATTCAACCATCGTCCTGGGATGGTTACAGATGATGCCTACCAAACTTCAGCCGTTTGTGCGCAACCGTGTTGCTGAGGTTCTGGATAAGGCAGGTAACTGTACCTGGAGACACGTCCCAACAGACAAAAACCCAGCAGATCTAATATCTCGTGGTGTTGATATTGGTGTTCTGCGGGAATTGGATCTGTGGTGGTCTGGACCTGATTTCCTACAGCGCAACCCTTCTGAGTGGCCGTCGAAAGTAAAATGTTCGGGATTAGAGTCATTACCGGAGACTCGATGTAATTTAGTTTTTAATGCCGTTATTAAGGATACTTAGGCGACGCTTTCATTGAATTTAACCGTTATTCTGATTATTCACGTCTGGTTCGTTCCGTAGCTTATACATTAAGATTTATTAAATCATGTAAGAAACGATACCCAAAAACAAAGTTTTTGTCTCAAGATGAGTTACAAGAGGCAATCAATGTTATTATTATAAAAAGTCAGGCTGAATCATTCCATGAGTACGAGTTGCTTTTAAATAAAAAGTGTTTACCCACGAAGAGCGCCCTTCTAAAGTTCAACGCTTATTTAGATAATAATAACATAATGCGTGTAGGAGGACGACTCGAAAATTCTTGTTTTAATTTTGATAAAAAACATCCCATATTATTACAGTCCACACATCACTTTACAAAATTATTATTTAATTTCGAGCATAGACGTTTGATGCACGCTGGCCCACAGTTGCTATTAGCTTCCATAAGGGAATCTTACTGGCCAATAGGAGGTCGCAACTTGGCGAGAGCTTGCTATCATAAGTGTGTTCTATGTCGCCGTATGAAGGGACAGGTAATTAGTCCTATAATGGGGAACTTACCACGAGAACGACTTCGCCCAGGTTATCCCTTTGAGAGCACGGGCGTTGATTATGCCGGGCCTATTATGTGTGCTAGTCGTCAGGGTCGAGGATGCCGGCTGGTGAAGGTGTATGTCGCCATTTTTATATGTTTGACGACTAAAGCCATTCATTTGGAACTCGTTGGTGATTTAACTAGTAAGAGTTATTTGTTAGCTTTGCATCGATTTATTGCTCGAAGAGGTAAGCCCGTTGATATATGTATTTTCCGACAACGGTACCTCATTTGTCGGTGCCTACAACGACCTTTCTAAATTTTTAAAAGAAAATAGTTTGTCCTTGGGTGAAAGTGCAGCAAATGATGGAATTAAATTCCATTTCATCCCTGCGTACACTCCGCACTTCGGTGGTCTCTGGGAGGCGGGTGTTAAGTCAACCAAGTACCACCTTCAAAGAGTGTTGGGAAATTGTAATTTGACATTTGAGGAGCTGTATACTGCACTTACTAAAATCGAAGCCATTTTGAACTCTCGTCCACTAACGCCGTTGTCTTCAGATCCTGAAGATTGCACGCCGCTTACGCCGGGTCATTTTCTTATTGGGCGACCTCTTACTTCCTTGCCGCAACCTAACTATCAGGATCGCTCTGCTAGCCATCTGTCTCGCTAACAGCGAATTGAGCAGCTCCGCCAACATTTTTGGAGCAGATGGAGTAAGGAATATGTGTCAAAGTTACAGCTGCGGACTAAATGGCGTTCCTGCAAGGATGGCTTGAAGCTGGACTCCTTGGTGGTAATTAAGGAGGACAATCTTCCTCCGTTGAAGTGGAGACTTGGCCGTGTTGTGGCAGTTCACCCTGGCACAGATGGCATCGCTCGTGTTGCTGACATCCAAACGGCCACTGGCATTATACGACGGGCATTCAACCGAATCTGCCCACTCCCTGTTACTTCGGAGTCTGGTTGAAACCGCTGCTTTGAACGCCCGGGGGCATGTTCGCGCGCCTGATGGTTTTTTCAGAGCACCAACTTACGCTCATGAAATATATAAATTGTGAAGAATTCTGAAAATTACCCCACTTGCTATACTTAACTCATGTAGTTAGCACCCATTAAAAGTTTATTAATTTAAAACCGCGTTCGAGTATTTTTTTTGAAGTCCATCCACATTAACCCTGGTTCCGTACTAAGGGTGACAAAAATGCATGAGAGCTTAAGGTCGACTATTGACTGACAGGTTTTGCATAACGCTACCATTGATAACTAGATGGCGCTGGTTTTAAATGAAAATAACCCTGCAAAGCTTGAATACTTTACACTGCAGAGGCACACAATAAGGTTTTTAATGGTTAAAACAATAATTAAGAAACAATAATATATTTATATTCAAATACACGTAAATTATGTTAATTTCCTCATTTCCGAGGACTTAATATAGCGCCATCTAAGTCAAGTCAAGCAAACCGATTAAAAGATGGCGTCTATTAATTAATAATAGACAATAATAAAAGTTATAAACTAACCCGCATTTGCGACATCATAAAAAATGCGATTGGTAGCTCGGATAAATAAGAATGATAGAATAATGACGTCGATGGGAGCCGGTTCAATTCCGAGTTATCATTTTTAAAATTCAGGTTTTATAACAATGGTTTTTTATATTTTTTATATAAAATCAATAATAATAATATATAAATAAAATATTTGACGTTTATTTTTTGTAAAAGATAACAATATATATATATATATATTATATATAATTATATATATATATATATATGTATATATATAAAATATATATTAAATAATAATAAATATAAATAATATATAATAAATATATATATATATTGTCTATTATATATCATTTATATATATATATATATATATATATATATATATATATATATATATATAATATATATATATATACTAAGATACTAAGTTTAATTCTCATAAAGGATAAAAATAAAACAATTTTAGTGACATTATAATTTCAGACATTTATTTCTTAAAACATAATATTTATTCTTTCTTATATAGTGTATACCCTGACCTAATAACTGTTTAGCTAACTGACACATTATTTAATACACTTTTTATAAGAGTAATAAGTATTTTATTCGCCTACCTATATTTATCAACTACCTCAAGAGTACTATTGTTTAAATTAATTTCAATAATATCTCTCTTAAACCCGTTTTTAAATATACAAATTTTACTTTTATTTGATGAAATATTTAAACCAATGTTTTCAACTAATTTATTAAATTTATTCAAAGCTATCTGTAGTTTATGTTTTGCCTCTAATATATTATTGGAAGTAATATATATTACAAAATCGTCTGCAAACTGAGAAATACAAACACTATTTATCTTTTCACAAATATTGATTGTAGCTATATTAAATAGCAAAGGAGAAAGAGGATCTCCTTGTGCCAGGCCGCGAGCAGTAGTCCTACACATTGAATTATTATCTATATTAATTTTTAAATTTCTATATTGTAAAAAGTTCCAAACATAATAAGATATTTTTTGTCCTACTCCTAAGTTGTCCATGACTCTTAACAAACTATATATATCTACATTATTGTATGCATTATCTAGGTCAATAAAACAACATATTGTACTTTGTTTTTTTAGAAAAACCCGTTTGTATTGTTGACATTAAACTGGTGAGATTGTTTATTGTCGATCGGCATTTTCTAAACCCAGTCGTATTTTGATGTAGCATACAATTCTTTTCTATATACCACTCTAATCTGTTGAGTAGAATGTTATGGAAAGTTTTGCATACACAAGAAATCATGGATATCGGTCGAAGGGATGAAACTAAAGAAGGGTCACGTCCTGGTTTAGGAATTGGTATAACTACTATATCGCGCCATTGTTTGGGTACAAATGAGTATTTCAGAAACGAATTGAACAGATTGAGTAAAATTTGTTTTCCGGAGTCTGGTAACCGCGTTATCATAGAATATGAGATCCTATCACCACCGGGGGCTGTATCTTTACTTTTCAAACATTTAACCAGTTCTTGGATTGTTATAGGTACTTCTAGTGTTGGGTTATGTGATAAAAGCAAAGGTTTGTCCCGTAGTACGAAATCCGGGGCTAAACTAGTGAGAAGATTATTGACTTTAGTGGCGTCGATATGGGATGTTGGAGGGATATATCCCTTCACCCATCTCATTCTACGCCATAGTTCACTTTGAGTTGTATTATAGCCAAGACTGGAACAAAATTCTTGAAAAGACTTATTTTTAGCACGACGTATTTGTTTTTGAGCTTCGGAGATTTTACTTTGAAGAATTTTGAGATTATATGGTGATGGGTTCCGTCGAAATTTCGAAAGTGTCAAGCGACGTTCTGCAACAACCTTGGACAGATTAGGACTCCAATAAGGTTTTGGTGTAAAGTTAACCTCTGGGTTTTATTGATTTTAATAGATGGTATAAAACGGTCCGCCGCCCTATCTACATAATTTATAAATAAATCGTAGTTTTTTTGCAAATCATTTGTTAAAATTATGTTATTAAATAATTCACTTAAACATTTTTGATATCCTTCCCAATCAGCCTTTTTGTAATTTCGACGGGACGAGTAGGCATCACTGGCTTTGAAGTATGTCGTAATTTTAATAATATAATGATCACTACCCAATGTCTCGTTCAGTATATTCCAATTTGAATTAAGACTTATGTCGGTTGACGCTAATGAGATATCGGAAGAAGATTGCTGAAGAACGTTGTTAACCAGCTTAATACGAGTATGAGCCCCGTTATTTAATGACACAAGGTTACTACTAATAATTGCATCGAAAATTTTATTTCCTCTTCTGTCGACTTTATTGGACCAATTAATTACTATCTGGCTCTAACCAGGTCTCGCTCAAGACGGCAATGTGAATCTTGTCCTGTAACAATAAATTCTCAAAATCGCATAACTTTGGACGAATACTTTGTGCATTCCATTGTATATTTAGTTTAATAATTTTGGAGTACTTATCTGTCATTTGATACAAGATTCGCGATTAATTTTAATATAGGCCAATCTGTTACATTATCCACTAATACTAATATTACCCACTCAATACACGTCTTGATAACTTCTCTAAAAATCGTTTGTATACTGCTTCCCTTCATGAACATTACCTCTCGTAACCTTAGTAACAATTCCTTGAAAGTAACCTCTTTCTGTTTTGCTTCTGTTTCGTCGGAGTTTTTCCTTTCAGTGTTATTATGTTGTTCTTCTTCTAACCACTGCATAAAATTAACTTCTGTTTTATCTTCTTTCTTCAGTTTTTGTTTAGTAAATTACTTTTCTTTCTTTTTATGTATCTGTGCTTTTGTAGTTATTTGAAGAACTGGACTACTAATATTTGTAGGAAACGTTAAGTCTTCTTCTTCCAATGCGGGTTGTGTCTCACTTCTTAATATTTCCATGTTCATTTCTTTACTTGTAGGTTCATCTTTAGGTATATACATAGTCAGGGCTTTTCTATATGTGCAATTTGAAAAGTGACGTGAGTGAAGAATATTGGAAAGTGACGTATATATAAAAGTACCACAAGGAATAGATATAAAAGGAAATCAAAAGTAAACTAAAAAGCAAAAAATAAATTTACTTTGTTCAAAGTAATACACACTTTCATTTAGTTAAATAGAAAATAATATTTAGTAACTATTTTATAATCTTAAAGTACATTATTATTACATATACAAGTTACATTGTTATACTTGGCACCGGCCAAGTATAACTTGACTTCAAAATTATAAAATAGTTACTAAATATTATTTTCTATTTAACTAAATGAAAGTGTGTATTACTTTGAACAAAGTAAATTTATTTTTTGCTTTTTAGTTTACTTTTGAAGTCGGTTTTTTTTTTGTTAAAAATTATTTTATTTCACCATTTTAAGTGATAGGCAGAGAAAGCTAGGATGTTTCTTAAAAGAGAAGACGATGGCTACTTGAGACCGAAAATCACAGTAATGGCAGTCCTGAGTCAGTCAGCTTTCAGTGCCGTAAATCGTTGAGAAATTCCCGCGAATGTCAATGACCTCCATTATCAGGTATACTGCAGACCTTCATTATACATAATCCACATAGGTGCAAAATTCTCATCAATATAAATGAATTAAGTCCAAACACGAGGTAGTTACTGTAAACCATTCAGGAGTTCCCTGAGCTGTCCATAGTTCTCAACATCAGACCCTTAATGATAGTCACGACCAATCTTGGTGCAAAGTGCTCACCAATACGAATCATTCAAGCCTAAACACAAGGCAACTTCCTACTCCAAATAATCAAAGAGATCCCTCGACTGCCTCCCGGCTCCATCATCACAATTTACTGCATAACTTCATTGTAATCCATAGAGGTGCAAAGTTTTCATTGATATAAATGAATGAAGTCCAAACACGAGGTACTTACTGTAAACCGTTCAGGAGTTCCCTGAGCTGTCCATCGTTCTCATCATCAGACCCTTAATGATTGTCACGACTAATCTTGGTGCAAAGTACTCACCAATACGAATCATTCAAGCCCAAACACAAGGCAACTACTCCAAATAGTCAAGGAGATCCCTCGACTGTCTCCCGGCTCCATCATCAGGTCGGGTTCGAACATCAGCAAGTTGTAAATTTGACAAAAGCCTACTGAAATCATATGCAAAAACACCACTCGCCCCTACAATTTATGAAAGTTCCCCTCGATTTCTCTGGTCTTCCATCATCAGATCCTGATTTCCTTATCATGGGACCATTCTGGAACTATCTCCTTTCCAATAAAAAAAAGAATTATCAAAATCGGTTCATAAATAACGGAGATATCGGCGAACAAACATAAAAAAAAACCATATATACGGTCGAATTGAGGACCTCCTCCTTTTTTTGAAAGTCGGTTAATAAAATACTGAAACTCAAGAGAAGTTTATATGGATTAAAGGAAAGCCCAAAGTGTTGGAATATTCAATTTAATAAGATCATGCTAAAAATATTATAATCAAGATATAAAACTAGTAGTCTATGTTGATGATATTTTACTAATGGGAAAAGCAGAAGAAATAGTTAAAATAAAGAAAATACTATTTGAAGAATTTAATACAAAACATTTAGCTGAAATAAAAACATTTTTAGGTATGTAAATTGAAAAAATTTAAAATGGAATTAAAATACATCAGACTAAACAAAAATACTAGTTAAGTTCAAAATGAAAGATTGTAGAGAAGTCTCAACTCCCATGGAAGCAGGTTTTAATGCAGATCAAAAAGAGTAAGTAATTGAAGTACCTTATAAAGAACTTGTAGGATTACTACTATTTGTATCATCAAACAGTAGACCAGATATCACATTTGCAGTGTCAATACTTAAGTAGATTTGTGGATAAAACTACAGAAAGTCTATGGAAAGCAGGAAAGAGTTCTGCGATATCTAAAAGGAACTAAAGATAAAGGACTAATATATAAAAGAAATAGTAACTCTGGGAATTTAGATACATTTACAGATGCAGACTGGGCGTCAGACAAGTTGGACAGGAAAAGTCCTAGTGGTTGTGCAATGTTCTACTGCATGTCTGGAAATTAATATCATGGTATTCAAAGAAGCAAGTGTCAGTAGCGTTGTCGACAGCTGAAATTGAATCTTTAGCAGGACCACAAGCGGTTTGTGAAATTGTCAATTTAAGAGGTGTCTTCTCTGATCTCAGTTCAGTAGATATTTGTTGCAAACTGTTAATAGATAATCAAAGGACTATTAGACTAATTGAGAGTTTTGAAAACAGCAAAAGAGCTAAACATATAGATATTAAAGCACATTATATTAAAGATATAATAGAAAAGAAAATTATTTCTTTGTCATATATAGAAAGTAAGAAAAACATAGCGGATATCTTTACTAAAGCTTTGTCTAGTAATTGTCATTCTTTTTTAACTTTTAAGGTGAATGTTTTGTAAACGTAAGTGTGGGAGATTTATATTTAATGAAACACAACCCAATATTTTTTTAAACTTTATTTAGTTAATTCAAAGTCTTTATTGCATTATGTGTACACATTTTGTTGTTACAATGATATAAGTAAGTTCCAACAGTACAGTAACTTAAATTAAATATAACTTAAACATTATACATAGTTAAAAATGCAATTTTATTAAAGGACATGGCCAATTATTGTATGGGCGTTTGCATAGTTATTGGATTCAATGTACTTTTTTTTTGTCAGGGGAAAATCATCCAATGACTTCTCCCGCCCAGGGTAAGGCGAGAGAGAGTGTCAGACTCTTACTGACTAAAAACCCCCCCGTTCCTTCTCCTGCTCTGGGCCGAGGTCGCGGTGCCTCATTGCGCTTACCCCGCAGCCCCGGCTGGATTCAATGTACTAAGGGTGACAAAAATGCATGGAGAGCTTAAGGTCAACTATTGACTGACAGGTTTTGCATAACGCTACCATTGATAACTAGATGGCGCTGCTTTTAAATGAAAATAACCCTGCAAAGCTTGAGTACTTTACACTGCAGAGGCACACAATAAGGTTTTTAATGGTTAAAATAATTATTAAGAAACAATAATATATTTATATTCAAATACACATTAATTATGTTAATTTTCTTATTTCCGAGGACTTAATACAGCGCCATCTAAGTCAAGTTAAGCAAACCAACTAAAAGATGGCGTCAGTAATGAATTATAGACAATAATAAAAGTTATAAACTAACCCGCATTTTCGACATCATAAAAAATGCGATCGGTAGCTCGGATGAATAAGAATGATAGAATAATGATGTTGAAGGGCTCCGGTTCAATTCCGGGTTATCATTTTTAAGATCAGGTTTTTTAATATTTTTTTATATAAAATCAATAATAATAATATATAAATAAAATATTTGACGTTTAATATTTATAAAAGACAACAAGAATAAATATATTGTTAGTTTTTAAGATCAGATTTTATTAAAAAAAAAACGATAAATTCACAAAAATACAAACGGATTTATTTTAATTCTAAAAATATTTACAAGAAAATGAAATGCAATGAAATTAAATAAAAAAAATAGTTAACAATGAAAATACACGGTCCTAGCCAATGTTAACCGAGCGCTCGCCAACGACCAAAAGAGAGCGAGTCGACGTTCGGGTCTTCTCACCGTCCCCGGCTGGGGGCGTGAGGTCGCGCGATCCAGGCCGATGCCTGTCTCGGCGGTATCGCTCGCTGCCTGCAACAGCAGGCGAGGTCCTTGGAATAGTCGGGCCTCTTGCGGGGCCTGATGTGGTCGTGTCCTGTGGGTGGCGCCGTCATGAGCCGCGCTCGAGCCTGGACAAGCCCGGCGAGCAGCAAGCTGTTGACGGCGCGCGGTCGTGTCCAGTGGTTGGCGCCGCTAGGAGCCGCGCTCGAGCCTGGGCAAGCCCGGTGAGCAGCGAGCTGTCAGCGGCGCGTGGTCGAGTCCGGTGTGGGCGGAGTCTCTACCAGCCGGCCTGACGCGGGCGGGCGGGAGACTCACGCGGCGTCCGATGGGTCGGTCGGTGCGACCAGGTCTCGCGGGAGGCCGAGGCCGTCAGGGGGGCGCCGGTGGTATGGCGCCAGCTCCCGGAGGTGGTCGTGCCGCGACCGATCGGAGCGGTCGAACATTGATGTGCTCAGGCGCTGCACGAAGGCGAGTGAGTGAAGAAGAGAGCGAGTGCCGGTTGTCTCCTCCTTATATAGGCTCGGTGTGGCCGTTATTTCGGTGTTGCCAACAATATATATATTATTTTAGAATTAAATTATATTAATAAATATATAAAAATAACTTTTATAATATTTGCTAACTATTAATGTAAAAATAACATATTTTTCTTACAGATTAAGACTAATACTAAGTTTAATTCTCATAAAGGATAACAAATAACTAACTGGCTGACGTCCACTCAGATTCAGTGTCAACATTTGTCAGAAATGTCAAACATAAGAGAACTGATGTATAGCGATTTAAATTAAAGAATATGTTTATATTGTCTAGAATTAAGTACGTAGAAATAAGTTATTAAATTATTGAATAGTTGTAAGATGTTGATAGTGTATTTTGCATGAGGTGTTTACCTGTAATTGGTTGTACAGTTGGATATAAGACACCAATATTTTAAGTTCCTGTTCCTATTACATCTGTAACAACTGTTGGTAAACCTAAATAAATAAATAAAAAATAAATAAAATAAAACTATTTTAGTGACATTATAATTTCAGACACCTAATAACTTTTCAGCTAACTGACACATTATTTAATTCACTTTTCATAAGATTAATAAGTATTTTAAGACAAGATTGTCAAAGTGCTAGTCATTTATTAGTTAGCTATAACGTGTAACGTGAACACAATGTTATAATACGTTTCTATATAATATGCAACCTTACTTCTGTAACTATTTTACATCCCCATAAAATTTAATTAAAGTATTGACTAAAGTGATTCATTTTGTGCATCGTGTTATGACAAAGGCTCATAGCTTAGTATTCGTTCCAGAAGAAGGAAGAAATTGAAGCTAGACCTTAAATCAATAACATTTGTAAGCCCGGGATATAGCAGTCATTAGATATGGGACGAATTGTTTATAGTAATAATAAATAAATAATTTATTATTTATTTTGGAATAGCATCTGTAGATATTAATATTGCTTTTATTTTTATTTCTCATATTTAGTAAAACATTAAAATCATTACTGTAAATAACAGTTGCTGGTTATAAAGTAGTAGTACTGGTAATAAATTTATCCTACTAACACTAGGTTTGAACATTTATCCATTAAATAAATTATAGCTACCCCGGTCTTGTAATTGCTTAATCCTATAGTCAACAATATCTTTTCTTCTAAGAACTAGTGTAGCCGCCATTTTTATCGATCCTATTTCTCCTATCTCGCTGGCCAAGGAATAATCCGTATGTCTGATTGCTGACTAAACACTTGCACAATTATGGAACATTACACATAAGACGATTGTCCTGCACGAACGTTATCACTAGCACATCTTCATGAGGTCATTCAGCACATTTATGTAGTTTTCACTGTTTGCATCACTGAAGATGACAATGCTCCAGCAATTTTCCTCATAACCTTGCCCCATAAGTTGAAGCTTCTGCCAGATCCACTACGGTGCTCCAATGAACCCTCTTCTTGAAACAGCTTCAGATATCCATGAAGTGGCAGTCTTTACCTGTAAGGGACGTGTATTATTTATTATTTTCATGTATCGATAACCATGGATAATAAAATAAATAACGAACGGTCATTTTAAAAGAATACTTACGTTTAATCCAGTTTCTCTCGAAATTTCAGTATAATTTAAGCTTTGATTATGCAATGCTATTATTTGGGCCCTCGTAGCCATATCAATATTTGGACGCAAACTCATGATAAAAATAAATATTTAAAACTTGTTAAACAAATCGTAACTGAACTCACTCAAAGATAGTAAAGAATGTTATGATTGAACAAAAAGGTTTAATTTTTATACAGTTAATATTAAATTACCCTCAACTGTTTTGAGATTTATGATCGTGTTATAGTTGCTAAACAACTTCAATATAATAAAGAGTAGGATAATTTCAATACATTTCAAGGTTACGCAATGGCCTAATGGCTAGTGGCATCGGTAAATTTTATGCTACCGAGTTCAAATCCTGGTTATTGCGTGCTTTGCTTTAAAAAGGTTTGGAATTTCGTAGGATTAATTTGTGTAAAAATTTATTAAGTTAATAACTTTGCATCTAATAAAAACTGTAAATGTATATTTTTCAATACCACTAGTATACTAGCGCCATCTATGTCGTCCATGTTATATTTAATTAAGGCGATGAAACGCCGTACAAACGATTTTGATTTGGAATCCTCCATGCACTTATGACACTGATAGTACTGTCAATGATTTTAGGTGTTTACATTCGTGAATATTGTAAAATTAAATTGCAATAAATAAAACACATGAAAAACTCGTAATTACAACACACAAGACGAAAATAGTTTCACTCAACCTTTAGTCAGATTACTGGCACGTAAGTGCACGACATAAGATTTGATTTTAAAAACCTATAGGCGTTTTAATTATTGATTTAATAAATAAAAGAAAATAATAGATATAAATAATAATGATTTATTTATTAAGGAGAATAAATAAAATAAAACTACGTAATAATTCACTTTTATATTTTTATTTTACAGTGTATTTTATTATGCTTGTGTATATGGAATGTTCGTTTCTGTATGGGCGTTGGCACAGTTATTGAATTCAAGGTTCATCAATGATTTTTGGGGTTTTACATTCGTGAATATTGTTATATTAAATTGCAATAAATAAAACACATGAAGAATTTGTCATTAAAACACACTAGACGATAATAATTTCACTAAACCTTTTGTCAGATTACTGACAATAAAGCATAAAATAGGATTTGCCATTAAAAAACCATAAGGCGTATTAATTATTTACTTATTAAAAAATAAAACAAAAGAATAGGTATAAATAATAATGATTTATTTATTAAGGAAAATAAATAAAATAAAACTACGTAATAATTCATTTTTCTATTTTTATTTTACAGTGTATTTTATTATGTTTGTGTATATAGATTGTACGTTTCTGTAATATATCGCTTCTTTACTAGAACAACGTGACATCTCATAAAAACGATTTTTTTTATTATTTGATATTCAAAACCGCGATGTCGAATATTATTTTCTGCAAAAACGCGGCATTTTAAAAGTGAATATTCGAGGAGCTATGAGTGAAAGAGACGACATGACCGTGGCAAATGACGTTATCACGTTGTCTCTTTCGGTGTGGCGTTCGACTTCGACAACGCGACGCGTTAGTTTGGCCCGCACGCGCAACGAGTGAAGTGCTCCTGGTTTTCCCAAAAAACGTGACATCGCGGTTATACCACGTTTTTAGAGCAAAGGTTTGTTTCTTGTTGTTATTTACTTTAACTTGAATAATGTGATATTATTGTTTAACTCGTTTTTATTGTAAAAGTCGTGAGAATTATATTGTATAGAGATGTTTTAATGAATATTGTCACATTATTGATGAAAAAGTTACAAGCTTTCTTTGTGGTATCTTTAAATGTAACCTTGTTGTTGATGAATCGTTTTAAAACACTATGGGTTATTTTATATTTCATCACTATTTTTGAAAACCTTTAAGTTTTTGTTTATATTATGCTAAAATATTACATTATACATGCTAAAATAAAGTAACTTTTACCATTAGTTTTTCAGATGGCATCAAGATCTAGAAAGTTAATTGAATTAGCTACAGGTGTAGCTCAGATAGATAACACACAAGATAAGAGTGAAAATGCCAAAAGCTCGAGTAATACAATGCAAATATCAACAGAAGGTATTTTTTTACTTTTGTTTACTGATACTTTTTTCTTTATATTCCTAGAACTTCATTATTTCAATCCTCTTTACAGGCAAGGACGTCGCAATAGATTCCATCCGACCTCGTAGTAGTTCGACTAGTAGCAGTAGTTCCTGCAGTTCTTGCAGTTCCTCGAGTTTTAGAAAATCTTCAAGCAGTGATCCATCTATCTATCAAGGTAAGTTAATTTAAATGCAAGAGGGATATAAATTATTTACTCCTAACATCTAAACTTCTGTATAAATGTTAGGAGTAAATAATTTATATACCAATATTCTTACAAAATTTGCGGGCAATTTATAAATACATTACCATATCACTACACTTCAAGAAATTAATTACATTTATAACATTTCAGACAGCGACGACTCGGTAAAGGATCCTGATTATGAAGCCCAATCCACAAAACGTGCTGAGTATTATTTTGATACTGACGTGGAAGAACATATCACGACCAACTATAATAACATTTCGGATGATCTTAATTTGGTAACATCAAATATGGCTTTAATAAACAATGACAACTACGAGGAACCACTTTCGTCTACAAACGAACATGTACTCAACGACTTCGGTGTCATAGGGCCTGTCCACATCACCACGGCACGACGTCGTCGCCGCGGAACGGTGCGGTGCCGTGGCGCGGCACGTTGCCGCGCCGTGCACTAGCACGGTACGGCAACGCCGCCGTCGAACGGTGCAAAGGACGGCGTCGTCGTAAGCCGCGCGATACGATGCGCCCGATCAGTTGATGTGTTATTGTCTTAGCGATTAGTTGTACGTGTGAATAAAAGATGTCGGAAAACATAGATTGTGATTTATTGATTTCACTTGTTGAAGAACGTCCAGTATTATGGGATAAGACAATAGATGATTTCAAGAACAAAAATTTAAAAACAGAAGGCTGGAAGGATGTTTGTCGAAACATTTTTCATGACTTTGACGACAAAAACGATAAAGAAAAAACAAGACTAGGTAAGCTCATATTTATTAGTTACATTAAGTTATAGGTATATTATAATAAGTATTAGTATATTTATTTATCGAATTAATAATCGTACTATAGTCGGTTATTATATTTTAGTTAATTGCCAACTAAGTGCTCCAATATCGCTATTAAAATATTTACAGAATTTGTTGGGGTTTTCTAGGCGTTGACAGATACCCCGGTAGTTGTAGGAAAGTAGTAAGTTCACACCAAACCACTGTTATGTTCAATAGTTTAATTACGTTTAAGTTACGTATGTTTAGTTATCTGAGCCGCACTTGATGCAACGTTATTATTGATCGACCCGCTCGTGGCTGAGTTTTAGTGACGACTGAATTTATATTATAATAGAATTAATAAAGTACGTTTAGCGTAATTCATTACGTGCGCAAAACGTACTTTTGCTGTATGAGCATTATTGGCTCGTACATGCTCCCGAGGGAAGATTGTACGCACTCAGATTACCAAACTAGAGTTACAAGTTAAATAATATACATGTTAATAAGCAATCAAAACAATAAGCAATAAATAATTCTTAATTAATTAATCATAGTTTAAATCTTGTTCCAATTGCTGGTAGCTGTGACCGGTTGTTTTCCGAACGTCCACCTCGTATTTTGGCGTAGGCAGGAATCTCCTTCAGTTCTATATCTTCTGTCCTTTCTTGAGTCTTGTTGGCTACAGTAGCGCTCTGCTTACGCGCCTGAAGATATCTTCTTATTCGCCAAACAATTATCGCGGCGACGATTCCTCCCACCAGCACAGAGCTTATAGCGTAGTTGCCGATGTCGTGGACACTTAGGCCGTCAGGTAGGCTCTCTCTTCCTTTTTGTGCAGTTATCTGATCATCTAATAATTTGTGATCATTAGATAAGTTTAATTTTGGTAGCACAATCTTTGTGTTTCTTAATGTACTCCACATATCATTTGGTGAGTCAATAGTAGGTACCTCCAGGTTTATTCTAATGTTGGTACTGCTACTAAAAAAATTATGTGAATAAATTGTGTTGTCTTTGTGCTGAAGTATGCAGTCCTGACCTAGGGCAAGGAGCCCTGCTTTTGTTACACTCGTTGTAGTAATTCGATTTTCGCAGACGATGCGAATCGTGCACTCATTGATGCAATTATACAGCCATATGTTAGGTCTCTGTAATTTTATCCATTGGTCAGCGCATTGTTGTGATACCCAATCACATGTTACGTTATTAACATTTTGATTGAGTATTTTAGCTTCGCAGGATGCTGTTGCTCCATGCAAGTTGTTGATAGTTGTCGAGGCGTGGCAGATATGATTGTCCGCGCTCATTGTGGTACATTGCTGAAGATCAACCTCTTCCATCTGTATGTAGGTGCTCTTTACGAAGTTGACTCCAATACATTGTGTTGCTGTCTGAATAACCTGACACTGTTCAGCTGTTTCCCATCTAGGAATAGCTATATTGCGATACAGGGTGTACTCGTCATCGCTAAGTAACGGGATATGTAATTCGAAGAGTAGGTACTGTTCGGTGAGCCGGGCTTTGACATAAATAATTTTATAAATATTTTTTATGTTCGAATTATTGGTGTCTCTGATAGGTAATGTTAATCTTTTAGGTATGATACCGGCAATGTAATTTAGTTGTTGAGATAGCTGCTCCGGTGGAAATAATTTCATGTCGAGATGGCTTCTGTAGATATCTGTCAATGCACTTAAGAGCATTTCTTGGTTTCTTCTCAGTACTGAGATAAGTAAACTAGCTGTTAATGCCCCAGCGTTGACATCATTCATTGTTTTCATTATTTGAAATCTGTTTTCTATCACAGCCATATTATCTTTCGTTTCGTTCATGAATTGTTGAATTACTTCCAGTTGCGTCTTTACAAAGTCTTCATTTTTCTTGATGACGTTGTTTTCTGCCTCGATAATCAGTGTCTGATTTCGTATCAGTTGTAATAAATATTGTTCGTTTGTTTTAATTTTGTCTATGTCCTGAGCGTATTTTTCGGCGAAATCGCTGTCAAGGACACCAAACAAGGCTCGTGCAAGATTTCCTACGCCGTTGACGTAGCCACGTCGCCTCCGCTGCTGATGTTGAGACCGCAACAATATGTTAAACTCTTTCAGCTGGTTCATTTCGAACTTGAGTTGTTGTAATGTAGAGTGACATGGTTCATTAGGCATTGTGTCACATAGTTGACCTAAATTTTATTTTATTTTATTTATTTGGCTCACCAACAATTGAGTACACTCAACAATTATGGGTTACATTAAATCAATTAGGGTCTAGTGTATCAATCTCTTACAGGTAAGCACATCATGCACTACTTAAGATTAAATATATAAAGGCAAGAAATTTATGTAGGTACACACAATCAGGCTCCTAGGGACAAATTAAACCTAAAAATTGGAATAAAACTATGAGTTAACATGCAAAAACAAAATGTCGAAGAAATAACATTAATGAAATGAAAAACCTAATTAAAATAAATCATAATAAAATTGAAATTAAATAAATTAAAACTAGTAATTCAAATTAATAAATTGACCAAAAAAAAAAAAACAGAATTTACATTACTAAAAACATAATTAAAATAATTTAATATAACAGAATCAAAGAATCAAAGAACATAATCAACACATTCATGCGAATAAATGATTTACGAACTCCTCAACTCTTGTAGTACTTTGCCAGAACGTGGTCAGGTTATAGTATACCAGAAGTTTCCATTCATCGTGGATGAGTTGCATGTTTCCGACGGGGTCAAAGTACACTGGTTGGTTTTCAGTTAACGGAGTTATTTTAAAATGTTGCAGGGGTGCTGCTCGTCCACTTGATAGCGTTGTAAATGTCATCAATCTATAATCTTAGTCCGAGACATTCGCTCAGAGAATTATTTAAGGAAACTAAGATAATGACGGTTGCCTCACAATATATTTATGAAAATGTAATTCACGCTCATAAAAACAAAAGCTTATTTAAGAGCATAGTGATATACATAATATTAACACGAGGGGGAAAAACAAATATGTTGTCCCTGCCTCCAGGCTTCAGAAAATAAGTAGTTCGTTTAGATGTCAATGTATACGCTTTTACAATAAAATTCCTAGCAATATTCAAAATTTGAGCCTCAATAAATTTAAAAGTGTAATAAAGGCTAAACTTTGCTGTAAAGCATTTTATAAAATAAAAGACTTCTTAGAAGATAGTCAGGCATGGGAATGAGCCGCTGTAAGTCTGCACAGGTCATGTTGACATGTTTGTAACATAAGTTACACTTTTATATACAATTTGACATTACGTTTATTTTTTATACAATGACATAATCACCTATTGTGACATTTTATTTTTTATTGACATTTTTTTATTTATTTATTGACATTTTTATTATTTTATATTATTGTTAGTGTAAGGACCGTGTGAGACTTGCCGTGCTTTTTGATTACCAGTTATCTGCGTTCTGACAGTTTTGAGTACTTGCGCGACCCACCCAAATGTTCTTTTGATCGGTATTGTTCGTCGGACAACTCAGCAGCACTAGCTATACTGGTTGCAAACTGACACTTGCGTGCCTGTCTTCAGAACGGGTCCACTTAAAACTGGTGTGGTTCTTTCCTCAAAAGACCACTACAGAATTAACTTGCACGATTCTCTCACATTATGTTATTTTTACATTGTCTGGACTTGAAAAGAGACTGACCTCTGAGTTTGAAATGCCGGCTTCATCTAGTTTTTCACATATAAATTGACGTGTAAAAGTGCCGTTGTATGGCTTAAAAAAAAAAAATAAAAAATTATTACTGCCTTGCTTTGGCTCATCGTGGTTCGTTTCTGGACTCATTTTTTGTGTATCAGCGCTTTCACGTACCTCGTTTATAGGTAGCGGGGCGAGTTTACTTATGGGTCTTTTAAGTACCCCATTTTGAGTCTTCAGCGTTACTACTCGTACTAAGTTGTCGCTGCCTGGGTGCAGTTCCACTACTCGTCCCATAGCCCATCTGATAGAGTTCAATGAGTTTCCATTTGTTTCTAATGTCTATTGTTTTGCTTTCTTCAGGTTCATTGAGTGGTAGTGTTAATGTTGGACTCCCGGTGAGAAAATGACCAGGGGTGAGATATTCCAGATCTTCAATATCTTCTGATAATGGACACAGTGGCCGGCTGTTCATGCACGCTTCGATTTGTGTGAGAAGCGTTGCAAATTGTTCGTAGGTAAGCTTTTGTTCTCCGATCACCCTTTTCAGGTGCGCTTTCATGGAACGTACAGCGGCTTCCCACAAGCCACCTGCTGATGGCCAGGATGGAGCGTTGAAATGCCACTCTATTTGAAGGTCGTTGATCTCCTTAAAGAACTCTGACGATTGTAATGTTTTAAATAGTTGGAACTCTTCTTTTAAGACTCTGGCGGCTCCGACAAAATTGGTTCCATTATCCGAGTAAATATGTTTTGGGGTGCCTCTGCGAGCGCACATTCTTCTTAGTGCTGCGATGAAAGTTTCCGTTGATAGGTCCGAAACAAGTTCTATATGTACTGCTTTTGTACACATACATATGAATATGGCTATGTAGCCTTTGCAGGTTTTTATCCCGCGGCCTTTGTTTATCTTCACGTCCACATGGCCTGTAAAGTCGACGCCGGTGTGCGAAAACGGCCTCGATGGAGTGATCCTTTCTTTAGGAAGGTTTCCCATCAACTGTTCATTTCGAGTTGATGCGTATCGACGACATCGAATACATTGTCGAAGTATTTTCTTGACGGTTCGATTACCGCTGATTATCCAGTAAGTGTTTAGTGTTTGCAAGCGTTAGTCTTGCTCCACCATGTAGAGTTCGTTGATGCGCCTTTTCAACAATGAGTTGGGTTAGTCTTCCCTCTCCTGGTAAAAGAATAGGATGTTTCGTTTCCATTGGTAAGTTTGACTGATTCAGGCGTCCTCCAACACGTAGAATTCCATTTGAGTCCAAGAATGGATTAAGTTTTAAAATGGTGCTTCTGTTGATAAGTTTTTCACTTTTGCTTAGAGAATTTATTTCATTTTCGAAATACTCTCGTTGCACTGATTTAATAATTATAAATAGTGCGTTGTTTTGTTCGTGCAAGTTCAGTTCATGGCACTCAGTTGACCTTCTTTTGTTTCGTAATGCATCAGCAAAACGTATCACCAAAGCAAGTATTCTTGTAATACGATTTATGTTGCTATGTCGTTCAAGTAATGCATTTATTTAATTCATTTTTGATCGACTTGGGTTCCGTACTATTAACCGTATAACAATTTTTCAGGGAGCCCTCGTTTGTGCTATAGCTTTGTTTAAAGTCAAGGGTTTGAATTTCTTGCTCCTTAAGCCATTTTGGGCCTTCCCACACAGGGAATAGTTGACCAGCTTAGATGGTGGAAGTCCTCTTGTGGCACAGTCGGCAGGGTTTTCGTTGGTTTTCACGTAACCCCAGTTGATCGCAGGCACGATGTTTAATATTTGTGTTGTTCTATTAGTTATATACTTTTCGTATTTTGTTTGATTTCCCTGAAGCCATGCTAGAACCACCTTAGAGTCGGTCCAGCAGGTAATCTTTAGATCGTAATCTTCAAGGATTTTTGTTATCCTTTGTAGGAGTTTCGCTAGCAAAACTGCGGCGCATAATTCCAATCTCGGTATTGTAGTTTTCTTCTTGATCGGTGCCACTTTAGTTTTTGCTGCGAGTAGTGTTGTTTCGTAAGCGCCACTGGACGACGTCGTTCGGCTGTAGATAACGCATGCGTAGGCTTTTTCGCTCGCGTCACAGAAGGCTTGCAATTCGATCGTACTATTGTTTTCATATTTTATCCATCTTGGTAAAGTTATGAATTTTATGTTCGGCAGGTCGGATTTTATTTGCCTCCATTCCTTTTCTATGGAATCCGGTACATTATCATCCCAGCCAATGTTTTGGCAGCTATCATTCCACAGGTTTTGGAAAAGCAATTTTGCTTGTAGTGTTATTGGAGCCAACCAACCAAGTGGATCGTAGATCTTGCTTATTTCCGACAATAGCTTGCGTTTTGTATATGTTGCGTTTTTACTGTCGTTAGGTGCTTCACTAATAAAATGAATGTGTCGCTTCCGTCATTCCATGTGAGCCCCAGTGTTTTGCTGAACTCTGCTTGTTTGAAGTTGAAATCGTTATTGTTACTTTTGTCTTTATTTTGTAATTCTTTGAGAATAGATGGTTCGTTCGTGGCCCATTTCCGTAAAACAAAACCACCTTTTTTCAGTAGTTCGTTTAGCTCTTTTTGTAGTAGCTTTGTCGATTCTATAGTATGGTGGCCTGTGATGGCGTCATCCATATAAAATTCGTTAAGTAGCGCCTTTTGGCCTAAAGGGAAAGCGTTGCCTTCATCTTTGGCCAGCTGTTGGAGAGTCCGCATCGCTATGAATGGTGCAACTTTAGTCCCGTAAGTTAGGGTACACAGTTGCATAGTTCTCAGTGGCTCTCTTTTGGATTCCCTCCAAATAAGTCTTTGAAGACATTGTTGATCTTGATGAATAAGGATTTGACGGTACATTTTCTCAATATCCGCCGTTAGAACATATTTATAGCTCCGCCATTTTATGACCAGGGATAATATGTCCTTTTGTAGATTTGGCCCTTTTTCCATCAAATCGTTTAGGCTGTACCCGGAGTCTGTTTTCATTGATGCGTTAAAAACAGCTCGTAATTTCGTCGTTGATGAGCAGTCCCTTACTACGCCGTGGTGCGGTAGGTAGGCTTGAACTCGACTATCCGATTCTGTCACTGGTTTCATGTGACCCAAATCGATGTATTCTCGGATGAACTCCTTGTATAGTTTAGCGAAGTGTTCTTGCCTCGCCATTTTCTTTTCTAAATGAAGAAATTGTGCTGTAGCTTGCGGTTTCGAGTTACCCAGGTTTTGTTCGTAGTTAGAACGCATAGGCATTTTCACCACATAACGCCCGTTGCTCAATCGTTGGGTTGTTTCTGTGTAATATTTCTCACAGAATTCGTCTTCCGCAGTGTTTTCGGACTCCGAAGGGATGTCTTCTATTTCCCAAAATTTTGTTAGATTGTCTAGCTCTGTCAGCGTTACTAGACAGTTAAACTGCTTGGTAGCTCCGCTCAGTATCCAGCCCAACTTTGTCTGTTGTGCTACTGGCGAACCGTTGTTATGCTTAATTATTCCTGCTAAAATCACATCAGAGTAAATATCTGCTCCCAGCAGTAAATCTATGGGTCCAGAGACGTTGTAGTCTGGATCAGCTAACTCGATATTGTGAAGATTTTTTTTTTTTTTTGTGAGGGGAAAATCATCAAATGACTTCTCCCGCCCAGGGCCGGGCAGGAGGGAGTGTCAGACTCTTACTGACTAAAAACCCCCCTGTTCCTTCTCCTGCTCTGTGCCGAGGTCGCGGTACCTCATTGCGCTTACCCCGCAACCCCGGCTGAACATCAGCCCTTTAGGGCCCCGTCTGTGGTGGTCTATTGGCTCTTTGAGGCGCGCGCGGAACGCTACGCGCCGTACGCTCGGTCTGGTTCTGGTCGGGCGGCGAGCTGCCCTTACTCGCCGACCGCAGGCCGTACTTACGGTGGCCGGAGATCGTCCCTCGATCCCCGACGCCCGTAGTGTCGCCAGTTGCGGCTGCTGGGGCGTGAGGAGGAGGATTGCTCCCTCACGCGGGCCGCCTCTCTCTTTGCGAGCATGACTGCTTCACAAAAGAGGAGACGGCGTCCCAGTTCCTCTCACTCCGCACCATGGCCTCGACTAAGGCCGGGCGCGAGAGGTCGCCGCCGCCGATCACTTCCCTGAGGATACGGCGGTGCTCAGCCCAGG